>OW679195.1:169392612-169446210 GCA_940337035.1 Agriotes lineatus
AAAATCAGTTCAGTAAATTGTGAGAAAACTTTGTTTAACCTTTTACGGGCAAAATTAGTTTAAAGGAAAACCAATTAAAATTTATTTTGTATACATTCTGTGAGATGCCAGGAAACATAAAAACAATGTTTTTATCAAAAATTTCCTTCTCAGTTTTTCAAAAGCTGCTGGTAAACCGATTCTACAAGTGAGCATGTAGCGAATGCTCATTGGTATAGGAGGCATTTTATAATATTGTAGACTTATTTGTTTAGATGCATACGAAATTACTGAATAACTTTTAATAATATTATATATAGTCAAAAAAACTCAATTATATTTTTTATGCTATATAAATCTAGAATTAAACTATTCGAATCATACTAAAAAACTTAATATAAATAAATTAATTAATTTTTAACACATAACTTATACTAATCTGAAGTATAACAATCTATATACATTATACTAATAACATATAGTACTACATTCTAATGATTAATATATTAACCATATACAAGTTTTTTTATTTAAGAGCTTGATACAATTTCAAATAAATAGTGGGTTTTGAAGGTAACAAACAACTTCGCATATTATTTGACTATTTTTAGAAGCAAATAAAGCTTCTAAGACATTTACTTGAATTAAATACTGTCTCGAAATGCATGATAATTTGTTAAACGCCACCATCTTTGCGTAGCAAGCCACTTTTGGTGGTTCTAGAAAGCTTCTAATCAACCTGCGCACACCCTGTAATTACTAGAAGCTAACTTTCGTTCAATATATTGTTTGTAAATGTCGAATCGGTTTCGAAAATGCTCGATAGTTCGTCTGCTGCAATTATAGAAGGTTTTGAAAGTAACAAACAGGTACGCTTATTATTTGACTATTTTTAGAAGCAAATAAAGCATCTAAAAGATTTACTTGTATTAAGTACTGACTCGGAATGCATGGTAATTTGTTAAACGCCACCATCTTTGCGTAGCAAGTCACTTTTGGTGGTTCTAGAAAGCTTCTAACCAACCTGCGCACACCCTGCAATTACTAGAAGCTCACTTTCGTGCAATATATTGTTTGTAAATGTCGAATCGATTTCGAAAATGCTCGATAGTTCCCCTGCAGCAGTTATAGTAAGTTTTGAAAGTAACAAACAACTACGCTTATTATTGGACTATTTTTAGAAGCAAATAAAGCATCTATAAGATTTACTTGTATTAAGTACTGACTCGGAATGCATGGTAATTTGTTAAACGCCACCATATTTGCGTAGTAAGTCACTTTTGGTGATTCTAGAAAGCTTCTAACCAACCTGCGCACACCCTGCAATTACTAAAAACTCACTTTCGGCCAATATATTATTTCTAAATGTGGAATCGGTTTCGAAAATGCTCGATAGATCGTCTGCTGCAGTTATAGGGGGTTTTGAAAGTAAGAAACAACTTCGCATATTATTTGACTATTTTTAGAAGCAAATAAAGCATCTAAAAGATTTACTTGTATTAAGTACTGACTCGGAATGCATGGTAACGTCTTAAACGCCATCATCTTTGCGTAGTAAACCACTTTTGGTGGTTCCAGAAAGCTTCTAACCAACCTGCGCACATTCTGCAATTACTAGAAGCTCACTTTCGGCCAATATATTTTTTCTAAATGTCGAATCGGTTTCGAAAATGCTCGATAATTCGTCTGCAGCAGTTATAGTAAGTTTTGAAAGTAACAAACAACTACGCTTATTATTTGATTATTTTAGAAGCAAATAAAGCATCTAAAGGATTTACTTGTATTAAATACTGACTCGGAATGCATGGTAATTTGTTAAACGCCACCATGTTTGCGTAGCAAGTCACTTTTGGTGGTTCTAGAAAGCTTCTAACCAACCTGCGCACACCCTGCAATTACTAAAAACTCACTTTCGGCCAATATATTATTTCTAAATGTGGAATCGGTTTCGAAAATGCTCGATAGATCGTCTGCTGCAGTTATAGGTGGTTTTGAAAGTAAGAAACAACTTCGCATATTATTTGACTATTTTTAGAAGCAAATAAAGCATCTAAAAGATTTACTTGTATTAAGTACTGACTCAGAATGCATGGTAATTTGTTAAACGCTACTATATTTGCGTAGTAAGTCACACTTGGTGATTCTAGAAAGCTTCTAACCAACCTGCGCACACCCTGCAATCACTAGAAGCTCACTTTCGGCCAATATGTTGTTTGTAAATGTCGAATCGGTTTCGAAAATGCTCGCTACTGCGTCTTCAGCTGTGATAGTAGGTTTTGAAGGTAACAAACAACTGCGCATGTAATTTGACTATTTTAAAAAGTAAATAAATCTTCTAAGACTTTTACTTGTATTAAATACTGACTTTTATTTTATGGTAATTAGTTAAGCACAACAGTTTTTGATTAACAAGCGACTTTGGCTAGTTTAAAAGAACTACTAACAAACTTACACTACCCTGCAATTATTGGAAGCACACTGGCGGTCAATATATTATTTCTTAATGTCGAATCGGTTTCGAAAATGCTCGATAGTTTGTCTGCAGCAGTTATAGGGAGTTTTGAAAGTAAGAAACAGCTTCGCATATTATTTGACTATTTTTAGAAGCACATAAAGTATCTAAAAGAATTACTTGTATTAAGTACTGACTCGATATGCTTGGTAATTTGTTAAACGGCATCATATTTGCGTAGTAAGTCACTTTTGGTGGTTCCAGAAAGCTTCTAACCAACCTACGCACACCCTGCAAATATTGGAAGCACAGTGGCGGTCAATATATTATTTATAAATGTCGAATCGGTATCGAAAATGCTCGATAGTTCGTCTGCTGCAGTTATAGGGGGTTTTGAAAGTAGGAAACAGCTTCGCATATTATTTGACTATTTTTAGAAGCAAATAAAGTATCTATAAGATTTACTTGTATTAAGTACTGACTCGGAATGCATGGTAATTTGTTAAACGTTACTATATTTGCATAGTAAGTCACATTTGGTGATTCTAGAAAGCTTCTAACTAACCTGCGCACACCCTGCAATCACTAGAAGCTCACTTTCGGCCAATATGTTGTTTGTAAATGTCGAATCTGTTTCGAAAATGCTCGCTACTGCGTCTTCAGCTGTGATAGTAGGTTTTGAAGGTAACAAACAACTGCGCATGTAATTTGACTATTTTAAAAAGTAAATAAATCTTCTAAGACTTTTACTTGTATTAAATACTGACTTTTATTTTATGGTAATTAGTTAAGCGCCACAGTTTTTGATTAACAAGCGACTTTGGCTAGTTTAAAAGAACTATTAACAAACTTACACTACCCTGCAATTATTGGAAGCACACTGGCGGTCAATATATTATTTCTTAATGTCGAATCGGTTTCGAAAATGCTCGATAGTTTGTCTGCAGCAGTTATAGGGGGTTTTGAAAGTAAGAAACAGCTTCGCTTATTATTTGACTATTTTTAGAAGCAAATAAAGCTTCTAAGACATTTACTTGAATTAAATACTGTCTCGAAATGCATGGTAATTTGTTAAACGGCATCATATTTGCGTAGTAAGTCACTTTTGGTGGTTCCAGAAAGCTTCTAACCAACATGCGCACACCCTGCAGTTACTAGAAGCTCACTTTAGGCCAATATATAATTTCTAAATGTCGAATCGGTTTCGAAAATGCTCGATAGTTCGTCTGCTGCAGTTATAGGGGGTTTTGAAAGTAAGAAACAGCTTCGCATATTATTTGACTATTTTTAGAAGCAAATAATGTATCTAAAAGAATTACTTGTATTAAGTACTGACTCGAAATGCTTGGTAATTTGTTAAACGGCATCATATTTGCGTAGTAAGTCACTTTTCGTGGTTCCAGAAAGCTTCTAACCAACCTACGAACACCCTGCAAATATTGGATGCACACTGGCGGTCAATATATTATTTATAAATGTCGAATCGGTTTCGAAAATGCTCGATAGTTCGTCTGCTGCAGTTATAGGGGGTTTTGAAAGTAAGAAACAGCTTCGCAAATTTTTTGACTATTTTTAGAAGCAAATAAAGTATCTAAAAGAATTACTTGTATTAAGTACTGACTCGAAATGCTTGGTAATTTGTTAAACGGCATTATATTTGCGTAGTAAGTCACTTTTGGTGGTTCCAGAAAGCTTCTAACCAACCTGCGCACACCCTGCAGTTACTAGAAGCTCACTTTAGTCCAATATATATTTCTAAATGTCGAATCTGTTTCGAAAATGCTCGATAGTTCGTCTGCTGCACTTATAGGGGTTTTGAAAGTAAGGAACAGCTTCGCATATAATTTGACTATTTTTAGAAGCAAATAAAGCTTCTGTAACATTTACTTGAATTAAATACTGTCTCGAAATGCATGGTAATTTTTTAAACGCCATCATCTTTGCATAGTAAGTCACTTTTGGTGGTTCCAGAAAGCATCTAACCAACCTACGAACACCCTGCAAATATTGGAAGCACACTGGCGGTCAATATATTATTTATAAATGTCGAATCGGTTTGGAAAATGCTCGATAGTTCGTCTGCTGCAGTTATAGGGGTTTTGAAAGTAAGAAACAGCTTCGCATATTATTTGACTATTTTTAGAAGCAAATAAAGTATCTAAAAGAATTACTTGTATTAGGTACTGACTCGAAATGCTTGGTAATTTGTTAAACGGCATTATATTTGCGTAGTAAGTCACTTTTGGTGGTTCCAGAAAGCTTCTAACCAACCTGCGCACACCCTGCAGTTACTAGAAGCTCACTTTAGTCCAATATATATTTCTAAATGTCGAATCTGTTTCGAAAATGCTCGATAGTTCGTCTGCTGCAGTTATAGGGGTTTTGAAAGTAAGGAACAGCTTCGCATATAATTTGACTATTTTTAGAAGCAAATAAAGCTTCTAAGACATTTACTTGAATTAAATACTGTCTCGAAATGCATGGTAATTTTTTAAACGCCATCATCTTTGCATAGTAAGTCACTTTTGGTGGTTCCAGAAAGCATCTAACCAACCTACGAACACCCTGCAAATATTGGAAGTACACTCACGGTCAATATATTATTTATAAATGTCGAATCGGTTTCGAAAATGCTCGATAGTTCGTCTGCTGCAGTTATAGGGGGTTTTGAAAGTAAGAAACAGCTTCGCATATTAGTTGACTATTTATAGAAGCAAATACAGTATCTAAAAGAATTACTTGTATTAAGTACTGACTCGAAATTCTTGGTAATTTGTTAAACGGCATCATATTTGCGTAGTAAGTCACTTTTGGTGGTTCCAGAAAGCTTCTAACCAACTTACGCACACCCTGTAAATATTGGATGCACACTGGCGGTCAATATATTATTTATAAATGTCGAATCGGTTTCGAAAATGCTCGATAGTTCGTCTGCTGCAGTTATAGGGGGT
This sequence comes from Agriotes lineatus, assembly GCA_940337035.1. Classification (NCBI taxonomy): domain Eukaryota; kingdom Metazoa; phylum Arthropoda; class Insecta; order Coleoptera; family Elateridae; genus Agriotes; species Agriotes lineatus. Next base: position 169,397,995 of record OW679195.1, read on the forward strand.
TTTGAAAGTAAGAAACAGCTTCGCATATTATTTGACTATTTATAGAACCAAATACAGTATCTAAAAGAATTACTTGTATTAAGTACTGACTCGAAATTCTTGGTAATTTGTTAAACGGCATCATATTTGCGTAGTAAGTCACTTTTGGTGGTACCAGAAAGCTTCTAACCAACCTGCGCACACCCTGCAGTTACTAGAAGCACACTTTAGGCCAATATCTAATTTCTAAATGTCGAATCGGTTTCGAAAATGCTCGATAGTTCGTCTGCTGCAGTTATAGGGGGTTTTGAAAGTAAGAAACAGCTTCGCATATTATTTGACTATTTTTAGAAGCAAATAAAGTATCGAAAAGAATTACTTGTATTAAGTACTGACTCGAAATGCTTGGTAATTTGTTAAACGGCATCATGTTTGCGTAGTAAGTCACTTTTGGTGGTTCCAGAAAGCTTCTAACCAACCTACGAACACCCTGCAAATATTGGAAGCACACTGGCGGTCAATATATTATTTATAAATGTCGAATCGGTTTCGAAAATGCTCGATAGATCGTCTGCTGCAGTTATAAAGGGTTTTGAAAGTAAGAAACAGCTTCGCATGTTATTCGACTATTTTTGAAGCAAATAAAGTATCTAAAAGAATTACTTGTATTAAGTACTGACTCGAAATGCTTGGTAATTTGTTAAACGGCATTATATTTGCGTAGTAAGTCACTTTTGGTGGTTCCAGAAAGCTTCTAACCAACCTGCGCACACCCTGCAATTACTAGAAGCTCACTTTAGGCCAATATATAATTTCTAAATGTCGAATCGGTTTCGAAAATGCTCGATAGTTCGTCTGCTGCAGTTATAGGGGGTTTTGAAAGTAAGAAACAGCTTCGCATATTATTTGACTATTTTTAGAAGCAAATAATGTATCTAAAAGAATTACTTGTATTAAGTACTGACTCGAAATGCTTGGTAATTTGTTAAACGGCATCATATTTGCGTAGTAAGTCACTTTTCGTGGTTCCAGAAAGCTTCTAACCAACCTACGAACACCCTGCAAATATTGGATGCACACTGGCGGTCAATATATTATTTATAAATGTCGAATCGGTTTCGAAAATGCTCGATAGTTCGTCTGCTGCAGTTATAGGGGGTTTTGAAAGTAAGAAACAGCTTCGCAAATTTTTTGACTATTTTTAGAAGCAAATAAAGTATCTAAAAGAATTACTTGTATTAAGTACTGACTCGAAATGCTTGGTAATTTGTTAAACGGCATTATATTTGCGTAGTAAGTCACTTTTGGTGGTTCCAGAAAGCTTCTAACCAACCTGCGCACACCCTGCAGTTACTAGAAGCTCACTTTAGTCCAATATATATTTCTAAATGTCGAATCTGTTTCGAAAATGCTCGATAGTTCGTCTGCTGCACTTATAGGGGTTTTGAAAGTAAGGAACAGCTTCGCATATAATTTGACTATTTTTAGAAGCAAATAAAGCTTCTGTAACATTTACTTGAATTAAATACTGTCTCGAAATGCATGGTAATTTTTTAAACGCCATCATCTTTGCATAGTAAGTCACTTTTGGTGGTTCCAGAAAGCACATAACCAACCTACGAACACCCTGCAAATATTGGAAGCACACTGGCGGTCAATATATTATTTATAAATGTCGAATCGGTTTGGAAAATGCTCGATAGTTCGTCTGCTGCAGTTATAGGGGTTTTGAAAGTAAGAAACAGCTTCGCATATTATTTGACTATTTTTAGAAGCAAATAAAGTATCTAAAAGAATTACTTGTATTAGGTACTGACTCGAAATGCTTGGTAATTTGTTAAACGGCATTATATTTGCGTAGTAAGTCACTTTTGGTGGTTCCAGAAAGCTTCTAACCAACCTGCGCACACCCTGCAGTTACTAGAAGCTCACTTTAGTCCAATATATATTTCTAAATGTCGAATCTGTTTCGAAAATGCTCGATAGTTCGTCTGCTGCAGTTATAGGGGTTTTGAAAGTAAGGAACAGCTTCGCATATAATTTGACTATTTTTAGAAGCAAATAAAGCTTCTAAGACATTTACTTGAATTAAATACTGTCTCGAAATGCATGGTAATTTTTTAAACGCCATCATCTTTGCATAGTAAGTCACTTTTGGTGGTTCCAGAAAGCATCTAACCAACCTACGAACACCCTGCAAATATTGGAAGTACACTCACGGTCAATATATTATTTATAAATGTCGAATCGGTTTCGAAAATGCTCGATAGTTCGTCTGCTGCAGTTATAGGGGGTTTTGAAAGTAAGAAACAGCTTCGCATATTAGTTGACTATTTATAGAAGCAAATACAGTATCTAAAAGAATTACTTGTATTAAGTACTGACTCGAAATTCTTGGTAATTTGTTAAACGGCATCATATTTGCGTAGTAAGTCACTTTTGGTGGTTCCAGAAAGCTTCTAACCAACTTACGCACACCCTGTAAATATTGGATGCACACTGGCGGTCAATAATTATTTATAAATGTCGAATCGGTTTCGAAAATGCTCGATAGTTCGTCTGCTGCAGTTATAGGGGGTTTTGAAAGTAAGAAACAGCTTCGCATATTATTTGACTATTTATAGAACCAAATACAGTATCTAAAAGAATTACTTGTATTAAGTACTGACTCGAAATTCTTGGTAATTTGTTAAACGGCATCATATTTGCGTAGTAAGTCACTTTTGGTGGTACCAGAAAGCTTCTAACCAACCTGCGCACACCCTGCAGTTACTAGAAGCACACTTTAGGCCAATATCTAATTTCTAAATGTCGAATCGGTTTCGAAAATGCTCGATAGTTCGTCTGCTGCAGTTATAGGGGGTTTTGAAAGTAAGAAACAGCTTCGCATATTATTTGACTATTTTTAGAAGCAAATAAAGTATCGAAAAGAATTACTTGTATTAAGTACTGACTCGAAATGCTTGGTAATTTGTTAAACGGCATCATGTTTGCGTAGTAAGTCACTTTTGGTGGTTCCAGAAAGCTTCTAACCAACCTACGAACACCCTGCAAATATTGGAAGCACACTGGCGGTCAATATATTATTTATAAATGTCGAATCGGTTTCGAAAATGCTCGATAGTTCGTCTGCTGCAGTTATAAAGGGTTTTGAAAGTAAGAAACAGCTTCGCATGTTATTCGACTATTTTTGAAGCAAATAAAGTATCTAAAAGAATTACTTGTATTAAGTACTGACTCGAAATGCTTGGTAATTTGTTAAACGGCATTATATTTGCGTAGTAAGTCACTTTTGGTGGTTCCAGAAAGCTTCTAACCAACCTGCGCACACCCTGCAATTACTAGAAGCTCACTTTAGGCCAATATATAATTTCTAAATGGCGAATCGGTTTCGAAAATGCTCGATAGTTCGTCTGCTGCAGTTATAGGGGGTTTTGAAAGTAAGAAACAGCTTCGCAAATTTTTTGACTATTTTTAGAAGCAAATAAAGTATCTAAAAGAATTACTTGTATTAAGTACTGACTCGAAATGCTTGGTAATTTGTTAAACGGCATTATATTTGCGTAGTAAGTCACTTTTGGTGGTTCCAGAAAGCTTCTAACCAACCTGCGCACACCCTGCAGTTACTAGAAGCTCACTTTAGTCCAATATATATTTCTAAATGTCGAATCTGTTTCGAAAATGCTCGATAGTTCGTCTGCTGCACTTATAGGGGTTTTGAAAGTAAGGAACAGCTTCGCATATAATTTGACTATTTTTAGAAGCAAATAAAGCTTCTGTAACATTTACTTGAATTAAATACTGTCTCGAAATGCATGGTAATTTTTTAAACGCCATCATCTTTGCATAGTAAGTCACTTTTGGTGGTTCCAGAAAGCATCTAACCAACCTACGAACACCCTGCAAATATTGGAAGCACACTGGCGGTCAATATATTATTTATAAATGTCGAATCGGTTTGGAAAATGCTCGATAGTTCGTCTGCTGCAGTTATAGGGGTTTTGAAAGTAAGAAACAGCTTCGCATATTATTTGACTATTTTTAGAAGCAAATAAAGTATCTAAAAGAATTACTTGTATTAGGTACTGACTCGAAATGCTTGGTAATTTGTTAAACGGCATTATATTTGCGTAGTAAGTCACTTTTGGTGGTTCCAGAAAGCTTCTAACCAACCTGCGCACACCCTGCAATTACTAGAAGCTCACTTTAGGCCAATATATAATTTCTAAATGGCGAATCGGTTTCGAAAATGCTCGATAGTTCGTCTGCTGCAGTTATAGGGGGTTTTGAAAGTAAGAAACAGCTTCGCAAATTTTTTGACTATTTTTAGAAGCAAATAAAGTATCTAAAAGAATTACTTGTATTAAGTACTGACTCGAAATGCTTGGTAATTTGTTAAACGGCATTATATTTGCGTAGTAAGTCACTTTTGGTGGTTCCAGAAAGCTTCTAACCAACCTGCGCACACCCTGCAGTTACTAGAAGCTCACTTTAGTCCAATATATATTTCTAAATGTCGAATCTGTTTCGAAAATGCTCGATAGTTCGTCTGCTGCACTTATAGGGGTTTTGAAAGTAAGGAACAGCTTCGCATATAATTTGACTATTTTTAGAAGCAAAGAAAGCTTCTGTAACATTTACTTGAATTAAATACTGTCTCGAAATGCATGGTAATTTTTTAAACGCCATCATCTTTGCATAGTAAGTCACTTTTGGTGGTTCCAGAAAGCATCTAACCAACCTACGAACACCCTGCAAATATTGGAAGCACACTGGCGGTCAATATATTATTTATAAATGTCGAATCGGTTTGGAAAATGCTCGATAGTTCGTCTGCTGCAGTTATAGGGGTTTTGAAAGTAAGAAACAGCTTCGCATATTATTTGACTATTTTTAGAAGCAAATAAAGTATCTAAAAGAATTACTTGTATTAGGTACTGACTCGAAATGCTTGGTAATTTGTTAAACGGCATTATATTTGCGTAGTAAGTCACTTTTGGTGGTTCCAGAAAGCTTCTAACCAACCTGCGCACACCCTGCAGTTACTAGAAGCTCACTTTAGTCCAATATATATTTCTAAATGTCGAATCTGTTTCGAAAATGCTCGATAGTTCGTCTGCTGCAGTTATAGGGGTTTTGAAAGTAAGGAACAGCTTCGCATATAATTTGACTATTTTTAGAAGCAAATAAAGCTTCTAAGACATTTACTTGAATTAAATACTGTCTCGAAATGCATGGTAATTTTTTAAACGCCATCATCTTTGCATAGTAAGTCACTTTTGGTGGTTCCAGAAAGCATCTAACCAACCTACGAATCGGTTTCGAAAATGCTCGATAGTTCGTCTGCTGCAGTTATAGGGGGTTTTGAAAGTAAGAAACAGCTTCGCATATTAGTTGACTATTTATAGAAGCAAATACAGTATCTAAAAGAATTACTTGTATTAAGTACTGACTCGAAATTCTTGGTAATTTGTTAAACGGCATCATATTTGCGTAGTAAGTCACTTTTGGTGGTTCCAGAAAGCTTCTAACCAACTTACGCACACCCTGTAAATATTGGATGCACACTGGCGGTCAATAATTATTTATAAATGTCGAATCGGTTTCGAAAATGCTCGATAGTTCGTCTGCTGCAGTTATAGGGGGTTTTGAAAGTAAGAAACAGCTTCGCATATTATTTGACTATTTATAGAACCAAATACAGTATCTAAAAGAATTACTTGTATTAAGTACTGACTCGAAATTCTTGGTAATTTGTTAAACGGCATCATATTTGCGTAGTAAGTCACTTTTGGTGGTACCAGAAAGCTTCTAACCAACCTGCGCACACCCTGCAGTTACTAGAAGCACACTTTAGGCCAATATCTAATTTCTAAATGTCGAATCGGTTTCGAAAATGCTCGATAGTTCGTCTGCTGCAGTTATAGGGGGTTTTGAAAGTAAGAAACAGCTTCGCATATTATTTGACTATTTTTAGAAGCAAATAAAGTATCGAAAAGAATTACTTGTATTAAGTACTGACTCGAAATGCTTGGTAATTTGTTAAACGGCATCATGTTTGCGTAGTAAGTCACTTTTGGTGGTTCCAGAAAGCTTCTAACCAACCTACGAACACCCTGCAAATATTGGAAGCACACTGGCGGTCAATATATTATTTATAAATGTCGAATCGGTTTCGAAAATGCTCGATAGATCGTCTGCTGCAGTTATAAAGGGTTTTAAAAGTAAGAAACGATTTCGCATATTATTTGACTATTTTTAGAAGCAAATAAAGTATCGAAAAGAATTACTTGTATTAAGTACTGACTCGAAATGCTTGGTAATTTGTTAAACGGCATCATGTTTGCGTAGTAAGTCACTTTTGGTGGTTCCAGAAAGCTTCTAACCAACCTACGAACACCCTGCAAATATTGGAAGTACACTCACGGTCAATATATTATTTATAAATGTCGAATCGGTTTCGAAAATGCTCGATAGTTCGTCTGCTGCAGTTATAGGGGGTTTTGAAAGTAAGAAACAGCTTCGCATATTAGTTGACTATTTATAGAAGCAAATACAGTATCTAAAAGAATTACTTGTATTAAGTACTGACTCGAAATTCTTGGTAATTTGTTAAACGGCATCATATTTGCGTAGTAAGTCACTTTTGGTGGTTCCAGAAAGCTTCTAACCAACTTACGCACACCCTGTAAATATTGGATGCACACTGGCGGTCAATAATTATTTATAAATGTCGAATCGGTTTCGAAAATGCTCGATAGTTCGTCTGCTGCAGTTATAGGGGGTTTTGAAAGTAAGAAACAGCTTCGCATATTATTTGACTATTTATAGAACCAAATACAGTATCTAAAAGAATTACTTGTATTAAGTACTGACTCGAAATTCTTGGTAATTTGTTAAACGGCATCATATTTGCGTAGTAAGTCACTTTTGGTGGTACCAGAAAGCTTCTAACCAACCTGCGCACACCCTGCAGTTACTAGAAGCACACTTTAGGCCAATATCTAATTTCTAAATGTCGAATCGGTTTCGAAAATGCTCGATAGTTCGTCTGCTGCAGTTATAGGGGGTTTTGAAAGTAAGAAACAGCTTCGCATATTATTTGACTATTTTTAGAAGCAAATAAAGTATCGAAAAGAATTACTTGTATTAAGTACTGACTCGAAATGCTTGGTAATTTGTTAAACGGCATCATGTTTGCGTAGTAAGTCACTTTTGGTGGTTCCAGAAAGCTTCTAACCAACCTACGAACACCCTGCAAATATTGGAAGCACACTGGCGGTCAATATATTATTTATAAATGTCGAATCGGTTTCGAAAATGCTCGATAGTTCGTCTGCTGCAGTTATAAAGGGTTTTAAAAGTAAGAAACGATTTCGCATATTATTTGACTATTTTTAGAAGCAAATAAAGTATCTAAAAGAATTACTTGTATTAAGTACTGACTCGAAATGCTTGGTAATTTGTTAAACGGCATCATATTTGCGTAGTAAGTAACTTTTGGTGGTTCCAGTAAGCTTCTAACCAACCTGCGCACACCCTGCAAATACTAAAAGCTACTTTCGGCCAATATATTATTTCTAAATGTGGAATCGGTTTCGAAAATGCTCGATAGTTCGTCTGCTGCAGTTATAGGGGGCTGTGACAGTAATAAACAGCTTCGCATATTATTTGACTATTTTTAGAAACAAAAAAAGCTTCTAAGACATTTACTTGAATTAAATACTGTCTCGAAATGCATGGTAATTTCTTAAACGCCACCATATTTGAGTAGTAAGTCACTTTTGGTGATTCTAGAAAGCTTATAACCAAACTGCGCACACCCTGCAAATACTAAAAGCTACTTTCGGCCAATATATTATTTCTAAATGTGGAATCGGTTTCGAAAATTCTCGATAGTTCCTCTGCAGCAGTTATAGTAAGTTTTGAAAGTAACAAACAACTAAGCTTATTATTTGACTATATTTAGAAGCAAATAATGCATCTAAAATATTTACTTGTATTAAGTACTGACTCGGAATGCATGGTAATTTGTTAAACGCCACCATCTTTGTGTAGCAAGTTACTTTTGGTGGTTCTATAAAGCTTTTAACCAACCTGCGCACACCCTGCAATTACTAGAAGCTCACTTTCGTTCAATATATTGTTTGTAAATGTCGAATCTATTTCGAAAATGCTCGATAGTTCCTCTGCAGCAGTTATAGTAAGTTTTGAAAGTAACAAACAACTACGCTTATTATTTGACTATTTTTAGAAGCAAAAAAAGCTTCTAAGACATTTACTTGAATTAAATACTTTCTCGAAATTCATGGTAATTTCTTAAACGCCACCATATTTGCGTAGTAAGTCACTTTTGGTGATTCTAGAAAACTTCTAACCAACCTGCGCACACCCTGTAATTACTAGAAGCTCACTTTAGGCCAATATATAATTTCTAAATGTCGAATCGATTTCGAAAATGCTCGATAGTTCGTCTGCAGCAGTTATAGGGGGTTTTGAAAGTCACAAACAGCTACGCTTATTATTTGACTATATTTAGAAGCAAATAATGCATCTAAAAGATTTACTTGTATTGAGTACTGACTCGGAATGCATGGTAATTTGTTAAACGCCACCATCTTTGCGTAGCAAGTTACTTTTGGTGGTTCTATAAAGCTTCTAACCAACCTGCGCACACCCTGCAATTACTAGAAGCTCACTTTCGTTCAATATATTGTTTGTAAATGTCGAATCTATTTCGAAAATGCTCGATAGTTCCTCTGCAGCAGTTATAGTAAGTTTTGAAAGTAACAAACAACTACGCTTATTATTTGACTATTTTTAGAAGCAAATAAAGCTCTAAGACATTTACTTGAATTAAATACTGTCTCGAAATGCATGGTAATTTCTTAAACGCAATCATCTTTGCGTAGTAAGTCACTTTTGGTGGTTCCAGAAACTTTCTAACCAACCTACGCACACCCTGCAATTATTGGAAGCACACTGGCGGTCAATATATTATTTCCTAATGTCGAATCGGTTTCGAAAATGCTCGATAGTTTGTCTGCAGCAGTTATAGGGGGTTTTGAAAATAAGAAACAGCTTCGCATATTATTTGACTATTTTTAGAAGCAAATAAAGCTTCTAAGACATTTACTTGAATTAAATACTGTCTCGAAATGCATGGTAATTTTTTAAACGCCATCATCTTTGCGTAGTAAGTCACTTTTGGTGGTTCCAGAAACCTTCTAACCAATTTACGCACACCCTGCAATTATTGGAAGCACACTGGCGGTCAATATATTATTTCCTAATGTCGAATCGGTTTCGAAAATGCTCGATAGTTTGTCTGCAGCAGTTATAAGGGGTTTTGAAAATAAGAAACAGCTTCGCATATTATTTGACTATTTTTAGAAGCAAATAAAACTTCTGAGACATTTACTTGAATTAAATACTGTCTTGAAATGCATGGTAATTTCTTAAACGCCATCATCTTTGCGTAGTAAGTCACTTTTGGTGGTTCCAGATAGCTTCTAACCAACCTACGCACACCCTGCAATTATTGGAAGCACACTGGCGGTCAATATATTATTTCATAATGTCGAATCGATTTCGAAAATGCTAGATAGTTTGTCTGCAGCAGTTATAGGGGGTTTTGAAAATAAGAAACAGCTTCGCATATTATTTGACTATTTTTAGAAACAAAAAAAGCTTCTAAGACATTTACTTGAATTAAATACTGTCTCGAAATGCATGGTAATTTCTTAAACGCCACCATATTTGAGTAGTAAGTCACTTTTGGTGATTCTAGAAAGCTTCTAACCAACCTACGCACACCCTGTAATTACTAGAAGCTCACTTTAGGCCAATATATAATTTCTAAATGTCGAATCGATTTCGAAAATGCTCGATAGTTCCTCTGCAGCAGTTATAGTAAGTTTTGAAAGTAACAAACAACTAAGCTTATTATTTGACTATTTTTAGAAGAAAATGAAGTTTCTAAAAGATTTACTTGTATTAAGTACTGACTCGGAATGCATGGTAATTTGTTAAACGCCACCATATTTGCGTAGTAAGTCACTTTTGGTGGTTCTAGAAAGCTTCTAACCAACCTGCGCACACCCTGTAATTACTAGAAGCACACTTTCGTACAATATATTGTTTGTAAATGTCGAACCGATTTCGAAAATGCCCGATAGTTCCTCTGCAGTAGTTATAGTAAGTTTTGAAAATAACAAACAACTACGCTTATAATTTGACTATTTTTAGAACCAAATGTTGCATCTAAAAGATTTACTTGTATTAAGTACTGACTCGGAATGCATGGTAATTTGTTAAACGGCATCATATTTGCGTAGTAAGTCACTTTTGGTGGTTCTATAAAGCTTCTAACCAATCTACGCACACCCTGCAATTATTGGAAGCACACTGGCGGTCAATATATTATTTCCTAATGTCGAATCGGTTTCGAAAATGCTCGATAGTTTGTCTGCAGCAGTTATAGGGGGTTTTGAAAATAAGAAACAGCTTCGCATATTATTTGACTATTTTTAGAAGCAAAAAAAGCTTCTAAGACATTTACTTGAATTAAATACTGTCTCGAAATGCATGGTAATTTCTTAAACGCCACCATATTTGCGTAGTAAGTCACTTTTGGTGATTCTAGAAAGCTTCTAACCAACCTGCGCACACCCTGTAACTACTAGAAGCTCACTTTAGGCCAATATATAATTTCTAAATGTCGAATCGATTTCGAAAATGCTCGATAGTTCGTCTGCAGCAGTTATAGGGGGTTTTGAAAGTCACAAACAGCTACGCTTATTATTTGACTATATTTAGAAGCAAATAATGCATCTAAAAGATTTACTTGTATTGAGTACTGACTCGGAATGCATGGTAATTTGTTAAACGCCACCATCTTTGCGTAGCAAGTTACTTTTGGTGGTTCTATAAAGCTTCTAACCAATCTGCGCACACCCTGCAATTACTAGAAGCTCACTTTCGTTCAATATATTGTTTGTAAATGTCGAATCTATTTCGAAAATGCTCGATAGTTCCTCTGCAGCAGTTATAGTAAGTTTTGAAAGTAACAAACAACTACGCTTATTATTTGACTATTTTTAGAAACAAATAAAGCTCTAAGACATTTACTTGAATTAAATACTGTCTCGAAATGCATGGTAATTTTTTAAACGCCATCATCTTTGCGTAGTAAGTCACTTTTGGTGGTTCCAGAAACCTTCTAACCAATCTACGCACACCCTGCAATTATTGTAAGCACACTGGCGGTCAATATATTATTTCCTAATGTCGAATCGGTTTCGAAAATTCTCGATAGTTTGTCTGCAGCAGTTATAGGGGGTTTTGAAAATAAGAAACAGCTTCGCATAATATTTGACTATTTTTAGAAGCAAATAAAGCTTCTAAGACATTTACTTGAATTAAATACTGTCTCGAAATGCATGGTAATTTCTTAAACGCCATCATCTTTGCGTAGTAAGTCACTTTTGGTGGTTCCAGAAACCTTCTAACCAATCTACGCACACCCTGCAATTATTGGAAGCACACTGGCGGTCAATATATTATTTCCTAATGTCGAATCGGTTTCGAAAATTCTCGATAGTTTGTCTGCAGCAGTTATAGGGGGTTTTGAAAATAAGAAACAGCTTCGCATAATATTTGACTATTTTTAGAAGCAAATAAAGCTTCTAAGACATTTACTTGAATTAAATACTGTCTCGAAATGCATGGTAATTTCTTAAACGCCATCATCTTTGCGTAGTAAGTCACTTTTGGTGGTTCCAGAAACCTTCTAACCAATCTACGCACACCCTGCAATTATTGGAAGCACACTGGCGGTCAATATATTATTTCCTAATGTCGAATCGGTTTCGAAAATGCTCGATAGTTTGTCTGCAGCAGTTATAGGGGGTTTTGAAAATAAGAAACAGCTTCGCATATTATTTGACTATTTTTAGAAGCAAATAAAGCTTCTAAGACATTTACTTGAATTAAATACTGTCTCGAAATGCATGGTAATTTTTTAAACGCCACCATATTTGCGTAGTAAGTCACTTTTGGTGATTCTAGAAAGCTTCTAACCAACCTGCGCACACCCTGTAATTACTAGAAGCTCAATTTAGGCCAATATATAATTTCTAAATGTCGAATCGATTTCGAAAATGCACGATAGTTCGTCTGCAGCAGTTATAGGGGGTTTTGAAAGTCACAAACAGCTACGCTTATTATTTGACTATATTTAGAAGCAAATAATGCATCTAAAATATTTACTTGTATTAAGTACTGACTCGGAATCCATGGTAATTTGTTAAACGCCACCATCTTTGCGTAGTAAGTCACTTTTGGTGATTCTAGAAAGCTTATAACCAAACTGCGCACACCCTGCAAATACTAAAAGCTACTTTCGGCCAATATATTATTTCTAAATGTGGAATCGGTTTCGAAAATTCTCGATAGTTCCTCTGCAGCAGTTATAGTAAGTTTTGAAAGTAACAAACAACTAAGCTTATTATTTGACTATATTTAGAAGCAAATAATGCATCTAAAATATTTACTTGTATTAAGTACTGACTCGGAATGCATGGTAATTTGTTAAACGCCACCATCTTTGTGTAGCAAGTTACTTTTGGTGGTTCTATAAAGCTTTTAACCAACCTGCGCACACCCTGCAATTACTAGAAGCTCACTTTCGTTCAATATATTGTTTGTAAATGTCGAATCTATTTCGAAAATGCTCGATAGTTCCTCTGCAGCAGTTATAGTAAGTTTTGAAAGTAACAATCAACTACGCTTATTATTTGACTATTTTTAGAAGCAAAAAAAGCTTCTAAGACATTTACTTGAATTAAATACTGTCTCGAAATGCATGGTAATTTCTTAAACGCCACCATATTTGCGTAGTAAGTCACTTTTGGTGATTCTAGAAAGCTTCTAACCAACCTGCGCACACCCTGTAATTACTAGAAGCTCACTTTAGGCCAATATATAATCTCTAAATGTCGAATCGATTTCGAAAATGCTCGATAGTTCGTCTGCAGCAGTTATAGGGGGTTTTGAAAGTCACAAACAGCTACGCTTATTATTTGACTATATTTAGAAGCAAATAATGCATCTAAAAGATTTACTTGTATTGAGTACTGACTCGGAATGCATGGTAATTTGTTAAACGCGTAGCAAGTTACTTATGGTGGTTCTATAAAGCTTCTAACCAACCTGCGCACACCCTGCAATTACTAGAAGCTCACTTTCGTTCAATATATTGTTTGTAAATGTCGAATCTATTTCGAAAATGCTCGATAGTTCCTCTGCAGCAGTTATAGTAAGTTTTGAAAGTAACAAACAACTACGCTTATTATTTGACTATTTTTAGAAGCAAATAAAGCTCTAAGACATTTACTTGAATTAAATACTGTCTCGAAATGCATGGTAATTTCTTAAACGCCATCATCTTTGCGTAGTAAGTCACTTTTGGTGGTTCCAGAAACCTTCTAACCAACCTACGCACACCCTGCAATTATTGGAAGCACACTGGCGGTCAATATATTATTTCCTAATGTCGAATCGGTTTCGAAAATGCTCGATAGTTTATATGCAGCAGTTATAGGGGGTTTTGAAAATAAGAAACAGCTTCGCATATTATTTGACTATTTTTAGAAGCAAATAAAGCTTCTAAGACATTTACTTGAATTAAATACTGTCTCGAAATGCATGGTAATTTTTTAAACGCCATCATCTTTGCGTAGTAAGTCACTTTTGGTGGTTCCAGAAACCTTCTAACCAATTTACGCACACCCTGCAATTATTGTAAGCACACTGGCGGTCAATATATTATTTCCTAATGTCGAATCGGTTTCGAAAATTCTCGATAGTTTGTCTGCAGCAGTTATAGGGGGTTTTGAAAATAAGAAACAGCTTCGCATATTATTTGACTATTTTTAGAAGCAAATAAAGCTTCTAAGACATTTACTTGAATTAAATACTGTCTCGAAATGCATGGTAATTTCTTAAACGCCATCATCTTTGCGTAGTAAGTCACTTTTGGTGGTTCCAGATAGCTTCTAACCAACCTACGCACACCCTGCAATTATTGGAAGCACACTGGCGGTCAATATATTATTTCCTAATGTCGAATCGGTTTCGAAAATGCTCGATAGTTTGTCTGCAGCAGTTATAGGGGGTTTTGAAAATAAGAAACAGCTTCGCATATTATTTGACTATTTTTAGAAGCAAATAAAGCTTCTAAGACATTTACTTGAATTAAATACTGTCTCGAAATGCATGGTAATTTTTTAAACGCCATCATCTTTGCGTAGTAAGTCACTTTTGGTGGTTCCAGAAACCTTCTAACCAATCTACGCACACCCTGCAATTATTGGAAGCACACTGGCGGTCAATATATTATTTCCTAATGTCGAATCGGTTTCGAAAATGCTCGATAGTTCCTCTGCAGCAGTTATAGTAAGTTTTGAAAGTAACAAACAACTACGCTTATTATTTGACTATTTTTAGAAGCAAAAAAAGCTTCTAAGACATTTACTTGAATTAAATACTGTCTCGAAATGCATGGTAATTTCTTAAACGCCACCATATTTGCGTAGTAAGTCACTTTTGGTGATTCTAGAAAGCTTCTAACCAACCTGCGCACACCCTGTAATTACTAGAAGCTCACTTTAGGCCAATATATAATTTCTAAATGTCGAATCGATTTCGAAAATGCTCGATAGTTCGTCTGCAGCAGTTATAGGGGGTTTTGAAAGTCACAAACAGCTACGCTTATTATTTGACTATATTTAGAAGCAAATAATGCATCTAAAAGATTTACTTGTATTGAGTACTGACTCGGAATGCATGGTAATTTGTTAAACGCCACCATCTTTGCGTGCAAGTTACTTTTGGTGGTTCTATAAAGCTTCTAACCAACCTGCGCACACCCTGCAATTACTAGAAGCTCACTTTCGTTCAATATATTGTTTGTAAATGTCGAATCTATTTCGAAAATGCTCGATAGTTCCTCTGCAGCAGTTATAGTAAGTTTTGAAAGTAACAAACAACTACGCTTATTATTTGACTATTTTTAGAAGCAAATAAAGCTCTAAGACATTTACTTGAATTAAATACTGTCTCGAAATGCATGGTAATTTCTTAAACGCCATCATCTTGGCGTAGTAAGTCACTTTTGGTGGTTCCAGAAACCTTCTAACCAACCTACGCACACCCTGCAATTATTGGAAGCACACTGGCGGTCAATATATTATTTCCTAATGTCGAATCGGTTTCGAAAATGCTCGATAGTTTGTCTGCAGCAGTTATAGGGGGTTTTGAAAATAAGAAACAGCTTCGCATATTATTTGACTATTTTTAGAAGCAAATAAAGCTTCTAAGACATTTACTTGAATTAAATACTGTCTCGAAATGCATGGTAATTTTTTAAACGCCATCATCTTTGCGTAGTAAGTCACTTTTGGTGGTTCCAGAAACCTTCTAACCAATCTACGCACACCCTGCAATTATTGTAAGCACACTGGCGGTCAATATATTATTTCCTAATGTCGAATCGGTTTCGAAAATTCTCGATAGTTTGTCTGCAGCAGTTATAGGGGGTTTTGAAAATAAGAAACAGCTTCGCATATTATTTGACTATTTTTAGAAGCAAATAAAGCTTCTAAGACATTTACTTGAATTAAATACTGTCTCGAAATGCATGGTAATTTCTTAAACGCCATCATCTTTGCGTAGTAAGTCACTTTTGGTGGTTCCAGATAGCTTCTAACCAACCTACGCACACCCTGCAATTATTGGAAGCACACTGGCGGTCAATATATTATTTCCTAATGTCGAATCGGTTTCGAAAATGCTCGATAGTTTGTCTGCAGCAGTTATAGGGGGTTTTGAAAATAAGAAACAGCTTCGCATATTATTTGACTATTTTTAGAAGCAAATAAAGCTTCTAAGACATTTACTTGAATTAAATACTGTCTCGAAATGCATGGTAATTTTTTAAACGCCATCATCTTTGCGTAGTAAGTCACTTTTGGTGGTTCCAGAAACCTTCTAACCAATCTACGCACACCCTGCAATTATTGGAAGCACACTGGCGGTCAATATATTATTTCCTAATGTCGAATCGGTTTCGAAAATGCTCGATAGTTTGTCTGCAGCAGTTATAGGGGGTTTTGAAAATAAGAAACAGCTTCGCATATTATTTGACTATTTTTAGAAGCAAAAAAAGCTTCTAAGACATTTACTTGAATTAAATACTGTCTCGAAATGCATGGTAATTTCCTAAACGCCACCATATTTGCGTAGTAAGTCACTTTTGGTGATTCTAGAAAGCTTCTAACCAACCTGCGCACACCCTGTAATTACTAGAAGCTCACTTTAGGCCAATATATAATTTCTAAATGTCGAATCGATTTCGAAAATGCTCGATAGTTCGTCTGCAGCAGCTATAGGGGGTTTTGAAAGTCACAAACAGCTACGCTTATTATTTGACTATATTTAGAAGCAAATAATGCATCTAAAATATTTACTTGTATTAAGTACTGACTCGGAATGCATGGTAATTTGTTAAACGCCACCATCTTTGCGTAGTAAGTCACTTTTGGTGATACTAGAAAGCTTATAACCAACCTGCGCACACCCTGCAATTACTAAAAGCTACTTTCGGCCAATATATTATTTCTAAATGTGGAATCGGTTTCGAAAATTCTCGATAGTTCCTCTGCAGCAGTTATAGTAAGTTTTGAAAGTAACAAACAACTAAGCTTATTATTTGACTATTTTTAGAAGCAAATAAAGTTTCTAAAAGATTTACTTGTATTAAGTACTGACTCGGAATGCATGGTAATTTGTTAAACGCCACCATATTTGAGTAGTAAGTCACTTTTGGTGGTTCTAGAAAGCTTCTAACCAACCTGCGCACACTCTGTAATTACTAGAAGCACACTTTCGTTCAATATATTGTTTGTAAATGTCGAACCGATTTCGAAAATGCCCGATAGTTCCTCTGCAGCAGTTATAGTAAGTTTTGAAAATAACAAACAACTACGCTTATAATTTGACTATTTTTAGAACCAAATGTTGCATCTAAAAGATTTACTTGTATTAAGTACTGACTCGGAATGCATGGTAATTTGTTAAACGGCATCATATTTGCGTAGTAAGTCACTTTTGGTGGTTCCAGAAAGCTTCTAACCAACATACGAACACCCTGCAAATATTGGAAGCACACTGGCGGTCAATATATTAATTATAAATGTCGAATCGGTTTCTAAAATGCTCGATAGTTCGTCTGCTGCAGTTATAGGGGGTTTTGAAAGTAAGAAACAGCTTCGCATATTATTTGACTATTTTTAGAAGCAAATAAAGTATCTAAAAGAATTACTTGTATTAAGTACTGACTCGAAATGCTTGGTAATTTGTTAAACGGCATCATATTTGCGTAGTAAGTCACTTTTGGTGGTTCCAGAAAGCTTCTAACCAACCTACGAACGCCCTGCAAATATTGGAAGCACACTGGCGGTCAATATATTAATTATAAATGTCGAATCGGTTTCGAAAATGCTCGATAGTTTGTCTGCGTCAGTTATAGGGGGTTTTGAAAGTAAGAAACAGCTTCGCATATTATTTGACTATTTTTAGAAGCAAATAAAGTATCTAAAAGAATTATTTGTATTAAGTACTGACTCGAAATGCTTGGTAATTTGTTAAACGGCATCATATTTGCGTAGTAAGTCACTTTTGGTGGTTCCAGAAAGCTTCTAACCAACATACGAACACCCTGCAAATATTGGAAGCACACTGGCGGTCAATATATTAATTATAAATGTCGAATCGGTTTCTAAAATACTCGATAGTTCGTCTGCTGCAGTTATAGGGGGTTTTGAAAGTAAGAAACAGCTTCGCATATTATTTGACTATTTTTAGAAGCAAATAAAGCTTCTAAGACATTTTACTTGAATTAAATACTGTCTCGAAATGCATGGTAATTTCCTAAACGCCATCATCTTTGCGTAATAAGTCACTTTTGGTGGTTCCAGATAGCTTCTAACCAACCTACGCACACCCTGCAAATATTGGAAGCACACTGGCGATCAATATATTATTTATAAATGTCGAATCAGTTTCGAAAATGCTCGATAGTTCATCTGCTGCAGTTATAGGGGGTTTTGAAAGTAAGAAACAATTTCGCATATTATTTGACTATTTTTAGAAGCTAATAAAGTATCTAAAAGAATTACTTGTATTAAGTACTGACTCGAAATGCTTGGTAATTTGTTAAACGGCATCATATTTGCGTAGTAAGTCACTTTCGGTGGTTCCAGAAAGCTTCTAACCAATCTGCGCACACCCTGCAATTACTAGAAGCCCACTTTCGGCCAATATATTGTTTGTAAATGTCGAATTGGTTATGAAAATACTCGATAGTTCGTCTGCAGCAGTTATAGTAGGTTTTGAAAGTCACAAACAGCTACGCTTATTATTTGACTATATTTAGAAGCAAATAATGCATCTAAAATATTTACTTGTATTAAGTACTGACTCGGAATGCATGGTAATTTGTTAAACGCCACCATATTTGCGTAGTAAGTCACTTTTGGTGATTCTAGAAAGCTTCTAACCAACCTGCGCACACCCTGTAATTACTAGAAGCTCACTTTAGGCCAATATATAATTTCTAAATGTCGAATCGATTTGGAAAATGCTCGATAGTTCGTCTGCAGCAGTTATAGGGGGTTTTGAAAGTCACAAACAGCTACGCTTATTATTTGACTATATTTAGAAGCAAATAATGCATCTAAAATATTTACTTGTATTAAGTACTGACTCGGAATGCATGGTAATTTGTTAAACGCCACCATCTTTGCGTAGTAATTCACTTTTGGTGATTCTAGAAAGGTTCTAACCAACCTGCGCACACCCTGCAATTACTAAAAGCTACTTTCGGCCAATATATTATTTCTAAATGTGGAATCGGTTTCGAAAATGCTCGATAGTTCCTCTGCAGCAGTTATAGTAAGTTTTAAAAGTAACAAACAGCTACGCTTACTATTTGACTATTTTTAGAAGTAAATAAAGCATCTAAAAGATTTACTTGTATTAAGTACTGACTCGGAATGCATGGTAATTTGTTAAACGCCACCATCTTTGCGTAGCATGTTACTTTTGGTGGTTCTAGAAAGCTTCTAACCAACCTGCGCACACCCTGCAATCACTAGAAGCTCACTTTTGTTCAATATATTGTTTGAAAATGTCGAATCGATTTCGAAAATGCTCGATAGTTCATCTGCTGCAGTTATAGGGGGTTTTGAAAGTAAGAAACAATTTCGCATATTATTTGACTATTTTTAGAAGCTAATAAAGTATCTAAAAGAATTACTTGTATTAAGTACTGACTCGAAATGCTTGGTAATTTGTTAAACGGCATCATATTTGCGTAGTAAGTCACTTTCGGTGGTTCCAGAAAGCTTCTAACCAATCTGCGCACACCCTGCAATTACTAGAAGCCCACTTTCGGCCAATATATTGTTTGTAAATGTCGAATTGGTTATGAAAATACTCGATAGTTCGTCTGCAGCAGTTATAGTAGGTTTTGAAAGTCACAAACAGCTACGCTTATTATTTGACTATATTTAGAAGCAAATAATGCATCTAAAATATTTACTTGTATTAAGTACTGACTCGGAATGCATGGTAATTTGTTAAACGCCACCATCTTTGCGTAGTAATTCACTTTTGGTGATTCTAGAAAGTTTCTAACCAACCTGCGCACACCCTGTAATTACTAGAAGCTCACTTTCGTTCAATATATTGTTTGTAAATGTCGAATCGAATTCGAAAATGTCCGATAGTTCCTCTGCAGCAGTTATAGTAAGTTTTGAAAATAACAAACAACTACGCTTATAATTTGACTATTTTTAGAAGCAAATGTTGCATCTAAAAGATTTACTTGTATTAAGTACTGACTCGGAATGCATGGTAATTTCTTAAACGCCACCATATTTGCGTAGTAAGCCACTTTTGGTGGTTCTAGAAAGCTTCTAACCAACCTGCGCACACCCTGTAATTACTGGAAGCTCACTTTCGTTCAATATATTGTTTGTAAATGTCGAACCGATTTCGAAAATGCCCGATAGTTCCTCTGCAGCAGTTACAGTAAGATTTGAAAATAATAAACAACTACGCTTATAATCTGACTATTTTTAGAACCAAATGTTGCATCTAAAAGATTTACTTGTATTAAGTACTGACTCGGAATGCATGGTAATTTGTTAAACGGCATCATATTTGCGTAGTAAGTCACTTTTGGTGGTTCCAGAAAGCTTTTAACCAACATACGAACACCCTGCAAATATTGGAAGCACACTGGCGGTCAGTATATTATTTATAAATGTCGAATCTCGTTTCGAAAATGCTCGATAGTTCGTCTGCTGCAGTTATAAGGGGGTTTTGAAAGTAAGAAACAGCTTCGCATATTATTTGACTATTTTTAGAAGTAAATAAAGCTTCTAAGACATTTACTTGAATTAAATACTGTCTCGAAATGCATGGTAATTTCCTAAACGCCATCATCTTTGCGTAGTAAGTCACTTTTGGTGGTTCCAGATAGCTTCTAACCAACCTACGCACACCCTGCAAATATTGGAAGCACACTGGCGATCAATATATTATTTATAAATGTCGAATCAGTTTCGAAAATGCTCGATAGTTCATCTGCTGCAGTTATAGGGGGTTTTGAAAGTAAGAAACAATTTCGCATATTATTTGAATATTTTTAGAAGCTAATAAAGTATCTAAAAGAATTACTTGTATTAAGTACTGACTCGAAATGCTTGGTAATTTGTTAAACGGCATCATATTTGCGTAGTAAGTCACTTTCGGTGGTTCCAGAAAGCTTCTAACCAATCTGCGCACACCCTGCAATTACTAGTAGCCCACTTTCGGCCAATATATTGTTTGTAAATGTCGAATTGGTTATGAAAATACTCGATAGTTCGTCTGCAGCAGTTATAGTAGGTTTTGAAAGTCACAAACAGCTACGCTTATTATTTGACTATATTTAGAAGCAAATAATGCATCTAAAATATTTACTTGTATTAAGTACTGACTCGGAATGCATAGTAATTTGTTAAACGCCACCATCTTTGCGTAGTAATTCACTTTTGGTGATTCTAGAAAGGTTCTAACCAACCTGCGCACACCCTGCAATTACTAAAAGCTACTTTCGGCCAATATATTATTTCTAAATGTGGAATCGGTTTCGAAAATGCTCGATAGTTCCTCTGCAGCAGTTATAGTAAGTTTTGAAAGTAACAAACAACTACGCTTATTATTTGACTATTTTTAGAAGCAAATAAAGCATCTAAAAGATTTACTTGTATTAAGTACTGACTCGGAATGCATGGTAATTTGTTAAACGCCACCATCTTTGCGTAGCAAGTCACTTTTGGTAGTTCTAGAAAGCTTCTAACCAACCTGCGCACACCCTGCAATTACTAGAAGCTCACTTTCGTTCAATATATTGTTTGTAAATGTCGAATCGATTTCGAAAATGCTCGATAGTTCCTCTGCAGCAGTTATAGTAAGTTTTGAAAGTAACAAACAACTACGCTTATTATTTGACTATTTTTAGAAGCAAATAAAGCAACTAAAACATTTACTTGTATTAAGTACTTACTCGGCCCCTCAGGGACTCACATCTTGTGAGTACGGGATGTGGCAATCCCGAGGTACCCTAGCTGGGTCTGTACTTTATTTAAACTTGTCTTGAGTCAGACCCCTTCTCTTTGATCTTTTTCTATTTGACCTATCTTGGTCAACTCTTGTCCTTTTCCGGCCCTGGCGCTATTAGAGTATTCGAGGGCTAACGGGCCACTCCTTTTTCACTTCTATATTCTTGAAAGTTTGGTCAATGGTCTCGAAGGTAGAAAGGACGCAGGCTGACCTGATCTAGCTAAGAGAGCAGAAGAACCGCTAAATTAATGGGAGAAACTGGCCTCCTCAGTCCTGTCCTGTCGAATTCAAATCACCCGGTCCTCCAGGTTGGGGGTTGGTACGGTGGACCTGCACTCCACAATCCTTAAAAAGCTAAACAATGCGAAATATCTCAACAAAGCCTCGGAAAAGGACGGAAAAACTGAGAAACGAAAACTGGCTATGAAAAGGACAATGCGATTCGGTACGTGGAACGTACAAGAGATAGGAACGAAGACCCATGAATTCTTCAAAGAAATAGAAAAACACAACCTGGACGTAGTTGCAATGACGGAAACCAAAAAGAAAGGGAAAGGAACTGAAGAAAAAGGCCAATATGTCTATATATATAGCGGAGTCCCAAAAGAGGAAAGGGGAAGTAGTGGAGTAGCGATAGCAATAAGAAAGAAATACAAGAAGAACATAAAGTCTTGGGAACAGATAAATGATAGAATCCTTGTAGTAGAAATGGAAATCAAAAATCATTCACTGACTGTTATAGCTGCATATGGACCAAATGAGGATGCAAAGGCAGAGAAAAAAGACCTATTTTATGATGAATTAACAAAAATATTAAACGGCGTGAGTAACCGTAAAGAGATACTTCTCATGGGAGACCTGAATGGTAGAGTGGGTAAGCAAAAGGATGATCCCGTGGTTGGACAATTTGGAGAAGATGTCATAAACACAAACGGAGAAAGAATTATTGAAATGTGCCAAAACTGTCACTTGAAAATAACAAATGGATTTTTTGAACATAAAATGATACATCGCTACACGTGGGAACAACCAACTAGAGAGATAAAATCCATCATTGATTTCATAATAATCAAACAAGAATCGAAACTGAAAATAATGGATGTGAGAGTTATGAGAGGTCCAGAATGTGGCTCTGACTACCATCTGCTGTTAGCGAAAATATATTTCAAATATAGACAAAGGGGACAAAGAAAAGAACAAGAGAACGAGAGAGGACAAAAGGCGGAGATGATACGATATAATCTCGAAAGCCTGCGAGAGGATTCAACGAAATTCCTGTTTCAGATACGACTTGCTAATAGATTGACAACTGTGCAAGATAATGCGCCAGACAAAATGTATGAGGACATAAAAGTCTGTATACACGAAGCGGCTAGAGAAGCTTTAGGGGAAATGCACAAATATAAAAATAGTAAAAATAGTGCACCATGGTGGAACAACAACCTCGAAGTTATTATAAAAGAAAAAAAAGAGCTACATAGAAAAAGGCTCGAAACAAGATCACCCGAAGACATCACAAATTACCAATCAAAACGAAAAGAAGTGCACAGAGAAATAAAAAAAGCCCAAAACGACTACTGGGACAAAACATGTGCTGAAGTCAATAGGTATATAGGTAACACCAGAGCTAATAGAGCATGAAAAGTGGTCAAAGGTATGAGAAACCAGAACAAAGATGCCGCAAAGATCAGTCTAATCGGAATACAGGAATGGAAGGAGTATTATAAAGACTTACTAACAGAACAGAGAGTGGAATACATGGTAGAGGAAAGAGAGCTACAAGATATGAACGAAAGTCATAATGTACAGAAAATCACGCCGTTCGAAGTAAAAGAGGCTGTAAAGCAGATGAAAAATGGGAAAGCTCCTGGTCCAGGAAACATAAACGTGGAATTACTTAAAGCGGCCCCTGATATACTCATAGAGCTACTAGCTAATATTTTCAATAAGTGCTTAAGCGAGGAGGCACCACCACGAGAATGGACAAGGGCTATTATTACATCTATTTATAAGAAAGGTGGCAGACAACAGTGTAAGAACTACCGAGGAATCAGCGTGATGTGCACAGTAGCAAGACTTTATGGGTGTGTACTTAAACGCAGAATTGAAGAGGAATTCAGAGAATCTGAAGAGCAAAATGGATTCAGAGCAGGACGCTCCTGTATAGACGGTGTATTTACTATCAAGAATGTTATAGATAAAAAAATAGAAAGGGGAAGAACAGTTCATATGGCATTTGTGGATCTTCAGAAGGCTTATGACACCGTGCCATTAAATAAGTTATGGCCTTGTATGAAAAGAAGTAAAATCTCCACAGTCTATATACACGCGGTGAAAGAATTATATTGTGGATGTACCAGTGCAGTGAAAGTTATTAACGAAATTTCTCAGGACTTTGAAGTATCAAAAGGCCTAAGACAAGGCTGCACCCTAGCTCCTCTTTTATTTAAGATCTATTTGGAAGAAGCATTGAGAAATTGGAAGAGAAAATGCAGCAGGATGGGAATACCAATTGGTGACGAAGTGCTGTATACCTTACTGTTCGCTGATGATCAAGTAATACTAGCCACGGATAGAGATGATATCAACTATATGCCTCGGAACCTGAAGGAGGAGTATGAGAAGTGGGGCCTTGTCATAAACACAGATAAAACAGAATACATGATAGCAGGAGATGAGAACGACAAGAGCGATCTTCACTTAGAAAACTTCGTAATAAAACACTGTTCGTCATTTAAATATTTGAGCGTAACTCTTTCGTCAAACGGCAGAAGCAGTAAAGATATTTCAAATAAAATAGGACAGGGAAGAAGAACAATCCGCCAATTAAATTCACTGCTTTGGAGTAAAAATATCAACAGCAAAACTAAGACCACCTTATACAAAACTATCGTGCAGAGTATTAGCACATATGGTTCCGAGACATGGGAAATTAACAAAAAAGATAGTCAAAAACTACTATCCCTTGAAATGGATTTCTGGCGAAGGAGTGCAAGAATATCAAAACTGGACCACATTAGGAACGACAGGATACGTGAGATCATGAAGGTAAAGCAAAGCATTTTGGATACTATTGAATGCAAACGACTAATGTGGTATGAGCATCTCCAACGCATGGACGACAGCAGGTGGCCAAAAAGGGTATTAAAATGGACGCCACCAGAACGGAGGAAGAGAGGACGGCCACCGAGACGCTGGAAAGCCGACGTAGAACATAATATGGAAGCCAGAGGACTCCATGAAGGAGACTGGCAGAATAGGAGACAGTGGAAGTTGAGATGCGAGAAGCGGCAGAGGCCGTAGAAACCACGCTTATATATAAGTACTTACTCGGAATGCACGGTAATTTGTTAAACGCCACCATTTTTGCGTAGCAAGTCACTTTTGGTGGTTCTAGAGAACTTCTAACCAACCTGAGCACACCCTGCAATCACTAGAAGCTCACTTTCGGCCAATATATTATTTCTAAATGTGGAATCGGTTTCGAAAATGCTCGATAGTTCGTCTGCTGTAGTTATAGTAAGTTTTGAAAGTAAGAAACAACTTCGCATATTATTTGACTATTTTTAGAAGTAAATAAAGCATCTATAAGATTTACCTGAATTAAGTACTGACTCGGAATGCATGGTAATTTGTTAAACGCCCCCATATTTGCGTAGTAAGTCACTTTTGGTGATTCTAGAGAACTAACCAACCTGCCCACACCCTGCAATTACTAGAAGCTCACTTTCGTTCAATATATTGTTTGTAAATGTCGAATCGATTTCGAAAATGTTCGATAGTTCCTCTGCAGCAGTTATAGTAAGTTTTGAAAGTAACAAACAACTACGCTTATTATTTGTCTATTTATAGAAGCAAATAAAGCATCTAAAAGATTTATTTGTATTAAGTACTGACTCGGAATGCATGGTAATTTGTTAAACGCCACCATCTTTGCGTAGCAAGTCACTTGTGGTGGTTCTAGAAAGCTTCTAACCAACCTACGCACACCCTGCAGCTCACTGCACCCAGAAGCTCACTTTCGTTCAATATATTGTTTGTAAATGTCGAATCGATTTCGAAAATGCTCGATAGTTCCTCTGCAGCAGTTATAGTAAGATTTGAAAGTAACAAACTACGCTTATTATTTGACTATTTATAGAAGCAAATAAAGCATCTAAAAGATTTATTTGTATTAAGTACTGACTCGGAATGCATGGTAATTTGTTAAACGCCACCATCTTTGCGTAGCAAGTCACTTTTGGTGGTTCTAGAAAGCTTCTAACCAACCTGCGCACACCCTGCAATGACTAGAAGCTCACTTTCGTTCAATATATTGTTTGTAAATGTCGAATCGATTTCGAAAATGCTCGATAGTTCCTCTGCAGCAGTTATAGTAAGTTTTGAAAGTAACAAACAACTACGCTTATTATTTGACTATTTTTAGAAGCAAATAAAGCATCTAAAAGATTTATTTGTATTAAGTACTGACTCGGAATGCATGGTAATTTGTTAAACGCCACCATCTTTGCATAGCAAGTCACGTTTGGTGTTTCTAGAAAGCTTCTAACCAACCTGCGCACACCCTGCAATGACTAGAAGCTCACTTTCGTTCAATATATTGTTTGAAAATGTCGAATCGATTTTGAAACTGCTCGATAGTTCCTCTGCAGCAGTTATAGTAAGTTTTGAAAATAACAAACAACTACGCTTATTATTTGACTATTTTTAGAAGCAAATAAAGCAACTAAAACATTTACTTGCATTAAGTACTTACTCGGAATGCATGGTAATTTGTCAAACGCCACCATTTTTGCGTAGCAAGTCACTTTTGGTGGTTCTAGAGAACTTCTAACCAACCTGCGCACACCCTGCAATCACTAGAAGCTCATTTTCGGTTAATATGTTGTTTGTAAATTTCGAATGGGTTTCGAAAATGCTTGATAGTTCGTCTGCTGTAGTTATAGGGGGTTTTGAAAGTAAGAAACCACTTCGCATATTATTTGACTATTTTTAGAAGCAAATAAAGCATGTATTAGATTTACCTGAATTAAGTACTGACTCGGAATGCATGGTAATTTGTTAAACGCCACCATTTTTGCGTAGTAAGTCACTTTTGGTGATTCTAGAAGGCTTCTAACCAACCTGCGCACACCCTGCAATTACTAGAAGCTCACTTTCGGCCAATATAATGTTTGTAAATGTCGAATCGGTTATGAAAATACTCGATAGTTCGTCTGCAGCAGTTATAGTAGGTTTTGAAAGTAACAAACAACTACGCTTATTATTTGACTATTTTTAGTAGCAAATAAAGCATCTAAAACATTTACTTGTATTAAATATATATATATAGAAGCACTTTAACCGCAAGCAGTTACGGCTGCCTTTCAGGCTGTCCTAATCCAAATCTTGGGACGGATTAACACCCATTTTTACTTTTCTTTTAATCGAGTAGTTTTCTACTATACTTGGCCTTTTCTGCCACTTTTGCCCATTGTATTAAATACTGTGTCGAAATGCATGGTAATTCCTTAAGCGCCCCTTATGGTAATTCCTGAAAGCTTCTAACCAACCTGCGCACACTTTGCTATTACTAGAAGCTCACTTTCGGCCAATAGATTATTTGTAAATGTCGAATTGGTTTTGAAAATGCTCGATAGTTTGTCGACAGCAGTTATAGAGGGTTTTTAAATTAAGAAACAACTTCGCATATTTTTTGACTATTTTTATAAGCAAATAAAGCTTTTAAGACATAAACTTTTTTTAAATACTGACTCCAATTTTATAGTAATGGGTTAACCGCCACAGTATTTGATTAACAAGCGACCTGGCTAGTTTTAGGGAACTACTAACAAACTTACACTACCCTGTAAATATTAGAAGTACACTGGCGGTCAATATGTTGTTTGTAAATGTCGAATCGGTTACGAAAATGCTCGATAGTTAGTCTGCAGCAGTTATAGTGGGTTTTGAAAGTAACAAACAACTACGCTTATTATTTTACTATTTTTAGAAGCAAATAAAGCATCTAAGACACTTTTGGTGGTTCTAGAAAGCTTCTAACCAACCGGCGCACACCCTGCAATTACTAGAAACTCACTTTTGGCCAATATATTATTTGTAAATTTCAAATCGGTTTCGAAAATGCTCGATAGTTCGTCTGCTGCAGTTATAGGGGGTTTTGAAAGTAAGAAACATCTTCGCATAGTATTTGACTATTTTAAGAAGTAAATAAAGCATCTAAAACATTTACTTGTATTAAGTACTGACTCGGAATGCATGGTAATTTGTTAAACGCCACCATTTTTGCGTAGCAACTAACTTTTGGTGGTTCTAGAGAACTAACTAACCTGCCCACACCCTCCAATTACTAGAAACTCACTATCGACCAATATATTATTTGTAAATGTCGAATCGGTTTCGAAAATGCTCGATAGTTCGTCGACAGCTGTTATAGGGGGTTTTGAAAGTATGAAACAACTTCGCATAGTATTTGACTATTTTAAGAAGTAAATAAAGCATCTAAAACATATACTTGTATTAAGGTCAGACTCGGAATGCATGGTAATTTGTTAAACGCCACCATCTTTGCGTAGCAAGTCACTTTTGGTGGTTCTAGAAAGCTTCTAACCAACCTGCGCACACCCTGTAATTACTAGAAGCTTACTTTCGTTCAATCGATTTCGAAAATGCTCGATAGTTCCCCTGCAGCAGTTATAGTAAGTTTTGAAAGTAACAGACTGCTACGCTTATAAATTGACTACTTTTAGTAGCAAATAAAGCATCTAAAACATATACTTGTATTAAATCCTGTGTCGAAATGCATGGTAATTCCTTAAGCGCCCCATTTGGTGGTTTCTGAAAGCTTCTAAACCAACCTGCGCACACCCTGACATTACTAGAAGCTCACTTTCGGCCAATATATTGTTTGTAAATGTCGAATAGGTTATGAAAATACTCGATAGTTCGTCTGCTGCAGTGATAATAGGTTTTGAAAGTAACAAACAGCTACGCTTATTATTTGACTATTTTTAGTAGCAAATAAAGCATCTAAAACACTTACTTGTATTAAGTACTGACTCGGAATG
The DNA here is from genome assembly GCA_940337035.1 of Agriotes lineatus. NCBI lineage: Eukaryota > Metazoa > Arthropoda > Insecta > Coleoptera > Elateridae > Agriotes > Agriotes lineatus. The sequence goes on from OW679195.1 coordinate 169,426,773, forward strand.
CATGGTAATTTTTTAAACGCCACCATCTTGCGTAGTAAGTCACTTTTGGTGGTTCTAGAATGCTTCTAACCAAAATGCGCACAACCTGCAATTACTAGAAGCTCATGTATGTTCAATATATTGTTGGTAAATGTCGAATCGATTTCGAAATATGCTCGATAGTTCGTCTGCTGCAGTTATAGGGGGGTTTTGAAAGTAGGAAAAAACTTCGCATATTATTTGCTATTTTTAGAAGCAAATAAAACATCTAAAATATTTACTTGTATTAAGTACTGACTCGAAATGGATGGTATTTTGTTATAAACGCCACATCTTTGCATAGCAAGCCACTTTTGGTGGTTCTAGAAAGCTTCTAACCAACCTGCGCACAACCCTGCAATTACTAGAAACTCACTTTTGGCCAATATATTATTTGTAAATTTCGAATCGGTTTCGAAAATGCTCGATAGTTCGTCTGCTGCAGTTATAGGGGGTTTTGAAAGTAAGAAACATCTTCGCATAGTATTTGACTATTTTAAGAAGTATATAAAGCATCTAAAACATTTACTTGTATTAAGTACTGACTCGGAATGCATGGTAATTTGTTAAACGCCACCATCTTTGCGTAGCAAGTCACTTTTGGTGGTTCTAGAAAGCTTCTAACCAACCTGCGCACACCCTGTAATACTAGAAGCTTACTTTCGTTCAATATATTGTTTGTAAATGTCGAATCGATTTCGAAAATGCTCGATAGTTCCCCTGCAGCAGTTATAGTAAGTTTTGAAAGTAACAGACCGCTACGCTTATAAATTGACTACTTTTAGTAGCAAATAAAGCATCTAAAACATATACTTGTATTAAATCCTGTGTCGAAATGCATGGTAATTCCTTAAGCGCCCCATCTGGTGGTTTCTGAAAGCTTCTAACCAACCTGCGCACACCCTGACATTACTAGAAGCTCACTTTCGGCCAATATATTGTTTGTAAATGTCGAATAGGTTATGAAAATACTCGATAGTTCGTCTGCTGCAGTGATAATAGGTTTTGAAAGTAACAAACAGCTACGCTTATTATTTGACTATTTTTAGTAGCAAATAAAGCATCTAAAACACTTACTTGTATTAAGTACTGACTCGGAATGCATGGTAATTTTTTAAACGCCACCATCTTTGCGTAGTAAGTCACTTTTGGTGGTTCTAGAATGCTTCTAACCAAAATGCGCACAACCTGCAATTACTAGAAGCTCATGTATGTTCAATATATTGTTGGTAAATTTCGAATCGATTTCGAAATATGCTCGATAGTTCGTCTGCTGCAGTTATAGGGGGTTTTGAAAGTAGGAAAAAACTTCGCATATTATTTGCTATTTTTAGAAGCAAATAGAGCATCTAAAAAATTTACTTGTATTAAGTACTGACTCGAAATGCATGGTAATTTGTTAAACGCCACCATATTTGCGTTGTAAGTCACTTTTGGAGGTTCTATAAAGTTTCTAACCAACCTGCGCACACCCTGCAATTACTAGAAGCTTACTTTCGGCCAATAGATTATTTGTAAATGTAGAATTTGTTTTGAAAATGCTCGATAGTTTGTCGACAGCAGTTATAGAGGATTTTTAAATTAAGAAACAACTTCGCATATTTTTTGACTATTTTAATAAGCAAATAAAGCTTTTAAGACATATACTTTAATTAAATACTGACTCCAATTTTATGGTAATTGGTTAAGCGCCACAGTATTTGATTAACAAGCGACCTGGCTAGTTTTAGAGAACTACTAACAAACTTACGCTACCCTGCAAATATTAGAAGCACACTGGCAGTCAATATATTGTTTGTAAATGTCGAATCGGTTACGAAAATGCTCGATAGTTCGTCTGCAACAGTTATAGTGGGCTTTGAAAGTAACAAACAACTACGCTTATTATTTGACTATTTTTAGAAGCAAATAAAGCATCTAAGACATTTACTTGTATTAAATACTTTCTCGAAATGCATGGTAATTTGTTATAAACGCCACATCTTTGCATAGCAAGCCACTTTTGGTGGTTCTAGAAAGCTTCTAACCAACCTGCGCACACCCTGCAATTACTAGAAGCTCACTTTCGTTCAATATATTGTTTGTAAATGTCGAATCGATTTCGAAAATTCTCGATAGTTCGTCTGCAGCAGTTATAGGGGGTTTTGGGAGTAAGAAACAAACTCGTATATTATTTGACTATTTTTAGAAGGAAATAAAGCTTTTAAGACATTTACTTGTATTAAATAATGACTTCGATTTCATAGAAATTTGTTAAGTGACGCAGTATTTCATTAAAAGCGACTTTGGCTAGTTTTAAAGAACTAGTAATAAACTTGCACTACCCTGTAATTATTGGAAGCACACTGGCGGACAATATATTGTTTGTAAATGTCGAATCGGTTATGAAAATTGTCGATAGTTCGTCTGCAGGAGTTATAGGGGGTTTTGAAAGTAAGAAACGACTCACATATTATTTGACTATTTTTAGAAGTAAATAAAGCTTTTAAGACATTTACTTGTATTAAGTACTGACTCGGAATGCATGGTAATTTGTTAAACGCCGCCATCTTTACGTAGTAAGTCACTTTTGTTGATTCTAGAAGGCCTCTAACCAACCTGCGCACACCCTGCAATTACTAGAAGCTCACTTTCGGCCAATATGTTGTTTGTAAATTTCGAATCGGTTTCGAAAATGCTCGATAGTTCGTCTGCTGCAGTTATAGAGGGTTTTGTAAGTAAGAAACATCTTCGCATAGTATTTGACTATTTTAATCAGTAAATAAAGCATCTAAAACATTTACTTGTATTAAGTACTGACTCGGAATGCATGGTAATTTGTTAAACGCCACCATTTTTGCGAAGCAAGTCACTTTTGGTGATTCTAGAAAGCTTTTTTCCAAACCTGCGCACACCCTGCAATTACTAGAAGCTCACTTTCGTTCAATATATTGTTTGTAAATGTCGAACCGATTTCGAAACTGCTCGATAGTTCCTCTGCAGCAGTTATAGTAAGTTTTGAAAATAACAAACAACTACGCATATTATTTGACTATTTTTAGAAGCAAATAAAAGCAACTAAAACATTTACTTGTATTAAGTACTTACTCGGAATGCATGGTAATTTGTCAAACGCCACCATTTTTGCGTAGCAAGTCACTTTTGGTGGTTCTAGAGAACTTCTAACCAACCTGCGCACACCCTGCAATCACTAGAGGCTCACTTTCGGCTAATATGTTGTTTGTAAATTTCGATTCGGTTTCGAAAATGCTCAATAGTTCGTCTGCTATAGTTATAGGGGGTTTTGAAAGTAAGAAACAACTTCGAATATTATTTGACTATTTTTATGAAGCAAATAAAGCATCTATTAGATTTACCTGAATTAAGTACTTGACTCGGAATGCATGGTAGTTTGTTAAAACGCCACCATTTTTTGCGTAGTAAGTCACTTTTGGTCACTCTAGAAAGCTTCTAACCAACCTGCGCACACCCTGCAATTACTAGAAGCTCACTTTCGGTCAATATATTGTTTGTAAATGTCGAATCGGTTACGAAAAATGCTCGATAGTTCGTCTGCAACAGTTATAGTGGGCTTTGAAAGTAACAAACAACTACGCTTATTATTTGACTATTTTTAGAAGCAAATAAAGCATCTAAGACATTTACTTGTATTAAATACTTTCTCGAAATGCATGGTAATTTGTTATAAACGCCACATCTTTGCATAGCAAGCCACTTTTGGTGGTTCTAGAAAGCTTCTAACCAACCTGCTCACACCCTGCAATTACTAGAAGCTCACTTTCGTTCAATATATTATTTGTAAATTTCGAATCGGTTTCGAAAATGCTCGATAGTTCGTCTGCTGCAGTTATAGGGGGTTTTGAAAGTAAGAAACATCTTCGCATAGTATGTGGACTATTTTAAGAAGTAAATAAAGCATCTAAAACATTTACTTGTATTAAGTACTGACTCGGAATGCATGGTAATTTGTTAAACGCCACCATCTTTGAGTAGCAAGTCACTTTTGGTGGTTCTAGAAAGCTTCTAACCAACCTGCGCACACCCTGTAATTACTAGAAGCTTACTTTCGTTCAATATATTGTTTGTAAATGTCGAATCGATTTCTAAAATTCTCGATAGTTTGTCTGCAGCAGTTATAGGGGGTTTTGGGAGTGAGAAACAACCTCGTATATTATTTGACTATTTTTAGAAGGAAATAAAGCTTTTAAGACATTTACTTGTATTAAATAATGACTTCGATTTCATAGTAATTTGTTAAGGCGACGCAGTATTTCATTAAAAGCGACTTTGGCTAGTTTTAAAGAACTAGTAATTAAACTTGCACTACCCTGTAATTATTGGAAGCACACTGGCGGACAATATATTGTTTGTAAATGTCGAATCGGTTATGAAAATACTCGATAGTTCGTTTGCAGAAGTTATAGGGGTTTTGAAAGTAAGAAACAACTCACATATTATTTGACTATTTTTAGAAGTAAATAAAGCTTTAAGACATTTACTTGTATTAAGTACTGACTCGGAATGCATGGTAATTTGTTAAACGCCACCATCTTTGCGTAGTAAGTCACTTTTGTTGATTCTAGAAAGCTTCTAACCAACCTTCGCACACCCTGCAATTACTAGAAGCTCACTTTCGGCCAATATGTTGTTTGTAAATTTCGAATCGGTTTCGAAAATGCTCGATAGTTCGTCTGCTGCAGTTATAGAGGGTTTTGTAAGTAAGAAACAACTTCGCATAGTATTTGACTATTTTAAGCAGTAAATAAAGCATCTAAAACATTTACTTGTATTAAGTACTGACTCGGAATGCATGGTAATTTGTTAAACGCCACCATTTTTGCGTAGTAAGTCACTTTTGGTGATTCTAGAAAGCTTCTTACCAACCTGCGCACACTGCAATTACTAGAAGCTCACTTTCGTTCAATGTATTGTTTGTAAATTTCGAACCAATTTCGAAACTGCTCGATAGTTCATCTGCTGCAGTTATAGGGGGTTTTGAAAGTAAGAAACGACTTCACATATTATTTGACTATTTTTAGAAGCAAATAAAGCATCTAAAAGATTTACTTGTATTAAGTACTGACTCGGAATGCATGGTAATTTGTTAAACGCCACCATATTTGCGTAGTAAGTCACTTTTGGTGATTCTAGAAAGCTTCTTACCAACCTGCGCACACTGCAATTACTAGAAGCTCACTTTCGTTCAATATATTGTTTGTAAATGTCGAATCAATTTCGAAACTGCTCGATAGTTCCTCTGCAGCAGTTATAGTAAGTTTTGAAAATAACAAACAACTACGCTTATTATTTGACTATTTTTAGAAGCAAATAAAAGCAACTAAAACATTTGCTTGTATTAAGTACTTACTCGGAATGCATGGTAATTTATCAAACGCCACCATTTTTGCGTAGCAAGTCACTTTTGGTGGTTCTAGAGAACTTCTAACCAAACCTTCGCACACCCTGCAATCACTAGAAGCTCACTTTCGGCTAATATGTTGTTTGTAAATTTCGATTCGGTTTCGAAAATGCTCAATAGTTCGTCTGCTGTAGTTATAGGGGGTTTTGAAAGTAAGAAACAACTTCGAATATTATTTGACTATTTTTAGAAGCAAATAAAGCATCTATTAGATTTACCTGAATTAAGTACTGACTCGGAATGCATGGTAATTTGTTAAACGCCACCATTTTTGCGTAGTAAGTCACTTTTGGTGATTCTAGAAAGCTTCTAACCAACCTGCGCACACCCTGCACTTACTAGAAGCTCACTTTCGGCCAATACATTGTTTGTAAATGTCGAATAGATTATGAAAATACTCGATAGTTCGTCTGCTGCAGTTATAGTAGGTTTTGAAAGTAACAAACAGCTACGCTTATTATTTGACTATTTTTAGTAGCAAATAAAGGATCTAAAACACTTACTTGTATTAAGTACTGACTCGGAATGCTTGGTAATTTTTTAAACGCCACCTTCTTTGCGTAGTAAGTCACTTTTGGTGGTTCTAGAATGCTTATAACCAAAATGCGCACAACCTGCAATTACTAGAAGCTCACTTTCGGCCAATACATTGTTTGTAAATGTCGAATAGATTATGAAAATACTCGATAGTTCGTCTGCTGCAGTTATAGTAGGTTTTGAAAGTAACAAACAGCTACGCATATTATTTGCTATTTTTAGAAGCAAATAAAGCATCTAAAATATTTACTTGTATTAAGTACTGACTCGGAATGCATGGTAATTTGTTAAACGCCACCATCTTTACGTAGTAAGTCACTTTTGGTGAATCTAGAAAGCTTCTAACCAACCTGCGCACACCCTGCAATTACTAGAAGCTCACTTTCGGCCAATATATTGTTTGTAAATGTCTAATCGGTTATGAAAATACTCGATAGTTCGTCTGCAGCAGTAATAGTAGGTTTTGAAAGTAACAAACAACTACGCTTATTATTTGACTATTTTTAGTAGCAAATAAAGCATCTAAAACATTTACTTGTATTAAATATATATATATATATAGAAGCACTTTAACCGCAAGCAGTTACGGTTGCCTTTCAGGCTTTCCTAATCCAAATCTTGGGACGGATTAACACCCATTTTTACTTTTCTTGGCCTCTTCTGCCACTTTTGCCCATTGTATTAAATACTGTGTCGAAATGCATGGTGATCCCTTAAGCGGCCCTTTTGGTGGTTCCTGAAAGCTTCTAACCAACCTGCGCACACTTTGCTATTACTAGAAGCTCACTTTCGGCCAATAGATTATTTGTAAATGTCGAATTGGTTTTGAAAATGCTCGATAGTTTGTCGACAGCAGTTATAGAGGGTTTTTAAATTAAGAAACAACTTCGCATATTTTTTGACTATTTTTATAAGCAAATAAAGCTTTTAAGACATACTTTTATTAAATACTGATTCCAATTTTATGGTAATTGGTTAAGCGTGACAGTATTTGTTTAAAAAGCGACCTGGCTAGTTTTAGAAAACTACTAACAAACTAAAACTACCCTGAAAATATTAGAAGCTCACTTTCGGCCAATATATTGTTTGTAAATGTCGAATCGGTTATGAAAATACTCGATAGTTCGTCTGCTGCAGTTATAGTCGGTTTTGGAAGTAACAAACAACTACGCTTATTATTTGACTATTTCTAGTAGCAAATAAAGCATATAAAACACTTACTTGTATTAAGTACTGACTCGGAATGCATGGTAATTTTTTAAACGCCACCATCTTTGCGTAGTAAGTCACTTTTGTTGATTCTAGAAAGCTTCTAACCAATCTGCGCACACCCTGCAATTACTGGAAGCTCACTTTCGGCAAATATGTTGTTTGTAAATTTCGAATCGGTTTCGAAAATGCCCGATAGTTCGTCTGCAGGAGTTATAGGGGGTTTTGAAAGTAAGAAACAACTTCACATATTATTTGACTAATTTTAGAAGTAAATAAAGCTTTTAAGACATTTACTTGTATTAAGTACTGACTCGGAATGCATGGTAATTTGTTAAACGCCACCATCTTTGCGTAGTAAGTCACTTTTGTTGATTCTAGAAAGCTTCTAACCAACCTGCGCACACCCTGCAGTTACTAGAAGCTCACTTTCGGCCAATAGATTATTTGTAAATGTCGAATTGGTTTTGAAAATGCTCGATAGTTTGTCGACAGCAGTTATAGAGGGTTTTTAAATTAAGAAACAACTTCGCATATTTTTTAATTATTTTTATAAGCAAATAAAGCTTTTAAGACATATACTTTTATTAAATACTGACTCCAATTTTATGGTAATTGGTTAAGCACCACAGTATTTGATTAACAAGCGACCTGGCTAGTTTTAGAGAACTACTAACAAACTTACTGTTGTGGAGCCTCTCAGTTTTCCGTTATTTGGAAAATTCCTGATTGCCAGCTCGCCTTGGAATTTAATGGACTGTATGAATTGTAGGTTTCACTGAATAAATACACTCGTTGAAATCCGGAAATATGTTACTTTATTAGCAATAAACAACACATTGAACATTTGAACATTTACAAGAATTAGCTTTCGTAGAGCGGACTCCTTCGCATGCAGTCTCGTCGACAGATGGAAGTTAAGTGAATTTTTAGAAACGGACGCCCGCCTGGCAGTCCACTGCGCACAGTATGAATTCAGAATGCAAGAGAAGCGGCAAAAGTTTATAAAGTCCTTAACATACCGCCCGCCTTGGAAAGGGTAACCTTTCAAATAAAACAGTACAGAGTTGACATGTAAAAGCTAGAGTAAAACATGTAACGTGAACACACATATATACAAAGCATAATAGTACATGGATCTTAATCTAGTACAAGAAAACCCGAACAATGGGGAGCCAAAAGGCTTTACGAAAACTGCGCTGAACGCTAACGCACTAGTTCACAACACTAGGTAGCGGGCACAATTTGGCGAAGGATCGCTTCACGATCCCTGACACAGTGTTCACTGACGCCACACGCGTAACGCCGTCAAGGCCAGGGTGCAGCTCGGTGACCCGGCCTAACCTCCACTTCAGAGGGGGTAGATTGTCATCCTTGATGAGGACCATGGAACCAGGCTGGAGGTCCGAAAGATGCGTGCGCCATTTGGTGCGCTGTTGGAGTTCCGAGATGTACTCTTTACTCCATCTCTTCTACACATTCTGGTGAAGTTGTTGTATTCTCTGGTATTTAGACAGCCGAGACTCGGCTATCTCAGTAACGTTGGGATCAGGCAATGACACCAACGGACGACCAATCAGGAAATGAGCAGGAGTCAAAGGCTGAAGGTCGTTTGGATCAGAGGACAAAGGGGACAGGGGTCGGGAGTTTAAGGTCGCTTCCACCTGTGCTAACAAAGTGCTAAATTCATCATAATTTAGACTAGCGTTACCTATAACGCGACGTATGTGATGTTTGGAGGACTTGATTCCGGCCTCCCACAATCCGCCAAAGTGGGGACTGTGCGCGGGTATAAAATGCCAAGCTACTCCGTCGTTCGCGACTGATTCGGAAATAGAAGGATTTTGTTCCGCGAGAAAATTGCCTAATTCGATTAACTCGGAATTAGCGCCTACAAAGTTAGTGCCGTTGTCTGAGTAGACATGGAGCGGTTTGCCTCGTCGAGCCACAAACCGGCGAAAAGCCATTAAGAAGGTTTCAGTAGAAAGATCAGCGACCAATTCAAGGTGCACTGCTTTTGTGACAAAACAATAAGCTGTAACTCGTTGTAAGCGAGCGAAGCTTGAATACTGATTGAACGGAAATCGTTCAACAGAGGTTACAGGAAGACTCTAAACTTCTTTTTTGAATTCTGGAAGCTCAGCACGAACATGTTTGGAAGCAGGCCAAGATGCCTTACCTTCGCTTAGCCAGGTGGGACCATGCCACCAAAGGCTTAACAGACCCAGCGGGTCAAATATCTGCGATCTTTCAGACAAGATGCTACGCTTGGTAGCCTTACTACTTGTAGAATTTGAAATATGGGATATTTCAGACAAGCTGCTACGATTGGTAGCCTTACCACTTGTAGAATCTGAAATATTGAACATGGAAGTAGGCCAAGATGCCTCACCTTCGCTTAGCCAGGTGGGACCGTGCCACCAAAGGCTTGACAGACCCAGCGGGTCAACTATCTGGGAAATTTCAGACAAGCTGCTACGCGTGGTAGCCTTACTACTTGCAGAATCTGAAATATTCTCTACTGATAAGAATCTTTTCTGAGCGATTTGCAATGAATCACCCAATACCTCTACAGGCTCCTTGAGAGGGATAGAGACAACGAATCGACCATTCGCTTCTCGTTGAGTATTTTGCACGAAATGTGCCTCGCAGGCGTTCTCTTCATTTGTGCGGACCTTTTCCTCTGGGTAATGTTCGAGTTGCCAAAACCTAGCAATGGGATCAGAAGCATCCTCGATCGTGCTAAGATTGCACTGTACAGGGTACGCAGAAGGGGGGCCTGTAGGGCCAGAAACAATCCACCCAAAACGAGTTTTTTGGAGGATAGGAAAATTTGGGCCTAGACCAATTTGTCCAATACAAAGGAGCTGCCAGAAAATGGGCGAACCAATCAGAATGTCGATGGTGCCCGGTTGGTCGTAGGACAGATCTGATAACTTGATGTTATCAGGAACCTTGAAGCTGTTTCGCTGGACGCGAAAACTTGGGGTAACACCCGTAATCTCATCGAGAACAAGACAGGATAGGCCAATGCCGTATGAAGTGTGAGGGGCTTGCAGCTTGATATCACACCTAGCCTTGATTTGAGAAGTGGCTTTACTTAAGCCAGAAACAGTAACGTTGACTTCGCGAATTGGAAGCTTCAACCTTTTACACAAATCTGAACGTATAAAGTTCGATTGGGAACCGGAATCCAACAGGATTCGCACAACGTGAGGCGTACCATCATCAGCGATGAGTTTAGCGGTAGCCGTAGGTAAGAGTACCTGCAAAGCATTCGAACAGAATGCAGAAATCGATTGATTTAGCTCAACAGGGGTTTCTGCTGACACTGCAGATCCTGGTTGACTAGAAGAAGCGTTCTGAGGCTTATCCTCATGAAGAAGTGTGTTGTGCTTTGATTTGCACTTTCTACACGTATATTTGGAGCTACAGAGGCTCGCAAGGTGACCCTGAGTTAGGCAATTAAAGCATACGCGGAGCTCTTTTGCCTTTGACTTTCTGTCAAGAACAGACAGCTTGACAAACTTATCGCATTTGTACAAGGAGTGAGATCCTTTACAAAGTGGACACGAAGGGGTACCCGACACAAATGATTTAGAATGTACCTTGGAAGACCTTTCGGGTACAAGCTTGCTATCTTTTACCTCTAGAGTTTCTAGAAGATTTGCTGTATTTTGTAAAAATTCCTTGAACTCATCAAGATTAGGCAGGTCAGAACTTGACCGGTTTCTAAGGACCTCCCATTCACGAAATGTAGTGGGGTCCAGTTTTTTAGAAACTACATAAATTATAACAAAATCAAGAAGCTCGCTTTCGGTAGCTAATGATTTGATTGCTGCAAAATGTTTGAATAACATATCGCTAATCGTACGTAATTTAGTTGCAGATTCCTTACTGCAAGATTCAAGTTCAAAAATAGCCTTGAGGTGGTTATGAACCAGAATTTTTGGATCATTGTATCGATTGCACAATGCCTCCCAAGCTAGAGTATAATTACCCGCAGTAAACTCTAAACTTTTTATAATTTGGCTTGCATCACCCTGTAAACTAGCCTTTAGGTAATGCAGCTTCTGAATATTAGTCAGCGTTTGATTCTCATGAATTAAGCTACTAAATATCTCACGAAATTCTAACCATTCTGAAACACTTCCTGAATATTTGGGAATCGAAATGGCAGGAAGGCGTACAGCTTGATTATTGCAATGCGAACTGCAATTTGAATGCGTTGATATCACGCTACCATTAGGAGATCCAGAACGATCTGGTGCAACATCAGACTGTTTGTTGTATTCATTAATCAAACATTTAGCTTGTGAGATTGCAAGAAAATAAGAGTCTTCAAATTCGACTTGTTGCTGCATTTCAGATTCTGAATCCTTACTGTTTTCTAAAATTTGTTCATGAATCACATAATATTCCGATAGCACGGTGGCTATAGCATCCAATCTTTCTTGCAATTGAACAATCTGAGCGCTAGATAAGAATTGATCTTCATCATAAATTGTTTGCAAAGATTGCACGTAATTTGCAAAACGCGTAAGCTTTCCTTTAATAGAGCCTCGTACTCTTACAAGCGAATCCATAATTGTTGAAATGAAAACAACTTAAGGATGAAAACTGTTCGTACGCCACTGGCGTGAATTTTGTACGCTTCTGGTACGCGGACCCAACGGGTCAACTATCTGTGATATTTCAGGCAAGATGCTACGCGTGGTAGCCTTACTACTTGCAGAATCTGAAATATTCTTTAATGATAAAACCTTTCGCACGCCTCTGGCGCGAATTTGGTACGCCTCCGGTATTCGGAATGAATCACGACGCGGATGGCCGTGTACTACGCAAGACCAAATTGCGCCACGAACGCGAGACTGTTTTAACAACGCAAACGGCTCTGCAATTTGAAAATGCAGGGGTTATCGCTAACAAACGTAATAGCTTGGCATTTCACGCAATTAAAATGTTTATATGACTCATAAACCATTTGTTTACGCAACAATACGCAGCTGAAATTATGCACATGTATAACACAGATGATAGAAAACCAAATATTCATGCATAGTGTTTGAGCACTAATCAGGATCGAAGGTACAATGTTTGTAGCCTTCTCAGTTTTTTGCTATCTGGAAAACCGCTGATCGCCAGCTCGCCTTGGAATTTGTGGACTGTATGATTGTAGGTTTCACTGAATTATACACACGTTGAAAAGCGAAGGTAGTAATTTATTGCCATAAATTAACACGAACAGTTTAACATTTACAAGGAATTAGCTTTCGGAGTGCGGACCTGTTTGCATGCTGCCACGTTGACAGATGAAACGTAAGTGTTTTTGGAATCGGATGCCGGCGAGGCAGTCTACTGCGCACAGTACGAATTCAGAATGTAAGAGAGGCGGCAAAAGTTTATAAAGTCCTTAACATACCGCCCGCCTTGGAAAGGGTAACCTTTCAAATAAAACAGTAAAGAGTTGACATGTAAAAGCTAGAGTAAAACATGTAACATGAACACACATATATACAAAGCCTAATAGTACATGGATCTTAATCTAGTACAAGAAAACCCGAACAATGGGGAGCCAAAAGGCTTTACGAAAACTGCGCTGAACGCTAACGCACTAGTTCACAACACTAGGTAGCGGGCACAATTTGGCGAAGGATCGCTTCACGATTCCTGACACAGTGTTCACTGACGCCACACGCGTAACGCCGTCAAGGCCAGGGTGCAGCTCGGTGACCCGGCCTAACCTCCACTTCAGAGGGGGTAGATGGTCATCCTTGATGAGGACCATGGAACCAGGCTGGAGGTCCGAAAGATGCGTGCGCCATTTGGTGCGCTGTTGGAGTTCCGAGATGTACTCTTTACTCCATCTCTTCCACACATTCTGGTGAAGTTGTTGTATTCTCTGGTATTTAGACAGCCGAGACTCGACTATCTCAGTAACGTTGGGATCAGGCAGTGACACCAACGGACGACCAATCAGGAAATGAGCAGGAGTCAAAGGCTGAAGGTCGTTTGGATCAGAGGACAAAGGGGACAGGGGTCGGGAGTTTAAGGTCGCTTCCACCTGTGCCAACAAAGTGCAAAATTCATCGTAATTTAGACTAGCGTTACCTATAACGCGACGTATTTGATGTTTGGAGGACTTGATTCCGGCCTCCCACAATCCGCCAAAGTGGGGACTGTGCGCGGGTATAAAATGCCAAGCTACTCCGTCGTTCGCGACTGATTCGGAAATAGAAGGGTTTTGTTCCGCGAGAAAATTGCCTAATTCGATTAACTCGGAATTAGCGCCTACAAAGTTAGTGCCGTTGTCTGAGTAGACATGGAGTGGTTTGCCTCGTCGAGCCACAAACCGGCGAAAAGCCATTAAGAAGGTTTCAGTAGAAAGGTCAGCGACCAATTCAAGGTGCACTGCTTTCGTGATGAAACAAACGAATAGACAAAGGTAGGACTTTACTAGTTTAGAACCACGTCCCTTGCGATCCTTTATCATGAAAGGTCCACCATAATCAATACCAGTCGTATGAAATGGGGGCGATGATTGAATACGAGAGGCTGGCAGATCTCCCATTATGGGTTCGGTTAACTTAGGAGAAAATCTAAAACACCGTAAGCATTGATGAACCACTTGCTTGACGATATTTCTGCCAGAGGTGATCCAATATCGTTCTCTGAGATTAGCTAACAGCATTTGAGGTCCGGCATGGAGAAGCCGAAGATGCTCATGCGATACTAGGAGTTTGGCGAATGGATGTTTGCCAGAAATCACTAGAGGAAACTTCTTGTCAAAGGGTAATTGAGAGTTGTGGAGCCTACCACCAACTCTTAGCAGTCCCTCGGAATCCAGAAAGGGATTCAGGGATATCAAAGCAGAAGATTGTTTCACAGGCTTGCTCTGTGACAACAGTTTAAGTTCGTCAGGAAATGACTCGCGTTGGGAGAACCTGGCAAGCCTTACAATAGATGATTGCAGTTCATCTGTAGAAAGGGGCCCAGAAAGACGATCAGCTTTGGGGGCTCGCGCATTGTTATGAAAACGAAAGCAATAAGCTATGACTCGTTGTAAGCGAGCAAAGCTTGAATACTGATTGAACGGAAATGGTTCAACAGAGGTTACAGGAAAACTCTGAACTTCCTTTTTGAATTCTGGAAGCTCAGCACGAACATGTTTGGAAGTAGGCCAAGAGGCCTCACCTTCGCTTAGCCAGGTGGGACCATGCCACCAAAGGCTCAATCCTTTCAAACCTAAAGGGGTGATTCTCCTAGTGAGAAGATCAGCAGGATTAGACGTTGTGGGAACATGCCGCCAAGTGGCATCAAAGGTGAGTTGCTGAACATCAGCAACTCTGTTGCACACAAAGGTCTTAAGAAGATTTGGACTGGTTTTCAACCATCCTAGCACTATTGTGGAATCTGTCCACAGACAGATTCTAGATATGGGCAAATCAAGTGCCTTTATGACTTGCACGGAAAGTTTGCTTAGAAGAACAGCTCCGCAGAGCTCGAGCTTCGGGATTGTCAAGGGCTTTAAAGGGGCTACCTTGGCCTTGGAACAGAGAAGGTGAACCTGTACTTCCCCTTCCTGATTCTTGGAACGTAGGTATATCGACGCACCGTAACTATTGTTAGAGGCGTCGCAGAAACCATGGAGCTCTATCTCGACCACGCTCCGACAGAGGACGTGACGAGGAATTGCTAAGTCATTGAGCATGAGAAGCTCACTGCGATAGGTTAACCATTTTTCTTGTATGGCTTTAGGAACGGGTTCATCCCAATCCAGCTTTTCCATCCAAAGCTGTTGCAAAAGAACCTTGGCACCCATGGTGCATGGACTTAGAAGACCCAACGGGTCGAATATCTGCGATATTTCAGACAAGATGCTACGCTTCGTAGCCTTAATACTTGTAGAATTTGAAATATTGAACATCAGATGATCGCTTTTAAAGGACCAAATCAAACCAAGGGTGTTTGTGTGCTCATGTGCACTGAAATCAAGAACACCCGGATGCAAATCGGAATCTGGTATTCCATCGAGAACTTCTGGAGAGTTAGAAATCCACTTTCTAAGTTTGAAGCAGCCTGACTCAAGAATCTGATCTAAGTTTGAGCAGAGAGTACGCGCTTTCTCAGGAGTGTCGGCACCTGTCAGAAGGTCGTCGACGTAAAAGTCCTCCTTTATGATTCGAGAGACTTCGGGATTTGAAGCCTCACATTCGATGCCCAATTGGGTTAAGCATCGAATAGCAAGAAAAGATGCTGAAGCGGTGCCATACGTAACCGTATTCAGGTCGTACGACCGAAGAGGCTCAGCTGAGGAGGGTCGCCACAAGATTCTCTGAAGGGGCCTATGGTTAGGATTCACCAGAACCTGGCGATACATCTTCTCGATATCAGCTGATATAGCGAATAAATGCTTGCGAAAGCGAACAAGAATTGAAAATAAGTCTTGCTGCACGGTTGGGCCAACCATCTGAATGCTGTTCAGAGATTGCCCGGAAGTGGTTGCTTGAGAACCATTGAATACAACTCGGAGTTTAGTTGTCAGGCTTTCCTCTTTTAAGACTCCGTGGTGGGGTAGATAATAGGATATCTCGTTTGAATTAGGGTTTGAAACGGACATATGACCTAATTCAGAATATTCATTCATGAAACTCGAATAGCGATTGGACAAGTCAGGGTTCGCTTGTAACCGCTTCTCTAATGATAAGAATCTTTTCTGAGCGATTTGCAATGAATCACCCAATACCTCTACAGGTTTCTTGAGAGGGACAGAGACAACGAATCGACCATTCGCTTCTCGTTGCGTATTTTGCAGGAAATGTGCCTCACAGGCGTTCTCTTCATTTGTGCGAACCTTTTCCTCTGGGTAATGTTCGAGTTGCCAAAACCTAGCAATGGAATCAGAAGCATCCTCGATCGTGCTAAGATTGCACTGTACAGGGTACGCAGAAGGGGGGCCTGTAGGGCCAGAAACAATCCAACCAAAACGAGTCTTTTGGAGGGAAGGAAGATTTGGGCCTAGACCAATTTGTCCAATACAAAGGAGCTGCCAGAAAATGGGCGAACCAATCAGAATGTCGATGGTGCCCGGTTGGTCGTAGGACAGATCTGATAACTTGATGTTATCAGGAACCTTGAAACTGTTTCGCTGGACGCGAAAACTTGGGGTAACACCCGTAATCTCATCGAGAACAAGACAGGATAGGCCAATGCCGTATGAAGTGTGAGGGGCTTGCAGCTTGATATCACACCTAGCCTTGATTTGAGAAGTGGCTTTACTTAAGCCAGAAACAGTAACGTTGACTTCGCGAATTGGAAGCTTCAACCTTTTACACAAATCTGAACGTATAAAGTTCGACTGGGAACCGGAATCCAACAGGATTCGCACAACGTGAGGCGTACCATCATCAGCGATGAGTTTAGCGGTAGCCGTAGGTAAGAGTACCTGAAAAGCATTCGAACAGAATGCAGAAATCGATTGGTTTAGTTCAACAGGGGTTTCTGCCGACATCGCAGATCCTGGTTGACTAGAAGAAGCGTTCTGAGGCTTATCCTCATGAAGAAGTGTGTTGTGCCTTGATTTGCACTTTCTACACGTATATTTGGAGCTACAAAGGCTCGCAAGGTGACCCTGAGTTAGGCAATTAAAGCATACGCGGAGCTCTTTTGCCTTTGACTTTCTGTCAAGAACAGACATCTTGACAAACTTATCGCATTTGTACAAGGAATGAGATCCTTTACAAAGTGGACACGAAGGGGGTACCCGACACAAATGATTTAGAATGTACAGTCGTGTGCAAATAAATCTGGGACAGTGTTTTTTTCACATGCAGATTCAGTTAAGAATTTGAAGAATATTTCCATGGATTTCCTCTTATCAGAGAGAGTTACGGGTTTCAGTACCTGTTAAGTTTAATGTAACTCTTTCTGATAGCAAGAAATCCATGGAGATATTCTTCAATTCTTAACTGAATCTGCATGTGAAAAAAACACTGTCCCAGATTTATTTGCACACGACTGTACCCTTGGAAGACTTTTCGGGTACAAGCTTGCTATCTTTTACTTCCAGAGTTTCTAGAAGATTCGCTGTAATTTTGTAAGAATTCCTTGAACTCATCAAGATTAAGGCAGGTCAGAAGTTGACCGGTTTCTAAGGACCTCCCATTCACGAAATGTAGTGGGGGTCCAGTTTTTTAGAAACTACATAAATTATAACAAAATCAAGAAGCTCGCTTTCGGTAGCTAATGATTTGATTGCTGCAAAATGCTTGAATAACATATCGCTAATCGTACGTAATTTAGTTGCAGATTCCTTACTGCAAGATTCAAGTTCAAAAATAGCCTTGAGGTGGTTATGAACCAGAATTTTTGGATCATTGTATCGATTGCACAATGCCTCCCAAGCTAGAGTATAATTACCCGCAGTAAACTCTAAACTTTTTATAATTTGGCTTGCATCACCCTGTAAACTAGCCTTTAAGTAATGCAGCTTTTGAATATTAGTTAACGTTTGATTCTCATGAATTAAGCTACTAAATATCTCACAAAATTCTAACCATTCTGAAACACTTCCTGAATATTTGGGAATCGAATTGCAGGAAGGCGTACAGCTTGATTATTGCAATGTGAACTGCAATTTGAATGCGTTGATCTTACGCTACCATTAGGAGATCCAGAACGATCTGGTGCAACATCAGACTGTTTGTTGTATTCATTAATCAAACATTTAGCTTGTGATATTGCGAAAAAATAAGAATCTTCAAATTCAACTTGTTGCTGCATTTCAGATTCTGTATCCTTACTGTTTTCTAAAATTTGTTCATGAACCGCATAATATTCCGATAGCACGGTGGCTATAGCATCCAATCTTTCTTGCAATTGAACAATCTGAGCGCTAGATAAGAATTGATCTTCTTCATAAATTGTTTGCAAAGATTGAACGTGATTTGAAAAACGCGTAAGCTTGCCTTTAATAGAGCCACGTGCTCTTACAAGCGGATCCATAATTGTTGAGATTAAAAACAATTTAAGCCGATCGAACTAACTTTTCGTTACGCCTCTGGCGTGAATTTTGTACGCTTCTGGTACGCGGACCCAACGGGGTCAACTATCTGTGATATTTCAGGCAAGATGCTACGCGCGGTAGCCTTACTACTTGCAGAATCTGAAATATTCTTTAATGATAAAACCCTTTCGCACGCCTCTGGCGCGAATTTGTTTATAACGCAGACAGCGCTTGCTAGCAACGCGAGAAACTTGTAGCTTACGACGCAGAAAACGACCCTGGTAACAACGCGGGAAACTTGTTGCTACGACGCAGAAAACGGCCTTGGTACAACGCGGGAATGAAACATGCAGGGGATATCGCTAACAAACGTAATAGCTTGGCATTTCACGCAATTAAAATGTTTATATGATTCATAAACCATTTGTTTACGCAATAATACGCAGCTGAAATTATGCACATGTACAAACACAGACGAAATAAACCAAATTTATGCATAGGAAAATCAGGCTTACATTTGATATTGGTGTGTGCCGCCTTGCCGGTTTTCTGTTCCTACTACCGTCTGGCTAGCAGCTGCAATGCCCACGTGCACGAATCTTGGCGTTGATAGCAACCGTCTGCTGTCCTCCTTCCTCTCGTTACGGGCACCGCATGCGCCCTCTTCGTTCCACGCGTTGCTGCGAATTTGGACGCTGCTTCCTTGCGGGCCGATTGCATGCGATGCAATACAAAACTGAATATGCTTTGTACTTGCCTATGACCAATGTTGTCGAATGCTGTCGCTGTTTTGGACCCGCAATGACCTAATGTGGTTTAATCCGGTTCTGTAGGACCAATGTTTGTGGCACATCCGGATCGAAGGACCAATGTTTGAGCCCTAATCAGGATCGAAGGTACAATGTTTGTAGCCTTCTCAGTTTTTCGCTATCTGGAAAACCGCTGATCGCCAGCTCGCCTTGGAATTTGTGGACTGTATGATTGTAGGTTTCACTGAATTATACACACGTTGAAAAGCGAAGGTAGTAATTTATTGCCATAAATTAACACGAACAGTTTAACATTTACAAAGAATTAGCTTTCGGAGTGCGGACCGGTTTGCATGATGCCACTTTGACAGATGAAACGTAAGTGTTTTTGGAATCGGATGCGCGGCGAGGCAGTCTACTGCGCACAGTACGAATTCAGCATGCAAGGAGAAGCGGCAAAGTTTATAAAGTCCTTAACATCGAACATATCTTCATTGCCAT
>OW679195.1:169446233-169567800 GCA_940337035.1 Agriotes lineatus
AAAATTAAAATAACCTTGCCCATAGGATTAAAAAAGAACTTGACCAATTCAGAGTCAACACCTACCAACAGCATATAGCAAACTTTAGCCCAGGGGACAGGGGCCTATGGAAAACAACCAAAAAGAAGAAATGCCGACACTAACAACCGACACAGGCACTGATAACTACATTTCAGACGAAGAAAAAGCTTCCGCCTTCGCCTCACACCTTGAAAAGACTTTTACTCCCATCATCACCTGCACTCCTACACACCTCAACCACGTGATAACCCACATAGAAACAAATGTACCTCACCCCGACAGTATTAAGCCAACCTCCCCCAAGGAACTCAAAACTCACATAGACACACTTTCAACAAAAAAGTCCCCCGGACATGATCTTCTCACAAATACTATTCTCCAGCACCTTACTAAGAAAGCTCTAGCCGGTCTGAGCTCAATCTTTAACGCCTTTCTAAGGCTAGGTTACTTCCCTGTAGCATGGAAACACGCCCAAATTCGAATGTTTCCAAAACCGGGCAAAAACAAAACTAAAATCACCAGTTACAGACCAATAAGTCTTCTCACCACCTTATCCAAATTGCTGGAAAAAATAATTCAAGTTAGATTAAATGTCACCATTGAAAACCAAAACACAATACCCACCTTCCAATTTGGATTTAGAAAAGGCTACTCTGCATGCCTTTAAATACAACGAATAAGTGAACACATCGAGCGCGGCTTTGAAAATAAACTCTACACCACGGCCCTATTTCTAGACATTTCACAGGCCTTCGACAGAGTTTGGCTTGAAGGCCTAAAAACAAAAATCCTGAACATTGACTTACCACCCTATCTAAAAGCCATTTTGTTCTCATTCATTGAAAACAGAACCTTCGCAGTACGAGTGAATTCAGTACTATCAGAAACCAAAAACATACACGCTGGTGTTCCGCAGGGTAGCGTCTTAGGACCAATCCTATTCTCCATTTACACATCAGGCCTGCCTGAAACAAAAGCGACACTCGCAACATTTGCGGACGACACAGCCATCTTTACCCAGGCATCGTCCTTGGACGAAGCAGTACGAGCACTTCAGCAAGCTACAAATCAACTCTTTCGCTGGTTCCAACAGTGGAATACACAAATAAATCCAGAAAAATGCCAAGCTAAAATTTTCGCACTCAGACGAATCACGAATCCCAACCTAGTACACATAAATAACAAACCCATACCGTGGAAACCGAATGATTCAGCTGTCAAATATCTTGGCATCTATCTCGACACACGGCTGAGTTGGAGCTTTCATATAAATCAGAAATTAATCCAATCCAGACTCAAACAGCTGTACCCACTCATTAACCGTAAATCCTCACTAAAGATCGAATGTCCTGCTATATAAAAGCCTGCTACGACCTTTAATTCTATATGGATCTCCGACATGGTGTAATACATCTCAAACTAACTTAAACAAACTACAGAGGTTCCAAAACAAAGTACTACGGATCGCAGTCAACGCGCCCTGGTACATCCGGAACACACAAATACATCACGAGCTAGGCATCATGAACATTGAAGACCACATTAAAAAAAGTGCAAAAAAGTTTATAACCAACTCAAGTGAATGCAATGGTGCGGTCCATTACGATCTTTTCCGTACTAAGATCCACACAAGACTCAAACGTCAACTACCTCAGGACATTATATTAGACGATCGCGAGAATCACTGAAACAGTCATTGAAATGTTCACCGAGACAGCTAAAAATCTCTTTCTATGTTCATAGTTAAGTACATATCATAAATAACATCAATGCTATGTATAACAGAATTGTCTTTATTGATCTAGCAATAAATGTAAATTAAAAAAAAAAAAAAAAGAATTATTTAACCAACAGGCAGGTCATCGTGAGTGACAGTAAGGTAATTGACTTGACATATGGAGTCCCACAGGGATCGGTGCTGGAGCCGCTTCTGTGGAATGTTTTCTACGAAATGTTTTCTACGATCCAGTGCTGAACATTGAAGTTCCAAGAGGCATAACTACAATTGCCTATGCTGACGACCTTGTCATAGTTGGATGGGAAAAGACAGTAACATCCCTTGAGACGAAACTCAACATTGCCATTATTAGGGTCAACAACTGGATGAAAGATAACGAGCTGGAAATAGCTCCAGAAAAAACCCAGGCCATTATATTAGAAGGCAGGAGAAAATTACACAACCTAAACCTCGAGGTAGGGAAAAGTGTAATAGAGATGATAAACTCTATCCGATACTTAGGAGTTTAGTTTAACAGAAACGCCACCATGACGGCTCATATTATAAGAACGTCACGTAAAGCGGAAAAGACAGTAGCAAGTCTGTCCAGGCTCATGGGCAATACATACGGACCAAAATTTGGCAGAAGAAAAATCCTTGCAACAGTGACCAGTTCAATAATACTATATGCTGCCCCGATATGGCAGAAAGCAATGAAGAAAAAGAAGTACGTAAAAATTCGAGAAAAATCTCAAAGGAAAACGTTGGTTGGTGTGTGTTCAGCTTACCGAACCACAGCCATGGAAGCACTGCATGTCATATCGGGCATACCGCCCATTGAACTATTGGTGGACGAAAGATGTATGAGACATGGCAACAATCCAGCCAACAGAAGATTCGCAAGACAGGAGACAGTTAGGAAGTGGAAAACTAGATGGGATGATCACTCTGATACCTCAGCCTGGACTAAATCCCTAATAGCAGTAGTGGAAGCATGGGTTAACAGAACTCATGGAGAAGTAGAGTATTATCTTACTCAGGTACTGACACGTCATGGTAATTTCGGCACCTACCTTAAAAGAATGAAGATTCAGGAGAAGGATAGCTGTCATTATTGTGGCCTAACAGATTCGCCAGGACACACAATATTCGTGTGTCACCGATTTAGACTAGAGAGGATACAAATGGAAATTATTATGGGAGAACCTCCTACTCATGGGAATCTAATTCAACGTATGTTGGTATCTCCTCAAAACTGGTTGGACATACATAGAATCATCAAAAAGATCATGAAGATCAAAGAAAGAGATGAAAAAGTAAGACAATCTCAAAATGACTAACACTTCAATAAAGCGGTTAAGCTACCCTTAGAACTTATGTGACAGAAATTGTCTCCCCTGTAGTAATGCTCTGCGGTTCCGGGGGAAATGATCCCTTTCGGTATGGTCACTTGATCAGGTCAGACACTAGTCGCCTGCTACACCATACAATTTTAAAAAAAAAGTGTTACCTATTCTGGGATTTCTTTAAATTTTGGAATTGCAGTGCGTGCGCTCTTTCGATGTACATTCAATGCAATTTCCGGTTTCCATTTTGGAAAATGGGCATTTTCTAAATCCTCTTCCGAACTACAAGTTGCTTTTTCGTGGCTTCGTTTTGGTGACACTTGTTGAGTGGAATTATCCCGAAAAATGCACATAATCCGGTGCGTGATTGGATTTTGGTGTTAATTATGTTGCACGCACCTCTCTGGGGAACCAGGAATGAATGATAGTTCGGAAGTAGAAAACTCCAGGCCGTTTAAAATTCGTAAGGTCGGCTTTGCTAGTCTTTTAATGGACGATGGGCTGACGTTTAGCTTCCTTTTCAGGCCTTTTTCTGTTACCGTCTAATTATTGGCATCCTTCATCAATGAACGCTACTCGTTACTGGGGCTGAAGTTAACCGCCTTAAGTGTTGCCCCTGGCGTCACAAATTGATCCAGCCGCAGCTTCTGCATCCATCGTGGCCTCCTTGTCTGCGAGCTCTTGAAGACGACGTCGCCCGTCTGTCCACCACGTGGAGGAGACGAGATAACTGCCGCAGGGCCCCGCTCCTAGTTCAAAGGTTAGACGTTTCTTGTAAGCGGCGACATTGAATTCGTTCACGGCGATACCCCGAGCTCCAGCTGGTGACCGCAGTTCAACCTGGTGTGTCAGTTCATATCTTCCACTTCATAGCAATCTGCAGTTGCTTTATGCTGTTAAATTGCCTTTTGCATCGCTGCTGTTAATGAATTACAAAGCAACCTTCAGTTGCTTTGTGCTGTTAAATTTGCCTTTTTGTATTGCCGCAGCTAGTTAATTGTAAAGCACCCTTCAGTTGCTTTACGCCGCTATTTATGTTTTGTACTGCCGCGGTTATTAATTGTAAAAATAGCAAATGGGACTTATTTGGTTATTTGGCACAACTCATTTTAAGAGCGCCCTGCTAGCGAAGACATTGTTTGCATTATCTTTTCCAATTACTCGAGAGCCACATTTAAGCGCACCAATTAGCGTATCAACACTGCCAAGGCCTCCGCAGTTCCGGGTACAACGCGATTAAGCAATAGCTTATCACAGTAGCTTTGTCTTGTGCCCTTTACATAACGCACTCAATATAGGGCCCTCTTCGCTGCCGGCTGTTTGCGCCTAGTAGTCTAGTCTCGCCTGTTAACTGGCATGAGACCCGTGTGCTATTTCAATTCAAGTAGAATAGATCAAACGTAACTTCTCACACCTGGACTCATCCTGAGCTTGATGAGCCCAGTTTATTGGTTAATTGAAGAGAAGCAATATATTGTTAGCTTTTCACTTGCACGATATTGTAAGCTATGGCGATGCTTTTATTAGAATTGTGATAGAGGAAATTTTAATGTGTTTGTATAGTCATGTGTTTTCATACGTATTGTGGTAGTATTTCAACTTCGGTAGTTGATTTTATTTTGTTCTTTTATTTTGTTGATTATTATGGTAGTAACATTGCAGTAAGGTTCGATACGGTAAGTGGGTTTATTTTTCTGGCTTCTTTGGAGTTGTTGGTGAGGTTGTGTCCGCTATTTAGGACCAATAGTGTGAGCCTCTTGTTATGCTTTGGGCAATTTTAGGTTCTAGGTGCCCTGGCTGATATTTAGTTTTTTTATTAAGAATTTAAAGTTTCAAAATTTTAACTCTGATTTTTACTTCCTTTTACGATACAGGAAGTATTGGATACACCCCAAAAATTCGAAATCGGGTTTTCAACAGATCACTTTTTAGAGTCCCCTAAACCCAAAAACCATGTTTTTGTTCATTGGTCTGTCTGTCTGTGTGTCTGTGAACAGAATATCTCAAAAACGAAAAGAGGTATGGTGTTGAAACTTCATATATAAGTTTTATGTACTATTTAGATGCGATAGCAAGCTTTTGAAGAAAATCGCATAACCGGAAGTATGGTCAGCGTACATATATCAAACAAGTAGAGACACTCAATGTCGGTTCCTTTGATGTCAAAATTCCGATTTGGATGACCTTGAACGGCTCCTGGGGGGTACTTTCCGATAGTACTAACAGATGGCGCCACTACTTTGTCACATACAGAGCCAGTAGATATAGAGAGTACCGCCACGTCCGCCATGTTTGTTCCTTTGTCATATGCGTCACTTTGAGGTTTTGTAACACAATTCCGTCAACGTGACATTTATTGGCAATCCGAAATTTTACTTAAAATTGGCAAGACTCTAAGTCTATGTCAAATTCGAGGTTAGTAGGTTAGGCTTTGTTTGTTATTTGACACAAACTGATGGAAAACATAACCTGATAACCTCGAATTTGACATAGACTTACAGTCTTGCCAATTTCAAGTAAAAATTTAGACATAACTCAATCAGTCATTGCTGATGGGAACAAAAATGGCGGCGATGGCGGCATTTTCACGGATCAAAGAATGGCGGTACTCTCTATATCTACTCAGAGCCAGTAGATATAGAGAGTACCGCCACGTCCGCCATGTTTATTCCTCTGACATATGCGTCACTTTGAGGTTTGTAATACAATTCCGTCAACGTGACGTTTGTTGGCAATCCAAAACTTTACTTAAAATTGGCAAGACTGTAAGTCTATTTCAAATTCGAGGTTAGCAGGTTAGTTTTTGCGTCAGTTTTGACACAAACTGGAGCAAAACATAACATGCTAACCTCTAATTTGACATAGACTTACAGTCTTGCCAATTTCAAGTAAAATTTTAGACATACCTGAATCAGTCATTGCTGGTGGGAACAAAAATGGCGGCGATAGCGGCATTTTCACGGATCAAAGAATGGCGGTACTCTCTATATCTACTGGCTCTGTATAATAATAATAATAATAATAATAATATATTTATTCCTCAACCACAAATAAAACATATATAATACAATATTTATAAAACACAAAATATACTGACTGACTGAAGAAATCACAAGGCGCCAATTCAAATTAGTGGTTTCCCACCCTTGCTCTTCCAGTGGCGCCTTGAATAATGTAGATAAATACCGTGGACACATTGCCTACAACTAATGGATTAAATACAACAACAACAAAATTACATATAGATATATAGATAAGTGTTGTCGTTGCACGTTTACTAATAGTTCCAAATTGCTTCTTAACAACAATAATCAATGCTATTAGCTGTCATGACGTTTAGCTTATTTGTATTCTATATAGATGGCTATACATATTCGTTTTAAAATTGATGTGATGGAGTTTTCTAAATTTTTTAGGTATATCATTGTAGATCTTATAAATCTGAAACTGAAAAGACCGTTCGAATAACACTGTTCTATGTGAAGGAGGAGATATGCCTCCTTTAAATCTTAGATTTAGAGTATGTACATCTGTCCTGAAGTTGATTTTATTATATAAGTAAGCTGGCTGCCTTGTTTGAATAATTTTGTGACAAAGAGTAGCATACTGTAAGTGACGTCTATTTTGCATATTTAACCATTGCAAGTCTTTTAGTTTATATGATATTCGTTCGTATTTTCTAATGCCAAAGATTAAACGTAAACAGGAATTTTGAATTCTCTGTATTTTACGAGAAGAATCCTGAGTTATAGAAGGGCCATAGATCTCGCTACCGTAAGAAAAATTGGATAAAACAAGTGAATTACAAAGTAGAGACTTGGTTTCAATTGACAAAGCGTGTCTATGGGGATAAATTAACTTCAGTGCCTGAATACTTTTTCTAATACAATTGGTAATATGCTTTTCATACCGAAATGTATTATCTATCATGAGACCAAGATCTTTAGCTTCGCTTTTAATAGGAATGGGAAGATCATCAATCGCTACTCGCATCTTATCAGTCAGGTCAGCTACAGCATCCTTATTCCCAAACAATACAACCACTGACTTTTGGGGATTAATAACCAGAGAGTGCTGCCGCGACACCTTACTGATAGCATTGAGGTCAAAGTTGATATCACGTACAGCCTCTCTATATTTATCTGGGAAGAAAGAGTGCAACAACTGAGAGTCATCGGCAAACATTTTCAACTTACAAGTTTCAACACATTGGTAGAAAGTTGATGTGTAAATAATAAATAGTAAAGGGCCCAAAATAGAACCTTGAGGGACTCCTTTGACAACTGGTAAATAATTAGATGTAGACATTGATATTTTTACACACTGCATACGATTTGTCAAATAACTTTCAAACAAGGCAATTGCAGATTCAGACAAACCAATGTAATTCAGTATAGCTAGCAGAATTTTGTGATTAATTGTATCGAAAGCCTTACTATAGTCAAGTAGCGTAAGCGCAGATACTTTATTCGAATCAGTAGCGGTTAGTATTTCATCTATGACATATAGTAAGGCTGTCGAACAACTTCTGTTAGGTAAGAAGCCAGACTGAATGTCAGGTATTATCTTATTTTCATATAAATATTTCCTCAGTTGCAAATTCATCACCTTTTCAAGGACTTTAGACAAAACAGGTAAGATACTAATTGGTCTTAAGTCCTTATAACCCTCAGGATTTGATTTTTTTGGTATTGGAATAACTACTGCTTTCTTCCAGCTATCTGGAAAGAAATTTGTAAGAAGTGAACAGTTAATTATGTGAGTAATGTAAGGAAGCACTGCAGGCATACAAAGTTTTATTATTTCTATATTTAATCCCTCGTGTCCTGCGGCATTAGTTTTTATTTCATGAATAATTTTAAGTACATCCGAAGTATTTATCTCTCTAAACTTAAATTGTACATCGTTCGAAGTTAATTTATTGTTTTGATAGAAACTTACAATGTCGTCAACGTCAGTATTGTTAATGTCAGGAATCGAATTTATATAAAAATTATTTATT
Source organism: Agriotes lineatus (assembly GCA_940337035.1). Classification (NCBI taxonomy): domain Eukaryota; kingdom Metazoa; phylum Arthropoda; class Insecta; order Coleoptera; family Elateridae; genus Agriotes; species Agriotes lineatus. The sequence continues at coordinate 169,454,320 of OW679195.1, forward strand.
TCATTGACTTCAGATAAATGTGTTGGGATTGCAATTTTAGCTTTAGCGCCAATATTTAATTTTTTTAATTTATTCCACATTTGTTTTGAATTAGAATTTTGTATTGTAAATTGAAAGTATGCCTTTTTCTCAGATTTAATCATTTGATTAACAAGATTGCGCAGCGACTTATAATATTCCCATTTAGCAGAAGACTTAGTTTTACGATACTTAGTTAAGGCCTTATCTCTAAGTTTCATGGCAACTTTTATATTATTGGTCAACCAAGGAACGAATGGTTTACTTATATTAATAGTTTTGACTGGAGCATGCACGTTAATTGTATTGCTTAAGTTAATACTTAAAAAATGTATTTTTTCATTAATGTCTCTGAAGAAAAATATTTGTTGCCAAGGCACTCTATGCAGATCAGCCTGAAATTCCTCCAAATTAAATTGACTAAAATTTCTAATTGTTTTAGAATCAACTGGGGTAGACAAAGGTTCGATATTTAATTTACAGAAAATTGATTCGTGGTCAGCTAACCCATGAGCACTTACTCCACAATCATTCACAAATCTACTGGCTCTGGTCACATATGATTGGTAGCAGAGCTAGTAACTGGGTCTGATTGGTAACAGAGTCAGTAGATATAGGAGAGTACCGCCACGTCCGACATGTTTGTTCCTCTGTCATATGCGTCACTTTGAGGTTAGTAACACAATTCCGTCAATGTGACATTTATTGGCAATCCGAAATTTTACTTAAAATTTTTCAAGACTGTAAGTTATGTCAAATTCGAGGTTAGTAGGTTAGGTTTTGTTTGTTATTTGACACAAACTGATGGAAAACATAACCTGATAGCCTCGAATTTGACATAAACTTACAGTCTTGCCAATTTCAAGTAAAATTTTAGACATAACTCAATCAGTTATTGCTGATGGGAACAAAAATGGCGGCGATGGCGGTATTTTTACTGATCAAAGAATAGCGGTACTCTCCAATATCTACTGACTCTGATTGGTAGAATTTTGTGTTGCCATTTGATAGTCAAGCTTAGAAATACCCCCCGAGTTACTGTCCCAGGCACTCTAGACAGGTTTCAACATTTGGCTTAAGTGTCTCTACTTATTTGGTATATGTACGCTGGTATGGTGTTTACTCTTGTGATTTTTTTTTTCAAGGACGGCTCTTAACGACTTTTTCAAACTTCACATTTTTATTACATTTTTAATGTATATTGATGTGAGATAGGTGATTTTCCAGTTGAATACCTCTGAAATGGGTTTTTTTTTGTTTTTTTTTCTGTATTTTTTAATAAGTGGGTAATTTGTACCAACACCGGCTGAACGTATAAAGATAGGTTAGGAGCAGGATATATCCTTTTTGGAAATTACAATACAAACAAATTTTATGTACAACGCGCAACTCAGTTGTGGCAGATTCACGCAGCATGCCATAGTTAATTGTGCACACCGGTAGGGGGCACGGATTTCAGTAAGTTCTTGACATATCACAAATTTAGTAATTCTGTACACTTTTACACATTTGAGCTGGACCCCACATATTTTCTATTATATTTTAAAAACAACCCCACCCCATAAAGAATGCTGCCACAACTGGGTTTCCCTGCGAAAAAAATTGTGGCGTATCAAAAAATATGCCACAATTCTAGGATAGGCCACAATTCAGCGCTATGCATGTGCAATATGCCATAGTTAATGGCACACACAAGCTCTCTAAAACGTGAATATCAGGTGAAAACTCAAATTTCGAATTTTTGGGGTGAATCCAGTATTTCCTTTTTATTGTAAAAGGAAGTAATTATGTATACAGTGTGGAAATAAAGTAAAGGATAAATTTATTAATTTCTATAAAAAGATCTTGAAGGGGTAAAGCAATTTTAATTGTGGGACATACCACCTTTATGTTGCTACGTCATTTGTTTTAAGTCATGACATCTCGACTTTTCTTTTAAATAACCTATATTTTTTTATTGATTTTGGTAGTAGGTATATACTTTTTATGTTGTTTTCAATGATATGATTTTCAATATGTAACATCTGAAAAAATCAAGAAAAATGGTCTTAAAAGTTTAAATATTAAAAACCAATTAAATGAGCAAAATAAATCTAGTTACCTACGTTTAACGGAAAGTCATTGATGGCACATTTGTTTTTATTGAAATTTAAAGAAACAATTGAAAAATGCAATAATAAATAATAAAAATAAATTCTCTGTGTCTGGCTTAATGGTATCATTTTTATTAAAAAAATAGTTTGCTAAAGTTAAATTGTATTTTAGAAAAAGCAAAGAACCCTTATTTTGTTATGACATTTACAAATTGTTTAATTCTGACATGTAACTAATCTTTTTTGTTTTATCCGCCGGTAACTAGATTTCTTTTGCTCATTTCATTGGTTTGTAATATTTAAATTTTAAGACCATTTTTCTCGATTTTTTTCAAATGGAACATATTGAAAATTTTATATCATTGAAAACAACATAAAACGTACTACCAAAATCAATAATAAAAATATAGGTGATTATTAAAAAGAAATCGATGACGTCATATCATGAAAAACAAAGTACATAAGAAACTGAAAATCAGCTGAAAATATTCCCTATGGTCAAAATCGCTACAACCCTTCGAAATTTTTTCATAAAATTGAATATCAACGAAGTTAATGAATTTATCCGTTACTTTATTTCCACACTGTATATACAGATTGGTAACGGAAAATGTGAACATAGGTAATCAAATGTGCTAGAATACAGTTTATGGGCTTTGTATGCGTTAGACAGAAATAGACTTATATGCGATTAACATCTAGTATCCGCTGAATCAAGGTGATTTGTTTTTAGAAAACACTGAATCCTAGGATACTAGATTTTAGAACATATTCTAACTCTATTGACGCTGGGCTCCATAGCTCAGTGGGTTAGCATTCTGGCTACTAACTACATTATCCACCACCAATCTGTATATCACTGGAGCAAAGGTTTACTTCCTCCCGCGTGTGAATTTAATGCTTGACGCCTAGTGGAGGGCATTAATAGTATATTGTATGTTAAGAGCTAGCGCCAGCGTAACTCAGTGGTTAGAGCATTTGACTGCGGTGCGGAAGTCTGGAGTTCAAATCCCAGATCGATGCCTGGCGGGCGGCCTACGCAGTCGCTTTGGGGATCTGCGTGATGCTCATCACATCACCACATGTCATGAATTTGACACGCGACAGCCAGGTGTGAGAGCGAGGATACGGAAGCTCTGACCTTCCGCCTTGCAGGCCAAGCTCCTTCGTGGGATGTTAGTGCCGCACCATTATTATTATTATGTTAAGAGCTAACAGTGCATTATTGCCGCTTGAGCATGAATATTGCTGGTCGAGGCGCAGCCGAAAGCAGCAATCATGCAAAAGCGGCAGTAGCACTTTTAGCTCGAAATATAAATACTATTTTTTCGACGATTGAGCACATTTTTAAGCCAAAAATAATCATTTTACTAAAAATATCAATTGACAATACGTTTAAAATTACTCGCGTAGTATCTAACATGTGTGCGATTATTATACCGGCCGGCATTGTTTGGGAGAATGTTTTGCTGGTGTCGTTATGTGTCTGTACTTGTCTATATGGCCGATGTCGGTATAGTGTGAATGACGAACGTTGGGCGACGGACCAGCGAAGAACTGTTGTGTCGACGGTAGTGTACTAATTTATATTTTTGGGTGCACCACACAAGTAATTTTTTATTCATGATGGATTGTGAGAGATTAATAGAGTTGGTTAGAGCAAGAGAATGTTTATATGATATGACCAGTAAGAAATATAGCGATCATCTATACAAGGACAGAATGTGGAAGGAAATATCACAAGAATTATTCTCCTTAGCATAGAATTTCGGCTTAGACCGCGTAGTATTTGTATATGAACACCCAGCATTTTTGTGGCTTAATGTGCCTTGCACCTTGTGAAGTCGAACAAAAACCCGCGCGATGGCCATGCTCTTTGGTGGCTCGTGTTGTTTGAGTATCTTGAGAACGAGGATACTTAGGCAGATTTGGCCGTTTTGCTGTTTGTGCATCCATATTCACTAACGTTTCGCAAGACCTTGCAGCTTGCATCATCAGAGTGAAAGTTGCACTAAGAACCGAAGGTCGGTGTGGAGCTATTTATAGTCCTCTGTGCCAGGCGCGCGGAGTGGCGTAACGCTGGTTGGTCATCCGAGTGTAACGTAATCCGTGGGGCGTGGCCGTATGACGCACAGCTGTTGTAATGCTTTAGATCGTGTATCACAGGGGTGGCTTAAAGCCATCTTCCCTGTTGATATTATTTGGATGTTTTTCTATTTCTATGGCTTCACGTATCACTCGCGGAAAGTAATGAGGTATTCTGGCAAGTACTCTGGCATGCTCAAATTCTAGAGTGTGCCCATTTGTAAATGTATGCTCAGCTACGGCTGATTTTGTGATGCGTTTGTGTTTGCAATCGCCTTTGTGTTCTTGGAGTCTTAGATCAACGGAACGACCAGTCTGTCCAATGTAACTCGAGCCGCAAGAACAAGGAATGCGATATACGCCAGCGGTTTTTAAACTTGGAATCTTGTCTTTTACCGATCTGAAGCCTTTACCCAAAGTTTCCTTGCTCGTGAACACAGTTTTGATGTTGCATCGTTGCAGGACACGTCCTATCTTATCAGTCGAGCCTTTAACGTAAGGTAGAAATGCTAAGCCTTCCAGCGGTGGAGATTCTTCTTTAGCCTTTTTTGTCATAGTCTTGTCTAGAGCTTTTCGTATGGCGGTAGTTGTGTATCCGTTTCTTTGTAAAGAGTCAAACAGATGTAGCCTTTCTCTCTCTAGATTTTCCTCGTCTGAGATACGTACAGCTCTTGTCGCCAGAGTCTGGAGAACTGTTGCTTTTTGCATTGGATGATGGTGTGAGTCAGCATTTAGATATCTGTCCGTGTGTGTTTTCTTTCTATAGACTGCATGTCCTAAACTGCCATCTGATTTACGTTTCACGAGGACGTCTAGAAACGGAATACTGCCATTTTCCTCTACTTCCATTGTGAATTGTATGTTGGGATGTACAGAATTCAAGTGTTTTAGAAACAGATTCAATGTCTGGCGTCCATGTGACCAGATGACAAAGGTATCATCTACATATCTCAACCAGCAAGTCGGTTTTAGCTGCGCTTGTTCGAGAGTCTTGGTTTCAAAAGCTCCCATGTAGATATTAGCGATAACAGGTGATAGCGGTGAACCCATGGCCGCTCCTTCGACTTGTTCGTATATTTTATTGTTCCAACTGAAGTACGTGTTTTTCAGGCAAATTTCGACAAGTTCAACTTGGTCTGTAGGCAAGAGATCTTTGAGCATTACTAGCACCTCATCACGAAAGTGCCGGTTGATGAGGTGCTAGTAATGCTCAAAGATGTCTTGCCTACAGACCAAGTTGAACTTGTCGAAATTTGCCTGAAAAACACGTACTTCAGTTGGAACAATAAAATATACGAACAAGTCGAAGGAGCGGCCATGGGTTCACCGCTATCACCTGTTATCGCTAATATCTACATGGCAGCTTTTGAAACCAAGACTCTCGAACAAGCGCAGCTAAAACCGACTTGCTTGTTGAGATATGTAGATGATACCTTTGTCATCTGGTCACATGGACGCCAGACATTGAATCTGTTTCTAAAACACTTGAATTTTGTACATCCCAACATACAATTCACAATGGAAGTAGAGGAAAATGGCAGTATTCCGTTTCTAGACGTCCTCGTGAAACGTAAATCAGATGGCAGTTTAGGACATGCAGTCTATAGAAAGAAAACACACACGGACAGATATCTAAATGCTGACTCACACCATCATCCAATGCAAAAAGCAACAGTTCTCCAGACTCTGGCGACAAGAGCTGTACGTATCTCAGACGAGGAAAATCTAGAGAGAGAAAAGCTACATTTGTTTGACTCTTTACAAAGGAACGGATACACAACTACCGCCATACGAAAAGCTCTAGACAAGACTATGACAAAAAAGGCTAAAGAAGAATCTCCACCTCTGGAAGGCTTAGCATTTCTACCTTACGTTAAAGGCTCGACTGATAAGATAGGACGTGTCCTGCAACGATGCAACATCAAAACTGTGTTCACGAGCAAGGAAACTTTGGGTAACGGCTTCAGATCGGTAAAAGACAAGATTCCAAGTTTAAAAACCGCTGGCGTATATCGCATTCCTTGTTCTTGCGGCTCGAGTTACATTGGACAGACTGGTCGTTCCGTTGATCTAAGACTCCAAGAACACAAAGGCGATTGCAAACACAAACGCATCACAAAATCAGCCGTAGCTGAGCATACATTTACAAATGGGCACACTCTAGAATTTGAGCATGCCAGAGTACTTGCCAGAATACCTCATTACTTTCCGCGAGTGATACGTGAAGCCATAGAAATAGAAAAACATCCAAATAATATCAACAGGGAAGATGGCTTTAAGCTTAGTAAAACGTGGACCCCTGTGATACACGATCTAAAGCATTACAACAGCTGTGCGTCATACGGCCACGCCCCACGGATTACGTTACACTCGGATGACCAACCAGCGTTACGCCACTCCGCGCGCCTGGCACAGAGGACTATAAATAGCTCCACACCGACCTTCGGTTCTTAGTGCGACTTTCACTCTGATGATGCAAGCTGCAAGGTCTTGCGAAACGTTAGTGAATATGAATGCACAAACAGCAAAACGGCCAAATCTGCCTAAGTATCCTCATTCTCAAGATACTCAAACAACACGAGCCACCAAAGAGCATGGCCATCGCGCGGGTTTTTGTTCGACTTCACAAGGTGCAAGGCACATTAAGCCAGAAAATGCTGGGTGTTCATATACAAATACTACGCGGTCTAAGCCGAAATTCTATGCTAATGAGAATAATTCGAGTAACCGCGAAAGCCTCAAACACAACATAAAATATCACAAGAATTACAACAAGCAGGTAAATACAATTTTATTAGTAAGAAAGTCAGATTTTGCGGTAGTACGAGTTATAACTACATGTTTGTACTTTGTAACTTCATAAATTAGAAATAAACTTAAATACATTTATCTATGACCACCACTAAAAGTAGGCCTTTTAACGCTAGCTTGTTTCACTAAAAGTGACGTTTTATAGTTTACCGTGGTTAAAGAAATCAGCTGTTTACTTTTAGCCCATGTGCTAAAAGTGAAGTGAGGTTATAAAACTACAATTTTGAACTGGAAGTGAAGCTGTAAAGTTATTCTAGTTGCTTCTTACGTTACAGGTAAAATAGTTTTTGAAATAATTAAAGCGTTTTGTAATGAATACAGTCAGATGTGGAGTATTAATAATTAAATTTCGTAACTCACCTTGACTACTGTCATTCGCAAACATTCGCCCGCGCGGCATGGTCTACTGTTTATTATGACATAAATTAGAAGTGTTGCAGATGCAAACCTTTGTTAAATCGATATTTATGGATTAATAACAGTAAAATTAAGGTCGTAGATAAAATATTGTATGCAACGCGTGCTAAAAGTCGTTTATGCACGAGACATGAAAATTATGAAACGAAGCCTTACGAAGCCTTAGGCTTCGTTTCATAATTTTCATGTCTCGTGCATAAACGTCAACTTTTAGCACTTGTTGCATAAATAGCTATTATTGGTCACTAAGCAATATTAATTTTCCCAGTGAATTTTCCCTTGAAGAGAAGAGAAAAACTTCTTAAATTTTTCACGAATTTAAAATGCATCTCTGGCAGCTCTTCGTATCGGTGTTATATTATAATCAATATCTGCTGGTGAACGTGGTCGAAGGGCTGTTATTTTATTACGTTTTATATAATTATGTAAAACGCATGTCGTCATTATTACCTGGTGACGAAAAGGTTGTCTTACGAAAAACCTAGTTACCCGGAGCTCTGGTCTGCTCTTTTGGACCTTAAGGAGCAGATGGTGAAGAACGGCGAAACCCGGCTAGCGATGCCGAAATTAGGGTGCGGCCTGGATTCGTTGAACTGGAGGGTCGTACGCAGCATGCTGGAAATAGTCTTCGACCGGACCGGCATCCAGACCGAGGTCTGCTGTTGCAGCCCGTTGCGAAGCTTTGAGCCCACGGTGGACTGCTACTTCTTCAATCAGTCCATGTGCAAAAAGGGCACCGCCTGTAAATACCGTCATCGAATCCCCACAAGAGCGAGAAGACAGGCACCCGACGCAACTCGTTCTGGGACAGAACGATCTAAGGCGGGGGCAGTGTAACGGCCTGGCGATCGGGCAACTGCAGGCTTATGAGTCACCGCTGCCGAAACGGTCTTGGAGCCAGCTGCGAACAGATGAGTCATGTTCCAGACGCCTGGAGAAGCGACCTTGCAGCCAGATGCGAGGAATGACTCACGCTTTCGGAAAGACGCCCGAGGTCAACACATGCATTTGCTGGAATGTACGAGCGAAATCTGGAATGTTCTAGACGGAAATTATTTGGCCATATAAATACGCGCGGCGAAAATAACAGTTCAGTTCTCATTCAGCTCGAAAGGCGTTAGCTGCTACATAAATAGACGCGTATAAAATAGCCACATAAATAATTGATGTTTAATCCAGTGTAAATAAATAGAGTGTATAAGCACATAAATCATTACTGTTAAGCCGTATATAAATAATTAATTAATTAGTGTATCGTTGTTAGAAATAGTGCCTGTAGTTTATATATTTAAATAATTAATAGTTGTAAATAAATGTTTAATACAAGAAGCGTCGTATAATTTTTAAATATCCCGAGCGTAAAAACGTAACATTATCTTTGATCGTTGTAAGCATGTTTACGATTTCTTGTAAGGTAGGTTCCTTACGTTTTTCTTCACTTACGGGCGAATTAAAACCCGCGTGCGCGTTTAGATTCGAGCTAGCAGCTGAATTTATGCATTGCCTAGTTACAGCACCGGTGCCAGTGCATTGGTAGCATTTCCAGATCTTCTTAGTTTTTATCAGTTTATTGTAATTCATTTCTGCAATGGAACACTAAAAATGTCGTAAAAAGAAATTTAATTTGAGAGTATTCAGCAAATATTTATAAACTTTGACATTGACAGTTGCATTGGTTTAGTGTACAGATAACACTTAATGTGGCTATTAAAACACAGAAAACAGTGCTTTAATAGAATGAGTGCACTGTTTTTGCATTGATTTTTTCATATGAAAAATGTAACAGCCTCCTTCACATCATTCGGACAACAACTGACAGATTGTCACATTTATGAAATGCCAAAATTCGAGGCTTTTGATTATTTTTATGCAAAGTTGTTATAGCACGAAAACGTCGTTATTACATGAATTTGACATTAAAAATACTCAACCGTCAGTTACCCGATAAAATGACACAAATCGGAAAATTCTCTCCCCTAAAGGAAAAAGAATGGGAGGTTCATTACGACCTGAATTCGGACAACGACCCGGTAAACGAAATAAAGATGTTAATTGTCAGAAGCTACCACTTGACTAACTCGAGAAAACACAGGTAAACTCACCGAGAAAGTGGAAGCGGTGAACCAACCTTTCCGATCCAACCTTGGCAGTGCTCGAGCGACGGTCCACTTAAAGCTGCATTGGATTTACCTTACTTGCATTTTCCTACAGCTGCCTGAACTCCTTTACAAAGAAAAACATCACAAAAAACTCATGCAAACGTTATAAATCTACTAAAGAAAAGCACAACTAATTGTACATGAACTATATTTACTTAGAAATATGTATGTGATATGTGAACAATGAACATCAAGTGAAATACTCGATAAAGGTTAGTGTTGTTAATTGCCCAACGTTTAATCTAAATACAGGTGGTAAACTTGACAGCAAATGATCTAACTGACTCAAAAACGGTAACAACTTTAATTATCCAATAAAACTACTTACACATAATCAAATGGGAGACAGTAACAACAGTTCAAGCGGTTAATTTTAAATTATCAGCAACGCTACGTAGAATGGCTACACTTGAAAATTCACTCTTCACTGCGATTGCCTCGAAATGCTTGAAGAACTGCGAGAAACGGTCTAGAGTGCTATCTGTCGAGTGTGTCTAGACGATGTTAAATCCCCAAAGAGGGTAGAAAACGAAGAACGTAGTCGACAGGCAAGGTTCCGACACCGTACACGTAACTTCATTAAAAACAATTAGCACGAAAGAGGTTCCCATTAATTATTCGCTCCAAAGGCGTCAATCGTGTGTGTTTACAAAAAAGAAATTGTAAAGTGGGAGTCGGAATCGCGTAATTTATACCGACTCCGACTCCAACCTCCAACTCCAACTCCACCCAAAAAGTTTCGACCCCTCGACTCCGACTTTAGAGCCCTGATTGAAATAATACAAAATTGGAAGTAAAACGGCTCGGTAGTATTTCATGCGGTAGTGTTTAGTTTAATACAGTTGTCAGAGAATCGGAAGAAAATCCATATCGGTGACGATCAACATCGGTACTTTTGTATACAACCCAAAATTCTATGATACTACCAGTAGTAGTACCAACTAAGTGATCTGAGACAAATTCTATAGAAAATAATAAAATCAATGCCAATATATACACTGTTTTTTATTTTAAAAGTCTACGATTCAATAGATAGGTACGCGGATGCTATTGCAAGTAACAAAGAAGCTTCTTGCTCCAAATTATTTTATTAGTATTATTTATTTTGGCTTTTTATTTAATCTTGTGCTCATAGTATCAACGTTACTTCCAATAAATAATTCTAAAAACATCGTAGTCCACAGGCAAGGTTTCGACACCGTACACGTAACTTCATTAAAAACAATTAGCCGAAAGAGGTTCCCATTAATTATTCGCTCCAAAGGCGTCAATCGGAGCTTGCCAACTGTACAATAAGAGAATTCCTCGGCTAATAACTGTACCAAACGTTTCTCAAATAGTCAAAACCTTGACCGCTAACCCAAGGCCTCCCCCTTTGCGGAACAAACCATCACACTTGTTGTTTTCTTAAAGTCAGGCGATTGAATGTCGAAGCCAAAGGGAACGCGTGGGTGCTTTACTTATCTTGCTCTCTCTAACTCATACAGAAACGTTCGGGTTGCGTCAAACTGTGCAACACTCGTACATGAATTTGAAAACGTGGGCAATCTAACGTCAGACATGGGCCTCCAGTACATTAATAAAAATAAGATAAGCCGACTTACGTCATTCATGCGGCAAGGAAGCACATCTAAATTTGAATAAAACATTGCCGAATATATGATGAAATGAGCCGGAAGACGCCAGTATTGGAAATGAAAGGGATTGAGTTTTGAAACATAGCTAAACTATCAAATTGGAATTAGATGAAGAGGGAAAAATACAATTATTTGGAATACAAAGGCGGAAAGCGCTAAATTCAGAAATTGTCCTAACAAAGTATATAATAGCTATTTATGATACACGTTGCTAAATAGAAGTGTTTTTAGGCACGCAACGAGTTTTATCGCGTCAAGTGCCTGAAAACTTCTTTGGAACGCGTATCATACAAGATATCTAGTTTAAATAAAAATAATCGGTAACTTTGAATTTTTACATTTTATAAATGTGACAATCTGCCAGTTGTCTGAAATAAAGGAAGCTATTTCGACGTATTTCATGTGAAAATAACAATGCAAGAACAGTGCCTTAATAAATCCCATTAAAGCACCAAAGTATAAACAAGCGTATACACTATTAGTAATAATTTGTGATGGTATTGTTGGTATTTATGAGGACTGTAATTGCTTATTTTCCGAAACACTTTCTAACAACAGATTATGTATTCTAACGGTTGTTCCAGTGTATAAATTGAATTTCGTGTTTTTAGAATGATAAGAAATGTCCATATTTTTTCGACAACAATACTTGACGCAGTTTGCCGTGCACTGGTGGGTAAAACATCATAATTATTTCAAACAGTGTCAGTCAAACAAAATGTGACAGCTGTCGCATTTATATGAGCCACTTTGAAATGTGAAATTCAACAAAACTTTCTATTCTTTCAAATACTTTTATATGAAATTGCCAGTGAGATACGGAAAACAGTTATGAGTGAAGTAAGATAGAATGGGGAATGAGATAATAGTTTATAGGACAATTTCGCAAAACTTTATAATTTCGCGATTTCAGAGAATCGAATGTACATCTCGACGCTGAAGTTCGCTTTTATCACTCATGCAGCATTTGCCCCACATTTCTAATAAAAAATTAAACTTTGCCTTCTTAATAAACAATTAATTATATTATTACTGTTTTCGATACAATAGTGTCTGCAATATGAGTCTACAGTTTTGTTCTATTAATAACTGTTTCATAGACGTTAAAATAAGAATAGTTTGAAGCTTTGAACGGATATTCATTATCATAAGTCATGCTTGCAAAAATAAAACGTACCTAATTGTTTATATACAATAAATACATAAAGGTAGAACTTAGTTCAACATATCAACCATTCAAATTGAGAATTTATAAATTGCCCCAGCTAGTATTTCTAAGGGGGTCTTAAAGTAGTTGTAAAGGAGTGCAATAAAACAAGTTAAGCTAAGATAATCTTCATTTCATAAACTTAATTTCTGTAGATAAGTTCATTTCCACATCTAGGCATTTTCTTAACGCCTTAGTTGCTGTAACACGCTATGTTGTGACTCATACTGTAAATTTTATCTATGTAAAATGTATTTACATAAAATATTTTATTTACTTATTTGCATGTTTTTGTGGGTATAAAATATCCCCTCGTGCCTGCCCTGTTGTCACAAAATTTGTTTTCTATAGCGAACTATATAGAAAGCATTACAGGTAGAATTATTAGGTGCACTTTAGTTGGGCCTGCAAATCAGCTGAAAACGCAATTCCTCCGTGGAAAACGAATGTTCAAAATGCGGGCGCGCATAGTACAGCAACCATGTAACTAACGCCCATCGCTTCGGCAACTTATTATTCCGCAATGCAAGCGGATCAGTGGTTCTCCATTCGGTAGTTTTCCGTTCGATAATGTTTCGATTCGGTGACAAATTCTACACATTCGTTTCAGTCGGTAGTAAATCCGTGTGGTGGTAATTTGTAGCGGTGGTGGTCCAGTCGGTTGTTATTTTAAATCGGATTCAAACTCACACGGTAGTAATCCACACCTCGGAGTGGAGTCGGTAAAAAAAATCGACTCCGACTTGAGTCCGACATCGACTTCTGATATTTTGTAGTTTGAATCTGACTCCGATTTCCGACTCCGACAGTAGTCAATATTGATTACTCCCCACCCCCGCATACCTTTCATCTACCTCATAAACTTTACCGGCTCATGAGGAATTTCGCAAACTTTGGTGAATGTGGTTGATTATAATAAATTACATAAATAATCTTGTTTAATATTTGCTATTTAGAATCATAAATTAACAATAACAACGTAATGGAAAGTTAGCATGCGAGTGTTTAAAATTAAGAACAAAAAAATAAAACACTTTTAAGTAGATGGTAAAATCTAAAATCACATAAAAAAGTTACTGGTAAAATATAGAAAAACCATCTATTTCGCTCTATAAGGGAAAAGTAGGAATCTTTAAATAGTTTAGTAGGGATTTAAATTTACAAGCCGTGGCAATACTGATTTTAGAACATACTCTACACACGCATGCATATTTAAATTAACTTATTTTATAGTGCACGTGCATTTTCATAAACTATCATAAATAAAGAAAATCGATAAATGTTTGATTTCAATTAAAAAATCGGATTTAAATCAATCAAATCGATATTTTTATTTTTTCAAAAAAATCGTGATATTTATCAACCCTCGGTCTGAGTCTTCAAATTGTCAGCAGTACAGTAGTTTAAATAGTTTTTACTTCTCAGAGTGTTTACAAAAAAGAAATTGTAAAGTGGGAGTCGGAATTGAGTAATTTATACCGACTCCGACTCCAACCTCCAAATCCGACTCCACCCAAAAAGTTCCGACCCCTCGACTCCGACTCCCGACTACGACTTTATTACACTGATTGAAATAATACAAAATTGGAAGAAAAACGGCTCGGTTGTATTTCATGCGGTAGTGTTTAATACAGTTGTCAGATAATCGGAAGAAAATCCATATCGGTGACAATCAACATCGGTACTTTTGTATACAACCCGTAATAAACAGACCTTAACACAAGAATCCACAAAATTCTATGGTATACCAGTATGGGATCTGAAAAATCATTTACCAACTAGGTGATTTGAGACAAATTCTATAGAAAATAATAAAAGCAATGCCAATATATACACTGTTTTTTATTTCAAAAAAAGTCTACGATTCAATAGATACGCGGATACTATTGCAAGTAACAAAGAAGCTTCTTGCTCCAAATGATTTTATTAGTATTATTTATTTTGACATTTTATTTAATTTTGTGCGTTACTTCCAATAAATACATTTTACAACGCACGCCAATGAGTTATAATTCTCATAAATCTAATTAAGAATTAGAAAAAAATATTATCATCAAATATGAACACACTGTTTAATAAATAACAAACTTGAGGCAGCGGGAGTTTAACAAAAAAAAAGCCTTTTTTAATTACGTTTCGCAATAACCATGTTGCAACTATAATAATAACACACAGGAGTAATCTTTACATGTTTAAGACAGAATTTGATTTTTCCTTGCAGTAATGGGGGCGCAGTAAAAACCCTCCGCTCCCACGGTATGAAATTGTTATTCTGTCAATGCAAATGTTGCATAATGGGAATGCTATGTGTAACTGACACGTGCATTTCCGCCTGTATATAGCCCTCTAATACTTACAACAAAATGCTTTTAGAAGTACCTCAATAACTACAATTCACGTGTTCGTTTATTGATTCGATAATCGATTGTATTTCCGGTTAATACGTAATAAAAAAGTAATTACAGGTACGATATGCTGCAGATGTGTATATGAAAAGGAACGACGTGTAGGATTATCGAATGCTCCACCGAAGCAATTTCCCACGTTTTCTATAATTTACTGCTTTTTATATGCAAATAAAATTACATTAGTTTTTCTTTGGTGTGACTTTTTAAATTTTAAAACTGCTATACGCCTACCTAGTTTAAGTTGCGAAATATTTACTGGTGAACTATACTTAAATCTTTCTCCTTGGATGCGGTCAAAAGATATTAACGCTTATCTATTCGAAAAAAACTCATAAATAACTTAATTTGTCATTTTTTATAACTACTACATTCTTACAAAAATACATTTAATTATTTTGCAAACCATAAAAACGGCAATAATATCAAGATTCGCTAGGTTAAAAGAAGTTATTGTTGCAGATCATTACATAAACCGATAAATAGTTCATTTTAGGTAAATCCTAGTTATTGTCTTACTTAAATAGTTTTTACACAATCTTTAATATTCACAAACAGGTAGCCAATTACAAAATTATATTTGCAATCAAGCCTTTGGTAAACTAGGGTTACAACTGTTTTACGGATAGAATTGGACAATGGCGGCTCATGGAGAATTCTAATGGTAGAACCAACCACCGAACATAATAAAATGCATTTTTCACCCACTCACAGGCAGAGACAGATTACGATATCCCAACATTTAAATATTTCGTATATGGACTGGGAAAGGATAGCGTACATGAAAAAAGCATTACCAAATTTTACAAGCTAATAAAAGTTGATGAACTAAATCGAATGTCTCTTTAATTTTTCGTTGAAGTGTATAATTCAGTAAAAAAATTGAATCTCTACTGGTTGAGAAGTTGAAATACATAGATGCATGCGTAACTGACGTATATTCTATTAAGATGTGCTACACTTTACCCATAAATTATAAGTATAATAATATAGATCATAAATAGCAGTTACTTAAGTTATTTTGCAAAAAAAAATTGTCGGAATTGTACACGACCTTAAATATTAACATTTTATTAATCAGATCCTTATGTGCCAAAGATGTGTAAGCAGCGATATCAGTAACTTGTCACGCGCGTTACCGGCAGCCGGCTAGGGCAGACTACTCGAGTGCCTTCACCGCCGTGCCTAACATTGAATGTTAATATATCCTTATCTCTTAACCTACTTCTTGCCGCGCAACTTCCGTGGCGGACTATAAACTGTCGAAGAGCTTTGTGCCATTTCGATCTGGCTCCTATGCGTCCTAAAAGCAAGCAGCGCTTATCGAACAACTAGAACTCGTGGCCAGCCTACGTCTGGCCCTGCCAGCGTAAAGAAACGGTTAACAATAAAAATGCTTGCTTAGGCTGGTGGCCAGCCGACGTCCGGCCTTGCCAGCTTTAACAATACAAATCCGGTCTCGCCATTTGTGCGCGCGCGCCACTTGCTAGTATGCAGGCCGTTCATGCTGCGTGCGAGCACGCCTGCTTACGTCTGGACGGCCGGCGACCGGCAGCATCGGCTCTTATAATATAAGATTACTCGTGCTTTGTGTAAGCTTTAAAATGAGAACAATGATGAAAAATTACAAAAAATGTTTCTTTCACGATAACAAAAATGACTGGTTTATTATCGTAGAGCCATGGCTCCATGGCTCCTTATAGCAAGCTGCCATTCGGTTCAGAAATATTCGCACTTATCTATTCACTAGAATAACATGTTTTATAAATTCCGTCTGTCTGTCTGCCTGTTGTCGGTAAACGATTTGTTGCAAGATGATATTTTGCCTGAGGGTTAGATGTCTACCTGGCTCGAAACCGAATATCCTGGGCCAAATAGATACAGGGTAAGCGCTTAAAACAAAATTCTGTCTATTTTATCTTTAAAGCGGGAAGTATTATTAGGGTGGCTCATAAAAATGTCGTTTTTTTATCGAAAACTTTATTTAATAATAAGACAACAAACAGCAACTCTTAAAGTATAGACCGTTATGAAGCAATGTCTTTCGCCATCTTTGTGCAAGAAATTCGATGTTGCGACAGTACCATGCTGGATCTTTTGAAGTAAAGAATTCTCTTCAACTTTCTTTTTCTTGTGAAATGTTTTCCAAGCAGAAAGTACGCCATCGATCGGAATAAGTGGCAGTCTGCAGGTGTACGATCTGGACTATAAGCTGGATGAGGTAGAAGCTCTAAATTCAACTCCCTAATTTTCTGCCGAGTTTCAATAGTTGTATGGAGTCAACATTTCGTACTTTTCGTCTGCCACTATTATATTTGTTGTAGCTTAGAAACAAAGGTAAATCGGGAATATTCGCCTACTTGACTTGTTTATAATGGTGTAGAACAATATCACATTTAAAAACAAACTTGAGTAAAAGAACAAAACAGAACTCTATAAAAAACGACATTTTTTATGGGCCACCCTAATATTATAGTTAAATAAATGTGATATTTTCCACGTAGCTCAGGCCCTTGTCCAAATAAGGCATATTTTGAACCCAACATATGCAGAGTGGACACTTTTTTTACATTGATGTTTTTAAAATTTTTAGTTTCAAATATTCCAAATGCAAAGGAAGTTTTGAGTCAAGCCATTTACTATTTTTTTGTAATCGTAAAAAAATCACCTTTCCGATTTTTTTCAGATCATCACGTTTCAGAATTACTAGATGACGAAAATAAGCTATTTATAAAACCAGTTGGAAAATTCCTCATTTTGTGTATCGCGTGGAATTTTACAGATCCCGCAAAGTCATACAAGTTACACAAAATCGCATTTCCTAACGTGTTTTATACGAGATTTTTCCTAATTTTGAGATTTTTTTTTTTAACTTTAAGCTTATGAAATTATAAAAGTCATGTCAAATAAATGTCAATGTATTGAAGATCAAGTAGTGCGCTTTTGCTTTTTGGCCTATCAATCTAATGTACTGTTCATCACTAGTTATGAAATATTTTCATTTAAAAGCTAGTTACGAAATGCGTGGCATTTCCAAACGTCAGTCAGTTTTGAAAAGTGATACTTTACATGTCAAAATTAGAAAAAAAATGTTTTCTCAATTCAGCTTGCTTGTCTGCCTGTCCGTTTGGTGGCGGTATAGCTCACAAACTACTTGTTGGAGAAAGACGGTATTGTGAATACGGATTATATGTTTACCTGGCTCAAAACTGAATATACTTCCGGTCAAATATACAGGGTGTTAAAAAAACAAGGTCGGATATTTTGCCCACTTACAGATCTCATCAATACAAACAAAAAAGTCCTAATAAACATGGGTCCGCAAATGCTTTGTTTCTGAGGTACAGAGTGTTAATAGTACTTTATGTAACTAGTCCTCAAAGCCATTTGAGGACGTGTTGCATACAATGTTTTTTTGTATTAGCTCTCCAAACATTATAATATGAAGTTTCAATTACCATTAACGCGGCATTATATTAGGAGGCCGCGCGAAAATGTATTTTTCGCTCCCCAAACTGGTTACTTTGGAAACTGTCTAGGATCCTCAAAATGGCCATTTAGAGGCCTTGTACTTAAAGTCGTCATGGCAACTAATGTTTGAGTCCGCTAAAATGTTGCCATGACGACTTTAAGTACAAGGCCTCTAAATGGCCATTTTGAGGATCCTAGATAGTTTCCAAAGTAACCAGTTCGGGGAACGAATACAAAAAAGTTTTTTTAAAAAATCCAGCCGCCCCTGGAATAAATAATTTAAATCTAAGTATGCCAAAACATGATCATTAATAGCACCATTAAACCTTCAAAGATTCACTAAAATCGGCTAAGAGGATTTTAGATATTAAAGCATTTTAGGTTCAGAGACGTGCAAAAACATGAGCTTTAATTTTTTTATTGAAAACGAAGCGAGATCTGAATAAATATCAGGAAGCAAAAAAGTTGCAGTTTTAGTTGCTTTATTAAAAAAATATAAAAATTGCAAAAAATCTCGTGGGCGTTATTTTTTTGTAAAAAACCTAATCGATATCCCCTGGAATTACTACATCAATCGTAATAGGTTCAAAAGATACCTTATAAAGTTATAAACAAACTGTAAAAATTTCATTAAAATCGCTCAAAGCGTTTTAGATAACATAAAAAAAACCTTTAACACCCTGTATCTCGGAAACGAAGCGTTTCCGGACCCATGTTTATTAGGACATTTTTGTTTGTATGGATAAGATCTATAAGTGGGTAAAATATCCGACCTTTTTTTTCAACACCCTGTATACAGAGAGCACTTGAAAAAATACAATTCTCTCTATTTTTGCTTTAACTCAAGAGCTATTACTTAAATAAAATTAATATTTTGAATGTAGCTCAGGTTTTTACCATTGATGAAAATATGCATATTGTGGACCCAGTATATACAGGGTGGACACCTTAAGAAATTTTTTTTTTTAATATTTTTGTAAGTTTTAGTTTCAAAACTTTTACTTGCGAGTGAAGTTCCGACTTCCGAGGAAAACCCTTTACTGATTTTTTCAATTTTTTTGGTATCTCATGTGACTGCATTTAGATGGGGCGAACGGTTTAAATCGGGTGTAGCCCCTCTATTTACAAATAGTAGCGACATCGTGGGGCAAACCTGATGCAAACATGAAAATACAAAAAGTTACTAAACGTTAAATTTCACTGTAAACACTGAAAAAATAACAGATCTGAATACCTGAAATCCTTTTCTGCTACTATTTTTACACTTATCGACACAACACCCTGACATTTCCACGTCCTCGACTTCGAATTAGCCC
This sequence comes from Agriotes lineatus, assembly GCA_940337035.1. NCBI lineage: Eukaryota > Metazoa > Arthropoda > Insecta > Coleoptera > Elateridae > Agriotes > Agriotes lineatus. The sequence continues at coordinate 169,473,939 of OW679195.1, forward strand.
CCGAAGAGAAAAATGAATAAAAACACGACAACTGTCAATGTCACATTTTAATTAATTATGCAACTTCCTAGGCGATTTTTAAGTAATGCTAGGGACTTAAGGGATACCAACGTGATTTTGCCCCAGCGGCAACATCAAAGGGTGTCGCTACTATTGGTAAATAAAGGGGCTATAAAATCGGGTAAGAACCAAAAACGATATAAAGGTGTTACATTGTTAAATGAAACACACTGTATTTCGAACTGAATTCCGGAACACAATCTGTGATAAAGTTCGTTCATCAGGGGACGAACAAAAAAATCCGATGGTGTGATGAATATTTGGAGCCTCAAGAAAGTTTTGTTGGCTTTTACAAAACAAATTCTACAACAGGTGAAACTTTTTCGTGATTTATTGTTGACTCTCTTCAGAGACTCCAGTTCCCCTTAGATAAGTGGTTCTCACCCTTTTTCTATCTGGGCGTGTACAAATAAATGTTTAGTAAGTAAAATGTCTTAGCAAATGTCTATGCAACGGTTAAAAGGTGTTCACTACAAAAGAAAACACAATCGCTAATAGATCACATTTGGTTAGGTGAAAAATGGGCGGTAAGTTTGCATAACGTTGCGATGTCACAGAATGATTATTGTTTGGCTACATTTGTCAAACAATATTGTTATTTATAAAGTATTTTCTACTGCTACGTCATGTCCCACTTTTCACGGTTTTACACTTTACACAATAAAGCTACAGTAGTTTTCACATAGCGAGAATATGGAGGGGGTGTAATTGAAAATTTCGTCGATCTTATGATAGTTGGTTAAGAAATATAAACTGAGTAGTAGAGCAATTTTTATTATAATATATTGTTATGATACATGATGCAGTATAATAAATCATAAGAAAGAAATATTAAAAAACTAATAAATTGGGAAGGTTACAATAATTAGATGTTGATGGGTGTAAAATTTCAAATATGAATAATCAAAGGAATTGATACAATGAAAGGAGCCATTTGATAGTGCGATATTAATTGAATTAAATAACTTAATGGTTGTATAAAATGTTAATAAAGAACAAACCAAGGTAACATTAGACAAATGTATTTGTTAATAATAATCAGAATGAATATCCTATAATAGTATTATTTTAAAATATAGGAAGTGTGCACTAAGAATTGTATCTAATAGGGATAGAAATTTGTTTAGTTAGTTACTAAAACAACTCATGAAAAAGCATACATGTAATTTTGAAAAAAAGAATTTAGTTAAACAAAACTAGAAATTATGCCTTAATTTGTGTTATTTTTGGTATATACAAATTAAAAAGGGCTATAAACAAATCTGCGTGATGTGATAGGCGAAAACGTAAAATGTAATTCATGGAGACATATAATCGGTGAAGAGATTATACAAATACAGTTAATTGGAAATAAAGAAAACAGAAGGTTACATTATTTGAAGATATTTGAATTTATTCATACATACATGATATTATTGGAGGTTCTTACAAGTAACTAATTTGATTTGGATATTGTGTGAGTATAACAAGAGACATCGGACTATCTGCAAAAAGGGAACAAAGTTAGATTTGGAACATTATAATATAGCAACTTACCAGGAGTTAGTTCGTGCGGCAGTGACATTCAGGAGGAACAAGGACTGAATTTTGGGAGCAGAGGAGTTGATTTGATGGGACGAATGCAGTTGAAAGGATTCACAGACCATCATAGGTGTTGCTGTTTGTGAAGTGGGCAGTAGGTATTGCGGTCTATGGACGTCAGGATCCGGTATTTGTTGGAAGTTGCAGTGAAAGATAAAGCAGTTATCAAGGTTTGTGTAGATAAGTTGAGAAAGCATTTTGAATAACTGGCAATAAAAGAAAGTGATAATATAAAGTTGATATAGTACTTACATAGGTGAATTGAATAATAAATGTGTTTATAATAAAATACAATTGTCAATTACCTGGTTTGATGAATTTTAAAAGTCAAGTTTGACGTTATATGTCATTGATAGTCAAATAATTTTGAAAATACAATTTTAAAACTTCAATTAATAGAGAACTAGATTTTGGCGAACCCACCCTGAAAATAAGAGCTCTCGATTTAAAAGCAATTATTGTTTGACATTTAAGACATTGCATTAAGTAAGGCATAGTTCAACTGGTGAGCTATAGCACAATTTTTGGCTAGCATAACGTGGAGCTTATATAGCCATTACAATATGTATAATAAAATAATGTCAGGCTGCGAACTATCAAAGTCAAGTTACTGAAGAGTTGTAAATTTAAGAATGGAAAATCTTGGAGGAAGTAAGATCCTCCAAAATTGAATGTACCTGTACGAATTTTAAAATTTTGAAAAGTAATTGTGAAAATCATGTATATAATTACTATAGTTGCTCGCTTAAAACCTTTTGCTTGACAGATGACAGGGCATAATTAAACATTACGTGATGTACGCCACTGCAATTGTCATAGTAATAAGGTATCTCAATTTCACATATTTAGTTGTCAGAAATTCTTGGTATGTGAACACCACAACTGTACTTTTTTCTCCCATCGTATGAAAAATGATACTTTTCCAGCGTGTTTTGCGGGGCCCAAAATGCATGATTCCGATATGTTTACGTGGTAGCTAAACAACAGACAATAAAAGTACGCAAATTCACTCGTTGCTAAGACGACAAGAAGTACCGGGAAAAACTTTTCGGCCGAGGCCGGAAAAAAACGTAACGTAACGTAAGTTATTAATTTGTTTTGAGCGGAGAAAGAAATAGTATAGGTAGGTATGTAATTATGTAACGCCTAGGAATCGACGCCTCGTCACCAATTTCCACAGTCGGCCGGTAATATCTCACTTTATATATATTATTTATAATTCGGTATCGAAAACTCTTACTTTTCTACATTCATTTCAGTTGGGAAAAGTACTGATTTTCCTAACAGGTGCAGAAAGTGAAATAAATGAAAAAATACTAGCACAACTAAACGAACTCGCAATTTTTTTCTGATCTAACAATTAGTGTTTCATCATAGGTGTTTTGTTGTCTTTAATCATAATCATATAATTTGTCTTTCCAGATAAAAGTTATATATGACATAGTGCCTGGTCTGGAATAGATTGTATAGGCGCCCTTGTAAATTATAACAAAAAGTTTGGTTTTTCAGTCAAGTCTAGAGCAGTTGCCGTGATTCCTTAAGTGCATGTAAAGATCTTTATTCAGCGGAAAATCTAAATTAAATAAACTGCTCAACTACAGGTCTAAAGAGTAGCTTCAGAATGTGTAGTTCAAAACGTGACCACCGAACTTCTGTAGATGGCGCCAAGTGGACAAGCCGCCACTGCGCTACAATGCTTGGAAATTTTGCAAAGTGGAAAATCGCCACCTTTCGCCAAAACCAAATAGCGCATGAAGGTGCTCGGGACCTTAGCAACAACTTTGCCCCCTTTCAAAATTTCGATATCTGTAGCCGTTCGAAAGTTACAGGCGATCCAGACGGACGGACGGACGGACAAAACGTTCGCATAAGTACGCTGAAGCTACTAATAAACTGCTCAACTACAGGTCTAAAGAGTAGCTTCAGAATGTGTAGTTCAAAACGTGACCACCGAACTTCTGTAGATGGCGCCAAGTGGACAAGCCGCCACTGCGCTACAATGCTTGGAAATTTTGCAAAGTGGAAAATCGCCACCTTTCGCCAAAACCAAATAGCGCATGAAGGTGCTCGGGACCTTAGCAACAACTTTGCCCCCTTTCAAAATTTCGATATCTGTAGCCGTTCGAAAGTTACAGGCGATCCAGACGGACGGACGGACGGACAAAACGTTCGCATAAGTACGCTGAAGCTACTAATAAACTGCTCAACTACAGGTCTAAAGAGTAGCTTCAGAATGTGTAGTTCAAAACGTGACCACCGAACTTCTGTAGATGGCGCCAAGTGGACAAGCCGCCACTGCGCTACAATGCTTGGAAATTTTGCAAAGTGGAAAATCGCCACCTTTCGCCAAAACCAAATAGCGCATGAAGGTGCTCGGGACCTTAGCAACAACTTTGCCCCCTTTCAAAATTTCGATATCTGTAGCCGTTCGAAAGTTACAGGCGATCCAGACGGACGGACGGACGGACAAAACGTTCGCATAAGTACGCTGAAGCTACTAATAAACTGCTCAACTACAGGTCTAAAGAGTAGCTTCAGAATGTGTAGTTCAAAACGTGACCACCGAACTTCTGTAGATGGCGCCAAGTGGACAAGCCGCCACTGCGCTACAATGCTTGGAAATTTTGCAAAGTGGAAAATCGCCACCTTTCGCCAAAACCAAATAGCGCATGAAGGTGCTCGGGACCTTAGCAACAACTTTGCCCCCTTTCAAAATTTCGATATCTGTAGCCGTTCGAAAGTTACAGGCGATCCAGACGGACGGACGGACGGACAAAACGTTCGCATAAGTACGCTGAAGCTACTAATAAACTGCTCAACTACAGGTCTAAAGAGTAGCTTCAGAATGTGTAGTTCAAAACGTGACCACCGAACTTCTGTAGATGGCGCCAAGTGGACAAGCCGCCACTGCGCTACAATGCTTGGAAATTTTGCAAAGTGGAAAATCGCCACCTTTCGCCAAAACCAAATAGCGCATGAAGGTGCTCGGGACCTTAGCAACAACTTTGCCCCCTTTCAAAATTTCGATATCTGTAGCCGTTCGAAAGTTACAGGCGATCCAGACGGACGGACGGACGGACAAAACGTTCGCATAAGTACGCTGAAGCTACTAATAAACTGCTCAACTACAGGTCTAAAGAGTAGCTTCAGAATGTGTAGTTCAAAACGTGACCACCGAACTTCTGTAGATGGCGCCAAGTGGACAAGCCGCCACTGCGCTACAATGCTTGGAAATTTTGCAAAGTGGAAAATCGCCACCTTTCGCCAAAACCAAATAGCGCATGAAGGTGCTCGGGACCTTAGCAACAACTTTGCCCCCTTTCAAAATTTCGATATCTGTAGCCGTTCGAAAGTTACAGGCGATCCAGACGGACGGACGGACGGACAAAACGTTCGCATAAGTACGCTGAAGCTACTAATAAACTGCTCAACTACAGGTCTAAAGAGTAGCTTCAGAATGTGTAGTTCAAAACGTGACCACCGAACTTCTGTAGATGGCGCCAAGTGGACAAGCCGCCACTGCGCTACAATGCTTGGAAATTTTGCAAAGTGGAAAATCGCCACCTTTCGCCAAAACCAAATAGCGCATGAAGGTGCTCGGGACCTTAGCAACAACTTTGCCCCCTTTCAAAATTTCGATATCTGTAGCCGTTCGAAAGTTACAGGCGATCCAGACGGACGGACGGACGGACAAAACGTTCGCATAAGTACGCTGAAGCTACTAATAAACTGCTCAACTACAGGTCTAAAGAGTAGCTTCAGAATGTGTAGTTCAAAACGTGACCACCGAACTTCTGTAGATGGCGCCAAGTGGACAAGCCGCCACTGCGCTACAATGCTTGGAAATTTTGCAAAGTGGAAAATCGCCACCTTTCGCCAAAACCAAATAGCGCATGAAGGTGCTCGGGACCTTAGCAACAACTTTGCCCCCTTTCAAAATTTCGATATCTGTAGCCGTTCGAAAGTTACAGGCGATCCAGACGGACGGACGGACGGACAAAACGTTCGCATAAGTACGCTGAAGCTACTAATAAACTGCTCAACTACAGGTCTAAAGAGTAGCTTCAGAATGTGTAGTTCAAAACGTGACCACCGAACTTCTGTAGATGGCGCCAAGTGGACAAGCCGCCACTGCGCTACAATGCTTGGAAATTTTGCAAAGTGGAAAATCGCCACCTTTCGCCAAAACCAAATAGCGCATGAAGGTGCTCGGGACCTTAGCAACAACTTTGCCCCCTTTCAAAATTTCGATATCTGTAGCCGTTCGAAAGTTACAGGCGATCCAGACGGACTTACGGACGGACAAAACGTTCGCATAAGTACGCTGAAGCTACTAATAAACTGCTCAACTACAGGTCTAAAGAGTAGCTTCAGAATGTGTAGTTCAAAACGTGACCACCGAACTTCTGTAGATGGCGCCAAGTGGACAAGCCGCCACTGCGCTACAATGCTTGGAAATTTTGCAAAGTGGAAAATCGCCACCTTTCGCCAAAACCAAATAGCGCATGAAGGTGCTCGGGACCTTAGCAACAACTTTGCCCCCTTTCAAAATTTCGATATCTGTAGCCGTTCGAAAGTTACAGGCGATCCAGACGGACGGACGGACGGACAAAACGTTCGCATAAGTACGCTGAAGCTACTAATAAACTGCTCAACTACAGGTCTAAAGAGTAGCTTCAGAATGTGTAGTTCAAAACGTGACCACCGAACTTCTGTAGATGGCGCCAAGTGGACAAGCCGCCACTGCGCTACAATGCTTGGAAATTTTGCAAAGTGGAAAATCGCCACCTTTCGCCAAAACCAAATAGCGCATGAAGGTGCTCGGGACCTTAGCAACAACTTTGCCCCCTTTCAAAATTTCGATATCTGTAGCCGTTCGAAAGTTACAGGCGATCCAGACGGACGGACGGACGGACAAAACGTTCGCATAAGTACGCTGAAGCTACTAATAAACTGCTCAACTACAGGTCTAAAGAGTAGCTTCAGAATGTGTAGTTCAAAACGTGACCACCGAACTTCTGTAGATGGCGCCAAGTGGACAAGCCGCCACTGCGCTACAATGCTTGGAAATTTTGCAAAGTGGAAAATCGCCACCTTTCGCCAAAACCAAATAGCGCATGAAGGTGCTCGGGACCTTAGCAACAACTTTGCCCCCTTTCAAAATTTCGATATCTGTAGCCGTTCGAAAGTTACAGGCGATCCAGACGGACGGACGGACGGACAAAACGTTCGCATAAGTACGCTGAAGCTACTAATAAACTGCTCAACTACAGGTCTAAAGAGTAGCTTCAGAATGTGTAGTTCAAAACGTGACCACCGAACTTCTGTAGATGGCGCCAAGTGGACAAGCCGCCACTGCGCTACAATGCTTGGAAATTTTGCAAAGTGGAAAATCGCCACCTTTCGCCAAAACCAAATAGCGCATGAAGGTGCTCGGGACCTTAGCAACAACTTTGCCCCCTTTCAAAATTTCGATATCTGTAGCCGTTCGAAAGTTACAGGCGATCCAGACGGACGGACGGACGGACAAAACGTTCGCATAAGTACGCTGAAGCTACTAATAAACTGCTCAACTACAGGTCTAAAGAGTAGCTTCAGAATGTGTAGTTCAAAACGTGACCACCGAACTTCTGTAGATGGCGCCAAGTGGACAAGCCGCCACTGCGCTACAATGCTTGGAAATTTTGCAAAGTGGAAAATCGCCACCTTTCGCCAAAACCAAATAGCGCATGAAGGTGCTCGGGACCTTAGCAACAACTTTGCCCCCTTTCAAAATTTCGATATCTGTAGCCGTTCGAAAGTTACAGGCGATCCAGACGGACGGACGGACGGACAAAACGTTCGCATAAGTACGCTGAAGCTACTAATAAACTGCTCAACTACAGGTCTAAAGAGTAGCTTCAGAATGTGTAGTTCAAAACGTGACCACCGAACTTCTGTAGATGGCGCCAAGTGGACAAGCCGCCACTGCGCTACAATGCTTGGAAATTTTGCAAAGTGGAAAATCGCCACCTTTCGCCAAAACCAAATAGCGCATGAAGGTGCTCGGGACCTTAGCAACAACTTTGCCCCCTTTCAAAATTTCGATATCTGTAGCCGTTCGAAAGTTACAGGCGATCCAGACGGACGGACGGACGGACAAAACGTTCGCATAAGTACGCTGAAGCTACTAATAAACTGCTCAACTACAGGTCTAAAGAGTAGCTTCAGAATGTGTAGTTCAAAACGTGACCACCGAACTTCTGTAGATGGCGCCAAGTGGACAAGCCGCCACTGCGCTACAATGCTTGGAAATTTTGCAAAGTGGAAAATCGCCACCTTTCGCCAAAACCAAATAGCGCATGAAGGTGCTCGGGACCTTAGCAACAACTTTGCCCCCTTTCAAAATTTCGATATCTGTAGCCGTTCGAAAGTTACAGGCGATCCAGACGGACGGACGGACGGACGGACAAAACGTTCGCATAAGTACGCTGAAGCTACTAATAAACTGCTCAACTACAGGTCTAAAGAGTAGCTTCAGAATGTGTAGTTCAAAACGTGACCACCGAACTTCTGTAGATGGCGCCAAGTGGACAAGCCGCCACTGCGCTACAATGCTTGGAAATTTTGGAAAGTGGAAAATCGCCACCTTTCGCCAAAACCAAATAGCGCATGAAGGTGCTCGGGACCTTAGCAACAACTTTGCCCCCTTTCAAAATTTCGATATCTGTAGCCGTTCGAAAGTTACAGGCGATCCAGACGGACGGACGGACGGACAAAACGTTCGCATAAGTACGCTGAAGCTACTAATAAACTGCTCAACTACAGGTCTAAAGAGTAGCTTCAGAATGTGTAGTTCAAAACGTGACCACCGAACTTCTGTAGATGGCGCCAAGTGGACAAGCCGCCACTGCGCTACAATGCTTGGAAATTTTGCAAAGTGGAAAATCGCCACCTTTCGCCAAAACCAAATAGCGCATGAAGGTGCTCGGGACCTTAGCAACAACTTTGCCCCCTTTCAAAATTTCGATATCTGTAGCCGTTCGAAAGTTACAGGCGATCCAGACGGACGGACGGACGGACAAAACGTTCGCATAAGTACGCTGAAGCTACTAATAAACTGCTCAACTACAGGTCTAAAGAGTAGCTTCAGAATGTGTAGTTCAAAACGTGACCACCGAACTTCTGTAGATGGCGCCAAGTGGACAAGCCGCCACTGCGCTACAATGCTTGGAAATTTTGCAAAGTGGAAAATCGCCACCTTTCGCCAAAACCAAATAGCGCATGAAGGTGCTCGGGACCTTAGCAACAACTTTGCCCCCTTTCAAAATTTCGATATCTGTAGCCGTTCGAAAGTTACAGGCGATCCAGACGGACGGACGGACGGACGGACAAAACGTTCGCATAAGTACGCTGAAGCTACTAATAAACTGCTCAACTACAGGTCTAAAGAGTAGCTTCAGAATGTGTAGTTCAAAACGTGACCACCGAACTTCTGTAGATGGCGCCAAGTGGACAAGCCGCCACTGCGCTACAATGCTTGGAAATTTTGGAAAGTGGAAAATCGCCACCTTTCGCCAAAACCAAATAGCGCATGAAGGTGCTCGGGACCTTAGCAACAACTTTGCCCCCTTTCAAAATTTCGATATCTGTAGCCGTTCGAAAGTTACAGGCGATCCAGACGGACGGACGGACGGACAAAACGTTCGCATAAGTACGCTGAAGCTACTAATAAACTGCTCAACTACAGGTCTAAAGAGTAGCTTCAGAATGTGTAGTTCAAAACGTGACCACCGAACTTCTGTAGATGGCGCCAAGTGGACAAGCCGCCACTGCGCTACAATGCTTGGAAATTTTGCAAAGTGGAAAATCGCCACCTTTCGCCAAAACCAAATAGCGCATGAAGGTGCTCGGGACCTTAGCAACAACTTTGCCCCCTTTCAAAATTTCGATATCTGTAGCCGTTCGAAAGTTACAGGCGATCCAGACGGACGGACGGACGGACAAAACGTTCGCATAAGTACGCTGAAGCTACTAATAAACTGCTCAACTACAGGTCTAAAGAGTAGCTTCAGAATGTGTAGTTCAAAACGTGACCACCGAACTTCTGTAGATGGCGCCAAGTGGACAAGCCGCCACTGCGCTACAATGCTTGGAAATTTTGCAAAGTGGAAAATCGCCACCTTTCGCCAAAACCAAATAGCGCATGAAGGTGCTCGGGACCTTAGCAACAACTTTGCCCCCTTTCAAAATTTCGATATCTGTAGCCGTTCGAAAGTTACAGGCGATCCAGACGGACGGACGGACGGACGGACAAAACGTTCGCATAAGTACGCTGAAGCTACTAATAAACTGCTCAACTACAGGTCTAAAGAGTAGCTTCAGAATGTGTAGTTCAAAACGTGACCACCGAACTTCTGTAGATGGCGCCAAGTGGACAAGCCGCCACTGCGCTACAATGCTTGGAAATTTTGGAAAGTGGAAAATCGCCACCTTTCGCCAAAACCAAATAGCGCATGAAGGTGCTCGGGACCTTAGCAACAACTTTGCCCCCTTTCAAAATTTCGATATCTGTAGCCGTTCGAAAGTTACAGGCGATCCAGACGGACGGACGGACGGACAAAACGTTCGCATAAGTACGCTGAAGCTACTAATAAACTGCTCAACTACAGGTCTAAAGAGTAGCTTCAGAATGTGTAGTTCAAAACGTGACCACCGAACTTCTGTAGATGGCGCCAAGTGGACAAGCCGCCACTGCGCTACAATGCTTGGAAATTTTGCAAAGTGGAAAATCGCCACCTTTCGCCAAAACCAAATAGCGCATGAAGGTGCTCGGGACCTTAGCAACAACTTTGCCCCCTTTCAAAATTTCGATATCTGTAGCCGTTCGAAAGTTACAGGCGATCCAGACGGACGGACGGACGGACAAAACGTTCGCATAAGTACGCTGAAGCTACTAATAAACTGCTCAACTACAGGTCTAAAGAGTAGCTTCAGAATGTGTAGTTCAAAACGTGACCACCGAACTTCTGTAGATGGCGCCAAGTGGACAAGCCGCCACTGCGCTACAATGCTTGGAAATTTTGCAAAGTGGAAAATCGCCACCTTTCGCCAAAACCAAATAGCGCATGAAGGTGCTCGGGACCTTAGCAACAACTTTGCCCCCTTTCAAAATTTCGATATCTGTAGCCGTTCGAAAGTTACAGGCGATCCAGACGGACGGACGGACGGACAAAACGTTCGCATAAGTACGCTGAAGCTACTAATAAACTGCTCAACTACAGGTCTAAAGAGTAGCTTCAGAATGTGTAGTTCAAAACGTGACCACCGAACTTCTGTAGATGGCGCCAAGTGGACAAGCCGCCACTGTGCTACAATGCTTGGAAATTTTGCAAAGTGGAAAATCGCCACCTTTCGCCAAAACCAAATAGCGCATGAAGGTGCTCGGGACCTTAGCAACAACTTTGCCCCCTTTCAAAATTTCGATATCTGTAGCCGTTCGAAAGTTACAGGCGATCCAGACAGACGGACGGACGGACGGACGGACGGACGGACGGACGGACGGACGGACGGACGGACGGACGGACGGACGGACGGACAAAACGTTCGCATAAGTACGCTGAAGCTACTAATACATATTAAGGCCAATATCCATTCGCAACCTAAACAATATGCAACCGAGTTTGCGCACATGAATGAATCATAAAATTTCATTTTACACTCGGTTTTAAATTCTCAAGAGAAATGTCATTATGCCAAATACGCCATGTCTCAAATAATTTCCGCTTTTGTAGTATTACCGACAATGGTCTACAGTGAAAAGGAATCAAACATTTTAATATGGATCATAATAATAATAGTACCTACTTGAAATACCGCATATTTTTTATGATTTAACCTGATTTAATATCTGTCTCCTACAGGTTACGAAATCGCTCTACACTATAAACTTTAAACACTATTTATATTTTACTAGTTTTACCTGGATACCCCCCAATAGTATGTATAATTATTCTTTGAGAATATGAACAAGGAGATTCCTATAGGAGGGCCGGGTGGCCGCTCTCAAAAATAAGGCCCACCTGCTGCCCTGCTGTCCCCTCTGACGGCAAATAATCGTACAGTTTTTTATTACATACGTATGTCTCCGAAATGTGTCAAAAATCAAACAATTTAACTGAACTTACCTATCTTCTATGTTTAAATGCGTTCCGTCTGCCTCAGGGTTCTTTTTAAAATGTATAATTTTCTTGACAATAGAACGTTTGAATCGATTTGGATAATATTCAGTATGGCACTTCATACTGGTGGATGTCAACTTTTGTGATGATATTGGTTATTATCAGTGGCTGGAACATGGGTGTTATGATACCGATCGGGCAGTAACTCTTGATTTGCAAAGCCGATATCTCCTTTTTTCACAAAGAGGCATTCATGAGTTATTTTGTGTATTTGGTATTTTTGATATCTGTTATACGGGTTAGACAAAAAAAGGTTGGTGACTGCATCATGTTCTTTTGAAATAGGTGAAATCTATTTGTCCGGTAAGCGGTAAGCCAAGAAACAAATTACTAAAAACCAATTTTTAATCGCGGGAGCAATTCCTTCTTAATTGCCAATATTTCTCAATTAGAAATAATCCTGATATATGGTAAGGTAGGTACAGTTATAGGCATTGCTATTAAAGAGTGACTGTCTGATCTGTGTCGTGACATTCGTATTTATTTATCGAGCGAAGCGAGGGCTTTCGAAACGACTAAGCGAAAATTAATTTTCCGGTACCTATGTAGATATGTTCCACACATAGCGGTGAAGATTAGGGATAAATTTTCATGATTATACCATTCCCTCTAACATCAACCAATGAAAAACGGCAAAATGCATAGTTACGCATCTACTAACTTTTGATAATGTACATAGCAACTAATAATCACATACCTTTCTGATTAATAGGTGATAATCACACGCCTTCCCAAACATCACGTTACCTGCTGTCAGTACAATTGTCATAACAACTACATAAACTGTACTTTTAATATTTAAAATACACTATTCAAACGTTGTTTATTGACTCGTGATATAATCTAGCCGAATGCAACTCGTGTCTTCTTGATTATCAAATCATTTCTGTTTCCACTCGATATATTGTTTTAGGCAATCACGCTCGTCCTTCGGACTCGCGCGACTACCAAACAATAAATCTCATGTAAACAGAAATGATTATTTGATAATCAAGAACCCACTAGTTGCATTATATATGAAAATCGTACGGCACTCATTAATGACCAATAGAAAAATTAGTTCACGAGCCGTAACCAAGACAACAACAAAATTTCTTGGAAATTTTTTGTAAGTATGGATTACTTCTTTTTAGGGTTTGTGTCGCTTTAGGAAAGGCAAATCTACAACAGACGCATTGCACATAATGAAACAAATAACAGAGAAATGCCATGAATATGACATTGCCATTCACATACTATTGATTTCAAACAGGCATTTGACCAACTAATAAGGACCAAAATAATAGAAAATCTAGAAATAATTAAAACACCGCAAAAACTGATAAAACTAGTTAAAATGACGATGGAAAAATCCAAAGCAATGGTCTTAGTACGGCTGAATAAGACAGATAGCTTTGAAGTAAATAGAGGAGTAAGACAGGGAGACGCCTTGTCAGCGTTATTATTTATAACATCATTGGATGACATAATCAGAAAAATAAAAAATAGTGGAACAATTAACGTTAAATCAGTACAGATTATAGCATACGCCGATGACGTGGCAATAGTAGCAAGGACTCGAAGGGAACTTGAAGAGACATTTACAATAATAGAAGAAGGAGCAAAAGAAAAAGGACTAACAATTAATGAGTGCAAATCAAAATATATGCACTGCAGTAGACGAAAGAAAGTAACGTATACAGGATTAAGAAGCATGCATTACAGTTTTGAAGAAGCAGAGACGTACAAGTACCTATTTAGGAATAACAATACATAGAAGAGACGAAAGAAGAAATAACAAGGAGAGAATACAAACAGGATACAAAGCCTTTTATGCCAACAAACAGCTGTTGAGAGACAAGTACTTAAGTAAAAACACTAAACTAAGAATATATAAGACAATAATAAGACCCATAGTAACATATGCAGCGGAAATGGCAAACCTAACGGAGAAAGAAGAAGAACAACTAAAAATTTTCGAAAGGAAAATTATAAGAATAATCATGGGACCAAAAAAGATAGAAGAAGATGAAAGTAGACAATTGATGAATTTTGAAATAGATGCACTGCTAAAGGGAGAAAATATGTGATATGTTTTTCGGACTTTTTCCACTGTCTAGGGTGTAAATCACACAACGTTTCGGGAGTAGATCAAAACTCCCGAAACGGTGTGTGATTTACACCCTAGACAGTGGAAAAAGTCCGAAAAACATATCATAATAGACCACTGCCAAAAATGACATTCAGAGAACAAGGAGAAAATATAGTGAGGATTATCAAAGCACAAAGAATAAGATGGTATGGTCACGTACATAGAATGAACAGTAAGGACCCAGTAAAGATAATAACGGGATGGAGTCCAACGGAAGGAAGACCGAGAGGAAGACCCAAGGCAAGATGGAAGGATCAAACGGAAAACGATATAAGTCTGATGAGGATCCGAGATTATACGTGAAAATGTACAGAGACGTTGTATAAAGCTTTGGAACTATGACAACAGACTTTGGTTTCACTGCGTTGCAGGTGAATTGGCAGGAGGGCCAAATATCCCAAAAAATTTCGAATAAACGACATTTTTTTGCTACAAAATTGCTCTTACGGTTTTGATTATTTGCACAGACAAGATGTCCCACCCAAAAATTCCAGGGAGGGAGATATCATATCTTGGGGGGGGGGGGTACACATTTCGCACAGATGACTTTCCTTGAAAATGTACGGAGGTGTTCTTTGAAGCTGTAGACCGATAATACCAGGTTCTTCTGAGATGCACCGCTCGGTACGAGGAGGTCTAAATATGTACCCCAAAAAATGTCAAAAAAACGACAAACATTTTTTGTTAAATGGCCCTAACGATCTTAATTATTTTCAAAAACATTATTTCCCTCTAACTCGTAAGTCCCATAGTCATCATGTACCCAAATATTTCAAGGAGGGAAATATACGTATGAGGACATATTTGATACGGACGACTTTCCTTGAAAATCTACGGAGGTGATCTATGAAGCTTTAAAACGATAATACCTGACTTTGGTTCCACTACGATACATCATTGGATGTGAGGAGATCTAAATGCCTCAAAAAATGTCAAAAAACGAAAATCAAAATCCTAAAAGTGGCGATTTTAATTATTTTCATAACAATATTTCGTTTTTACTCATAAGTGATACTCCATAGTCATTATCTACCCAAAAATTCCAGAGAGAGAGTATCTGACGAATACGAATACTACTTTAAATGATTATTACACACAACTGTCACATGACTGATATCAGCCAATGAAAACCATACATTTTTTTTTTAAATCGACCAATCCCGAACTGATTACCTGATAACCGCCCTAGGGATGATCATCGACCCCGTAGATGGTGTCATAATTAGAAACAGAAATGCAAGCAACAAGCAATTTGAGTTTTTTGGCATTGTTAGATCAATTTTAAATCATAATTCGTATACGGGTTTCGCGTAAGAATCTCCAAAATATAAACGCGGGCAACACACTTATAAGCCGTTCACGACCTTTTTGGGACAGAGTTGGCTATGATTTTTTCTTTTCATGTTGGACTTACTGATTCGATGATGTAGCAGATGCAATTTTTTTTCTGTCAGTTTCTGTTCGACATTTTCTTGCCACCACATTGCCAGATTTATTATTTTAATATTCGTAAGAAAATAAATGATTTATCAAATGTGTAAAAATAATTTTAATTTCCGTCAAAGGAAATTAAAAATGTCCAAAATAATTTTGTTACAACAAAAAATTTCCATTAAACGATGCTACTTCTAATTTAAAAAGGACAGACCAAATTTAAAAGAACGCGAGTTGATGTGGAGACTAGAGAATATCCGGCAACAATGTACCTATTCAGAAAATATAACCTTAAACTGAAAACAACCTAACCTAACACAAAAAGTGTCAATTTCCATGAGAGAGTTTAGTTGCAACAGAGGTTATGCCAACAAAATTACTATATTTTTATAGATGCTCATAGCCTCACCTGACCCAAAAAGATCGTGAACGGCTTATACATATAATTTTGCCCGTGCCAAGAGTCATCGTGCTGGTTAATAATAATAATAATAATAATAATAATAAGTGGTCTTTATTGCATTCAGAAAATTACAAAAGAAAAAGCAAATAAAATTAACAGTAAGTATATGCAAATGGCGAAGTTCAGATGCCATTTCGTAGTAATGGCTCTGTTCTTCCACTTAACCGTAATTGATATAATTAGCAAAAAAAAATATATGTATCTACCCCAACTAATTCTCAGGAGATTATTTCAATTATAAAACAGCTTAAAAATAACAAATCCTCCGGTATAGACAATATTAAATCTGAAACTTTAAAATCAGTTTCAAATATTACTGCATCACCTCTTGCTACAATTTTTAATAACTGTTTTTTGCAAGGATCGTTTCCTAATTGTCTCAAAGTTGCTGTTATAACTCCGATACATAAAGGTGGACCGCTAAACTGTATTTCAAATTATAGACCTGTATCTATTATATCCAATGTAGCAAAATTTTTGAAAAATTAATACATATTAGGCTCACGTCTTTTCTCAAAGAACATAAAGTACTTTCAAAATACCAGTTCGGCTTCACACAAACTAAGAGCACAAATGACGCGATTGCATTACTATGTGAGCGCATATACAACGCATTAGACAATTCAGAACCTTGTGTTGCGGTATTTCTCGATCTTGCTAAGGCATTTGACATAGTTGATCATTCAATCCTTCTAAACAAATTATATAAATGTGAAATTCGTGGAACTGCATTAAGTATTTTCAAAAATTATTTAAGTAATAGAACACAACTAGTTAATATTAATCAGACTCGTAGCTCTTCGGAAATAATTACATGTGGGGTACCCCAAGGTACCATACTTGGACCTGTACTATTCGTAATATATATTAATGACCTTCTACTATCTACTGATTTGAATGGTCAACTGATTGCTTATGCGGATGATGCTGTCCTGATTCTGCAAGCAGAAAGTTGGCACGCGGTGAGAACTGCAGCAACACAAGATTTGTCTATTATAAAAGGTTGGTTAGATGCAAATATATTAAGTTTGAATTATTCAAAAAGTGTGTTTAATACTTTTAGTATATATGCAAATAGTCAAGCTGATTTTACTAACATTACAGTTCATGATACAAATTGCCCTGTAACTACTCGTAATTGTAAATGCAACATAAACATAAGAAAGGTAATTTCCACCAAGTATCTTGGAATCACCGTGGACCAACACATGCGATGGGACATTCAAATAAACAATATATGCAATAGATTAAGAAAATCTTTATATGTCATTAAGAAATTAAAAGAAATATTATTAGTTAAACAACTTTACTGTTTTTACTATGCTTTGGTACAGTCCATTTTGTCCTATGGCATACTAGGTTGGGGTGGAGCAGCTCGTCTTTACACGGAGAGGGTGCAAATAATACAAAAGTATATATTAAAAATTATTTTAGGAAAGCCTAGTATATATCCGACTAACCTTGTTTTTAGTGATTCGAATGTCATGACATTGCAACAATTATTCTATAGTGCCATATTAAAATATATTTGGAAAAACTCACAAAGCATAAATACGCATAATCATAATTACATTACTAGGCACAGAACTGATGCTATCCCGCATAAAGTAAATAAATCAGTCGGTCAAAGATGTTTCAATTACTACATGCCAAAGCTCTATAATAACTTTCAGTTGTACATTAAAGAAAATAACTTACACATACATCGGAATAATTTTAATAAACTGGTCAAAAGGTTTCTGCTTCATTTTCCATAGATTGAATTTTTGCTTTTACTTTAAATTGAATTGCTTTTTTTTATATAGATTTTTTCTAGTACATGCATGATCGATGCAAAGTTAATAATATCTGCAAAGCCACACACAGCTGTTTTTATAGCTAAGTGGTGTATCTTTTACTTCTTTATTTCTTTATTGTATTATGATATTCATTTATTTATTGTAAAAATATTTATTACTGTTACTTAAAATTCGATTATGTAAAACGAAAATAAAGAACTTATTTATTTATTTATTATTTATTAATAATGTTAATGTGCCCGATGTTTATTATAAAACAATTACATAAAAAAATGCTGTAACACGAGAAAGGAACTAGTAAAATAAAGAAAAATAAAAAGAAGAAAATGAACGAAAATAGTAAATAGTACATAGTATATAGTACATAGTAGATCAATAAACACACCTCCAGGAATTAGAATTTGATGACTGTTTTACTGATTTTCAAGTAGATAATCATGATAAAGACGTTTGAATTTAAGAACACTAAGTGTCTGAGAAAATAAAGAAAGGGAGTTATAGATTTTGACGTTATCAGCCTATAGAATAAGCAGGCAAAATGCAGTGACCTACGATTTTTCATGTTCAACCATTTAATTAGAGAGAGTTTGTCGGATACATGATCGAACTTTCTTAACCCAAAAATAAATCGTAAACATGAGTTTTGCACTCTTTGCACTCGTTTGACATCAATACTGTCTAAACAAGGACCATATATCGTATCAGCGTAAGTAAAATGTGACAGAACCAAAGCATCAGATAAACAGATTTTAGCGGTTAGAGACAAGGAATGCCTACAGAGATATAGGTTTTTTAGATTCATATAGGCTTTTTGAATGCATTTATTTATGTGCTCTTTGAATCTAAAGTTATGGTCGATAATTAGGCCCAAATTTTTACATGAGTTTTTAATAGATAGCTGAGTATTTTCTATGCAGATATTTACCAAAGGCAAGGCTCGCTCTCGTATATAAGATTTACCAAAAAGCATAACATTTGACTTTTGCGAGTTAATGATAAGACAGTGTTTTCTCGAGATATCTATCAGATTATATAAGTCACTGTTGATTGCTTGGATAGCAGTATGTATGTTAGAGATGTCAAAGGAAAGATAGAGCTGCGTATCATCAGCATAAAAATGACAGCGACATGATTTAACAGAGGTTATAAAATCCGATGTATAAATGATATACAAAAGGGGTCCCAGTATGGAGCCTTGCGGAACACCCGCTGTCACAGCTCTTAGATTAGAGATTTTATCATGAAGTTTAACTTGCTGATATCTACCCTTGAGAAAGCTACCCAATAAATCAACGGCGTCCTTATTAAAACCGAAATAGTGTAGTTTAGCTAAAAGCAAATCATGATCAATCATGTCAAAGGCTTTGGAATAATCTAAAAGTGTTAAAATTGTTAGCATATTATTGTCAGTGGCTGTGAGAATATCATCAGTAATACATGTAAGAGCAGTGAGGCAACTATACCCTGGTGTGAAACCAGATTGAGTAGGAGGTAAAATGTTATGTGTGTGTATATACTGGCGGATTTGTTTTGTCATAATTTTCTCCAATAATTTTGAAAGAGCTGGCAGAATTATAGGCGCTTTCCTTTCATCCATGGGAGCAGCTCGGAGCGGCTCCAAACTCTCGCGCACCTCGTTCCTTTCACAAGGGCGTTTAACCTCGGAGTCGCTCTGGGCTTATTTCCCCTTTCCTCTCAAGGACCAGCTCGTCGGTCGGGGCGCGAAGCCACAGCCAGCCAGCATGCCATACTTTTAATTTTTAAAAGGCGCGAAGGCGAAATCATTTGAGGTTAGGTGCAACTTCTCCCTGGTTTTAGGTGCTATGCTAAATTTTTTGAAGAAAAAATGTCATCATTGAAATAAAGCCTCATCTTTGCGCATGAACAGAACTTTTAGCTATAGGAATGTTAATTTTTTTGTAATTGTTAGGATTTTGAATTTGTTAAATATTATATAACTAAGTTATTAATTAAACATTTTATTAAACGCTTACCATTCGTACATCTAAATTTGTTTCATTTTCTAAAGCAGTTGCTATTAGGAAAACAAAGACTGATAGAAGAAGACAATTCACTTGTGATATTGTAGTAAAATAGTGGGTGCATAGATTTAATTTTTCAGTATACTATAAGTTCTTAAAGTGTTGGAATATTTTTGGTTATAACAAAAAATGAAAATGAATTTCATCGAGTTTTTGTTACTGTTCAGCACCAAACAAAAATTTCTCAAAATAACGTTTTAAGGTTATGTGACTGTTTAAAACTTTTGGCGCGCGCTAGATGTGCGCTATGCCGCTAAATCGCGTTCCATTCACGAGCAGCACCGAGCGACTCGGGCTTCTATCCGTCGGGGTTTGATGCACGCGAAAGGAAAGCAGCTACTGATAGGACGTAGGTCCTTACAACTAGAAGGTGAATTAACCTTGGGGAGAGGTAAAACTTCCGCTATTTTCCACGCACTAGGAAAGTACCCATTTAATAAACAGGAATTAATAATGTGAAGCAAATAGGGAATCAGAAAAGGACAACATAGTTTTATCATGGCTATACCTATATTGTCTACCCCAACATAGTTAGACTTTATTGTGGTTAAAACATTCACTACGTCATTTTCGGAAGCAAGAGTAAAGCTTAGAGTCCCTGTATATAGTAAGATAAGAGTTGGGACATGTGGAACCAATGTCAAATACCACTTGATTCCTCATCGAAGTTTTTTTCGCTTGTTAACCTTCAGTTTTGTTTGATTTGACAAATATTCCTTGCGTAACAATATGCATGTCAATAAATTCTTCGATTTGACATTGTCATTATTTTTAAAGGTAACAGTTTAGTTTAGCATGAAACGCTAAAACCGGGTTTCTTTTGAAATCCCTATAGAAAATGGCCATACAGAACAAAAAGTAAGTACAGAGAAGTCGGCGGAAAGGCGTTTTTAAATACAAAACTTACAAAAATCGATCAGAAATTCCGAAAAGCACGAAAATCACCGGCGAAATGACATAAATACGTAATTTTATTTCGGTGCGCACGCAACGCAGATTGTAGCTTGAATATGTTACCAACGCTTGAAAAACACCAGGGGCGGCACCCATAGATGTAAAATAAATATATAGAATGAAGAAAACTCCAGTATAGTAGACCACAATCTTTTAGTGGGTACTAATTACACACAAATCTTAAACTGCAGCTAACCTAAAATAGCTCCTGGGTATGAGACAGAAGTAGTCTACGATACTGTATGTTAGCCAAAGTATTCTAGAGGTCTCTATACTTTTATACTCGTTGGGGCTGTGCCACTCCGTTTAGGGTGTTTTAACAACAGTTGGCAACGTAGCTACGCTGGAAGTGTCAATTGTGTTAGTTAAGGTACATTTTAGTTTGGTATTTACTTGCTGAAAATATTTTTTTTTGCCTCTTCCGACAACAGATTCGAGTTCAGCAGGCCGTAAACCATAGGAATAGTGCAAAACCGCTTCAAAAAGTTGCAATTTAAGCGTTTCAAGCTAAAGTAAATATTTACCTTTTTAAACATTTACTATTTACTAATGAAAATATATTACGTATTAGATATGAAGAAACTTTAATTGCTTCCAACGCTTGTAATTCCAGCTAACATAAACACTAAATCATGAGTAGCAATCACAGTATGATTCGGGAGAGTAATCCAACCAACAAATTTATCAGAAGCCACGCAGCATATCTATGTACATTTTCTAATTCATTTTGTCCAGGGTAATTATAGGTATATACTTTCTTAGTGATCCGTATAATTTCAAAAATGTAAATACATGCTGTAAAATTGCACTTTCAAGTTTTAAACACTCCAGTTTTCTATTTAATGCTCAAACGGAAGGATATGGTAAATGCAGCTTTAATAAGCTCTTATAACCACTGGCTCCAAAGGTAAATTTAAGATGTAATGCGGCCCTGGCAGTTTCATTGAACGATGGAATGAAGCAGTTGGTTTTGCGATGAATAGCATTAATTTGATCAGGATTGAAAATATTTTCTAAATTTTCAATTTTGTGGTTTCTTCTCTTGTCAGTTCATTGCTCAAAATCTTCTTATTATGGTTTAAAATACTATAATCGGCAAACATTTAGTATAGTTGAAACTTAGTTTTAATACGTTTCTATAATCTTTTGAAGCTCATAGATATTCTTGTCACTGACATTTTGTTAGCCATTGGTCTCCTGTGAAATGCTGATTATACAAGCGAAATCCATCCATATTTAAAAATTTCTTGTTCCACTACGTCTCTTAGTGTTGATTTATTGAGAAACTTGTGAAAATAAAATGCCTGACTTGTATTACTACAATTAAGTGCTGAGCAGCCTGTCATAGTGACAGCAAATAAAATTTGATATTTCGTTATTCAGTTTGAAAACGAGTTGTCAAATTGTGTAAAAAACATATACTCCATGAGATTGGTTCCAACCAATAAAAAACGGGCATCGTACATGTCCCAACTCTTACCTTATTATATACAGGGACTCTAGTAAAGCTGAACGTATTCGTTAGATTTGCTACCAAGTTAGAATTGTAATAATTGAGAAGTGTATCATCAGGCACTGCTTTATTTTTGGTAACTGCATCTAAAAAATAGTCATTAATATTGTCAACACTACCAATATGTTCAGGAGTATTAGAATTTTTAGATTTATTGTAGATATCGAGAGTTTTCAACGCCTTCCAAAATTCTTTACTGTTAGTTACTCCTGCAATAGATTCAAAGTAAGCACGTTTTTCCCGTCTAACAGCATTAGTTGTGAAGTTTCTTAAGTGTTTATAATAATTCCAATGCGCTTGAACTTTCGTTTTTTTGAACTTGGATAATGCTTTATCACGCAGATTCATCATAAATTTAATATTTTCTGTTAACCACGGTGCCTTAGGTTTAGTAAATCTGGCTGTTCTAACAGGAGCACATAAATCAAATAAAAAAATAATATTATCATTAAAAAACTTCACTTTATGGTCAATATCTGATAACCGGTAGATCTGATACCATGGTAGTGCAACTAAATTTGGAAGAAAGCGATCATAATCAAAATTTTTAAAATCTCTGTACGTTTTTAAGAACTGTTGATTAGCAGTTGGTTTGAAGTTCAAATGACAATAAATCAATGAATGATCAGAAACGTCATGCATACTTACCACACCACTTTGGGTTACCAAATCTCTGTTAGAAGTGATTATTAAATCAATAAGAGTGGATGAAAATCTGGTTACCCTTGTAGGCTCGGTAATAATTTGCTTCAGACCAAATGTTTCCAACGGATTTATAAATCTCAAAGTCGTGTTATTATTTAAATTTAAAAGATCAATGTTGAAATCTCCGATACAGAAAAAATCATTCACGTTAGGAGCAATATTAGAGATAGAATCTTCAAAATTATTTAAAAATTCATAAAAGTCTTTTCTACCTGCACGGTAGACTACCCCAAAAGCAATCTGTTTGTTTCCAATTTTAATAGATAACCACAGTTGTTCCAAATCAGTGTTGTTCATATTAATTAGAGAGTAAGAGATTTTGTTTTTAATATAGAACGCAACGCCGCCGCCATGAGTTTGGCGATGCCCTTAGAAAACTGCCCTCAGGTAACCCTCGGGACAGTTTTCATTGCAACCAGCACTCGACCCTTGGCGTGTGCAAAATTATCGGTATGTCTCGCCCTTGTTATATTACTATTGAAAATTTACGGAGGTGATCGATGAAGCTTTATAACGATAATACCAGACTTTGATTCCACTGCGATACACCACTGGGTGTGAGCAAGCCCAAATACCCAAACAAAATTCGAAAAAATGACAAAGATTTTTGTTCTCAAAAATTATTCTTAACGATTTTGATTATCTTCACAGACAACATTTCCCTTTTACTCATAGGCAGTGGCGGCTCGTGTTTGGGAGGCTTTTAATTTTTAACAATTAGGCTCTCCGTCCACTGGCCCGACGCAACTGCGATGCGATTACGATGCAACTACGACCTACCTACAATGCGATAGCGACGCCAACTCGTGTTATGTACATCAAAGCAACTACTGCTCTCAGTTTGACGCAAAATGTTTTGGAGTGATGACGATAATGATGACGCAGTTGTAGCCATGGTGTATTTTTTACACCATGGCTGCAGCGTAGTGGTAGATCCGAAATAAAGATAGGAAACCAAAAAGCCCACCCTGTGGCGTAACATAAATTTTGCTCTTAGAATGATCTAAGAGGGAAACGTCGGCGTTACGCTATTTTCGAACTGTTAAGTAATTTTATTTAAACTGCCCCCTGATAATAAGAAATGAAATAACTGATAATCAATTATTCAGTAACAAAATATAATTTTAGACTTTTTGTTTAAGACGATTTTATTGAGGTATGCCTCTGGGGGTAATCCAACATCCATATTACACCCATAAGTACGTCACTGAGTCTATCCCTATAACAAAAATAATAAAGGATGCAATATTTTTATCTTATCGCAGCAAAAGAGCTCTCCCAACATGAACAAACATTTCACAATCATTTTATCAAATGTCACAATAGAACTTTAAAGTATTAGTAGAAAAGGTTAAGTCGTCGATTGAAAAACGGGGCAGCAATACAAAAGAAATTTTGTACTAATATGACGTTCCTTGCATTTTACTACGCAACTTTAACGCAACTAATCACTTCGCGATTGGCACTGACAGTCCGGAGCAATTATTTTGTGCAAGTTGCATCTTGATCGCATCGCAGTCGCAGCAGTGTGTGGCAGTGTGCAGTGAAGTAGAACCCATACAAGGTTCACCACTTGATTTTCGTCGTCTCAGTGAGTGGACGGCCTTACTATGCAAAAAATAATAACTAATGACTCACCTACATTCCGGCGATGTTTTAATCCAAATATAGCAATAATATTTAACTTTAATAATTTAAAAAACATCATGAACAGAATAAAAATTATTCAAACACAACACAAAATGTACATTAGTGTTGAAGAACACGATAATTTATTTAAGAATGGGAAAAGCAGGGCATATATCACATCCATAAATCCATTTGTTTTTCTTGCAAATGTCTTGTAAAATTGCGAGTTCCAACTTTATTTTGCAGGTTGAAATGTAATCTAAATTTTGTTATTTTAACCTTTTTAGCTAACGGTAGGCTTTTAAAAATAATGTTGAGAATACTTATGCTAGTTATACGAGTATCTAACCCGGGGAAAGTATAAGGTCTGTGGATACCCGACTTCACTTCTATAAAGCCGGTCACATATGCAGACTTGAGTGTGCATTCAAAACAGTTCATTCAAAAGCGTGTGTGTATGACTTATTTAGAATGCGCACTCTAATAAGTCTGTCACAAAAATATCTGGCGCTACCTAATTTTCCCCGCACAGTTTTAAATGCACGGGGGAATCTCGATGTGTGTGCTGCAAAACTGGACATTTAACAGAGTTTTATTCAGTGTCGTGGCAAAATGATATTTGGCATCAGTATTTAGACGTTCTAGACAGGTTTCCTCCACCATCCTAAGGTAGTTAAACCGATCACCAGGTTCTAATTATAATTCTATCAACAAATTTACATGTGACAATTCATTATCATTACGTTTTAATAGCCACCACTGCATTCAAAGTTAGTACTCGGATAAACTTTGTACAGACCGTCAACTTAAAATTGCTGAGAAGTCACAACGTACATGGTATTAAACGGACGACACACATTGGGCAAAGGGTTTGCGACGTTTGCGTCATATTCAAAAATACACACGCTAGTCTCTGCATCTGTGGCCTGTGGCCGGCTTTGTCATTGTTCGGCAAGCAGAACTCATTTATTACCAAAACAGTGCTCTAGCTCCAATACATTAATTTTCAATGTCTAGATTGCACAACATTTGCTTATGGGAAACCGCCTTTACCCTCGTATTGCATTACATTTTAGGAGCACTAACTTGTAAATAAACCCGCCAGTTTACTACGTGTTCGGCCACAGCGCATGTCGCATTGCATTACATTGAAACTGCTCACCTCAATTCTGCTGCTTCAGCATTTTCGTCCATAATTGCCACGTGAGTTTGGGCCGTATTTCGGATCGCCCTCATCAGCTGCTAGCCGCTCCGTGCATTGATACGAGCACGTGTGTTAGCACCTAACTTACGTTATGAACGGTGGGTAGATGATAAAATACCGATGGGGCCAAAATTAAATATCACAGCAATGTGATAACATGAACAACAAAATAGAATGCTTGAGTAAGAAAGAGATAACCATACGAAGGAAAATGAACGTCAAGCCTACTCGAATATTTGTTTCTATGGGTATCTCTTTCTTACTGAAGCAATGCGTTCTATTTTCTTGTTCATGTTATCTTATTGCTGTGATATTTAATTTTGGCCCCATCGGTATATTTTCAATTATAGAATAGTTACTTTTTTTCTAATGCCATATAGGTTGTTGACGGCCCTAAGGAGTAGCTGCCACTGCTCATAAGTGATACCCCATAGCCAGTATCTACTCAAAAATCCAGGGAGGGAAATATCTGGTGGCGGGGGCAGACTTCATACAGACGAATTTCTATGAAAATTTGAGCAGATGTTTTATTAATAAAAACGCATTTATCTAAAATATGACTATTGCAACATGAACAAGCAGTACAAGATGAATTAAACAAAAATACTTAAAACTAGATTTCTCTTTATGGCTAGCAAAATTAACTCTGTTAAAATTCGTCTGCGAAATTTATCTTTAAAAAAATAATTTTTTCGCTGATGGTCAGTAAATGCATTATATTATGAACAGTTAACAGTCGGTAAAGTAACACATTTAAATGAATAGGCATTAAATACATTGACATAGTGACTAGGCAGTAAATGAATTAATAACCTAAATTATTATGATACAATAAATGTGAAAAAGAAAAATATTGTTTATACAGGGTGTCCCGTGATGGCCACTAAAGCTTCAGGTAGCGATATTCCTTGTACAATTCTGAGTCGAAAATCTTAATACGAAAATGTTGGATTGGTCTTCATGCGCCCTCACGAGCGGTAGATAAAAGCAATTGGTTTTGCAGGTAAAGTACCGCTTCTGTTTTAAATACGACAAAATGTCATCAGGATGAGTAGGGACACCCTGTATAAGCCACCTCAGTGCAATCGTATTTTCATTTGAGTACAGGGAAAATAGTCTTAAAAATGTAAATCTTAAACGATCGGCGAAAAAAGTATGTTTGATACGGCAATAAAGCAGATTTAAAGCCTTAGCTGGCTCAAAAGCTGACTCCGTCTCGGCTTTGAAATTGCAAGCCGCGGCTTTAAATCATATGCTTTATTGCCTTCTTAAACAAATAGATATTGTCTTCTCCATAGCCGAAATGCCATCCCAACTCCCGCTAAGGCTTTCCCGAACCTCTTATCTAGAGTTTCTTTTAAAACTACCAAATGTTCCATTACAAGTAAATCGCTACTAATTTTGACTTCATCCAAAACAGTAATTTCTTCAAAATACCAATCTTGCTTGGAACTAATGGTATTTCAGTCGGAACAAGTCTCTTCATCTTATCACTCTTTATATTCGCTTTTTTTCAAGTGTTTTTCACACACACTAGCTTTTCCAATCCGCCAGTTCTCTAAATGCAAAACTTGTTTCAATTTCTGTGCCGCCGTTTCATTAGATGGAAACTTGAACATGCTAACATATGGAGCAACTGATGAAGTGTAATTTGACTTGCAGCTTGGTACGCAACACTTTAAAGGCATTTTTGTAACTTATATGAACTGCCTTGTCAAAACATTTTTTCATGTCAAATATATTTCAAACAAACAATACTTATAAGCCGTTCACTACCTTTTTGGGACAGAGTTGGCTATGATTTTTTCTTTTCATGTTGGACTAACTGATTCGATGATGTAGCGGATGCAATTTTTTTTTCTGTCAGTGTCTGTTCGACATTTTCTTGCCACCACATTGCCAGATTTATTATTTTAATATTCGTGAGAAAATAAGTGATTTATCAAATGTGTACGAATAATTTTAATTGCCGTCAAAGGAAAGGTCAAAATGCCCAAAATAATTTTGTTACAACAAAAAATTTCCATTAAACGATGCTACTTCCAATTTAAAAAGGACAGACCAAATTTAAAAGAACGCGAGTCGATGTGGAGACTAGAGAATATCCGGCAACAATGTAACTATTCAGAAAATATAACCTTAAACTGAAAACAACCTAACCTAACACAAAAAGTGTCAATTTCCATGAGGGAGTTTAGTTGCAACAGAGGTTCTGCCAACAAAATTACTAGATGGTCATAGCCTCACCTGACCCAAAAAGATCGTGAACGGCTTTAGTGTGTCTTGGAATGGCCTAGCAGACAATGTGACAGCAAAGCCAGTGTCATGGCCTGAAACAGTATAGACCCTCATGGTATAACAAATGCATTTTCAAGGATAAATGGACAAAGCGTTGGGTTATAACGAACTCGGTCATCAATAATTACCTTATCGACCACGCCGAACAAGCCAAACAAATAATATACCGGTTGGCGATTTCTCAAACTTAAACTCGATACGTAAATAATAATAATACTAATTTAAATCAGCTACTTGTAAAATTAGTTTTGTACATGTAGTGTAAGTGTCGGAACGCAATAATACTTATACAAGAACAAAACTATTTATCATCGACTACTACAATATAGCGTCACGGTGCTCGGAAAAGAAGTATTTATAGTACAGTATAGAAGAAAAATAAAAAATAAATAAACTGTAAAAATGCCGGTGCAATAGAATATTGAATAACAGTAGCTTGTATACGAAGGCATTGAACTATAACTTTTTATCAAGAATGTGGATTTAGTTGCCGAGACCCGTAGGGCCACGGAAAATAAACCATACGTGTGATACACGCACACAACTTCCTTTTACAGTGATCTTATAATTCGCAAAAAAAAAATTATTTTTAAGCATGTCAAAATTTTAAAAAAATACAAATTCTACAAAAACTACAAAATAGAGCGTTAGTTCAAGCGACAAATTTTCAAGGGTAATACCACAAAAGGTGAAAATTTTTTGAGAATTTTTTTTGTTCACATGCAAATTATTGCGTTTAAATTTCTCGAAACCAAAACTGCGTTAAAAATTCCGCGAGACCGCAGGCCGAGTGGAATTTGAGCAGTTTTTGTTGAGAGAAATTTGCAATAATTTGCATGTTGACGAAAAAAATTCTCATAAAATGTTTTTCCTTGAGTGGTATTTGGAAAGATTCAACAACATGGGTAGATGACTTTTACCGTGGTCGACAGCAGATATTTTTAACGTTTTACACTATTAATTCAATACTGGAGGTTCCAAAACAATTATTATGAGTTTTAAAACGACGCTGATTTGCAAACTTTGACTTTGACGTTTTGGTGAAATTTTGATTGGCCATTTCTGACAAATCGAACAATTTTTATTGGTTCGTTCATTATAGTGTTGAATAATCTCTAAAATTTTAAGCTGAATTCAAAAATGTAATAATATACCAAGTGTTCTATTTTTAAATAGGAGTTAAAAAATAGAAAAAAAACAAAAGAAACCCATTTTAGAGGTATTGAACTGGAAAATCAAATATCTCACATCAATACACATTCAAAATGTAATAAAAATGTCAAGTTTGCAAAAAATCGTTAGAGCCGATTAAAAGAAACTGAAAAATCACAAGCATAAACACCATACTTCCGGTTACGCGATTTTCTTCAAAAGCTTGCTGTCGCATCTAGATAGTACACAAAACTTTTGTATGAAGTTTCAACGTCATACCTCTTTTCGTTTTTGAGATATTCTGTTCACAGACATACAGACAGACAGATAGACACACAGACCAATGAACAAAAACATGTTTTTTGGGTTCAGGGGGCTCTAAAACTTGAAGATCTGTTGAAAACTCAATTTTGAATTTTTGGGGTGAATCCAATACCTACTTCCTTTATCGTAAAAGGGAGTAAAAAGGAACTTCAATGCCAAGGAGTACATTATGTTTTTTTTAAATCTAGGAATCGTGAAATTACAACATTTTAACTAACTTTTGTAGGTTATGTTGACGTGGGTTGACGTTTACCTGTCGCCCCGCCACCTACAAAATGTCGTAAAACAATGAATTACTTCACTGCTGATTTTTCGTATTTTATTGCCGATTTCGGCGTTCTTCACTGCCGATTTAAAAAAATAGCAGTTACGCATTTGTAAACCTAGGCACTGAAGTTCTACTTTTTATCACGAATATGGATTTTTCTTGGCCACATGAGGGATAAAAAGGAACTTCAATCCCGAGGGCCACACTTGTTGGTTATGTAGACGTTTAGTATCACCCCCACGACTTAAAAAATCATAACACAATAAAATACTTCACTGCTTACTTCTCATACTTTATTGACGATTTAGACGTTTTTCAATACCGATTAAAAACTTTTTTTTTAGTTTCTACTTTTATATAGCGAACGCTCGTTTATAACGAACATTTTTAAATTTCAGTTTGAGATCGTTATATCGAAGCTATACTGTAGTACCTACGTGGAAATATTTCAGGGTGATAATTGTTAGCTAATTTTAAGAAGAAAGTTCATATAAAGTATTACATAAACAAGCGTTCAAAAATTATTCGTTTTCTAAAGAAATATCGTACTTTTCTTATATGTAATTTCCTTATTGGTGCAGCTTTTTAAACTAATTTGGTACACAGTATACTTGGCTAGGACTCCTTAAAATGTGTAGTCTGTATAATTAATCAGTGACGGAGATATGTAATCTACAGTGACTATATAATCACAGTGTGGCCATACAATTGTTGGCTGGTACTTTTTCATCCAATGTCAAAATAAGATTTTGTGGAAAACCATGGTGATGTAATAAAAAAATAGAATTTTTTAACGATGTAAGCGACATTTGGTAACAAAAAATTACTAGTCAAAATAAAATTTGACAATTCATTTGCTGAAGTGAAAGAATGTTATTCAAAATGACTGATCTCTCAAATACAATAAAATACCACAAAGGGGTTTAAATGTTGAAGAAATATGAGTCATAAGGTGTTTTCATCAGTTTATTACAATTAATTCAAATCCAAAACACAAATGATATAGCATCATTTGTAGAAATCTTCTCGGTAGGTAATTTAATATACTTTATTAACATCTAAGTTATATTAAATAGATACATGGGCTAAACTCCAATCTAGCCCACTGGTGCTTAGAAGCATGCGCGTGATAATGTGATTCTCACTTTGTCGGAGGTTCTACAAATGTTCAGACAATGAAGCCAAAATACGAGAGTCTCACGCCAGACCCAATCTTGGCTGCCGTCAAGGTGTAAAGTTAGGTTAGCTGCAGTTTAAGATTTGTGTGTACTTATACTCTATTCACTATCGTCCCGGATTGTCAAAAAATGACGTTTTATGGTAGCACTGTTGAATTTCTGTTGGTTTTTTTGTTACTACTAGGTTGGACAACGCAAAATCGGAATTTTTAAAATTTGCATTTTTGTTACCTGGCAACTTTTATTTATTTTTGCTGAAGTCAGTTCGAAATAAAAAATATTTTGATTTAACCATAACCTATAATTTATAGTTTTGACATTAGTAACTTAATTAATTGTTTCTAGTTACTCATAGCTCGACTTAAAAGTATTAACCATGATATAAAGGATTGTTTTTAAATGGATTTTGACATTGACAATCCGGCACTATAGTGAATGGAGTATAGTACAAAAATGCCTGTGTATCACCGTAAAACAAACAGTTAGTCCAATCGTCGACAATAATATTGAATTTGAATTTCCCAATGAGTATAGTATTCCAACCAAAAATTGGAAAGTTATTTAAAATCCAGTACACCATGAAAAGTGTAAGTCATGTCTAAGTTGGTTTCATACAATCAGTAAATAATATTCTAATGTCAATCAGCTTTCAAGTAATGACAGTTCATCTGTAAATTGTTCATGTAACTGTTTTATTAAGGCATTGTAACATTGTGCATGATTTAAGTAGGTACTAGTAGAGTTTTTAAAACCGTATAGTAGCATAGAAAATTTTGAAAAAAGTATATATCTTCCAAACTTCCCAATGCATCTGTCAAATTTGAAGGTTATTATCGAAGTGTCACTGAATGACAATCAAACAGTAATTTTATGAATTAAATTACGAAGTGACTTACTGTTTTCAATGCTGGCCTGATTTTAAATAGCTTTCCAATTTCTGGTTGGAATACTATATTTCTCTTATTTATACTTAGCTTAAAATCCAGTTTCACCACTGGCATAACAGTTCCTTTATGTTCATATTCCGTAAATGTCAAAATGTACCCGTGGGGTATACTGGAGTTTTCCCGACACTAAACTACTTGCTATACATGTTCAACCTGGAATTGCAAATGTACACCGCAATAATCTATTAAGCAGTTACTTACGAATATTTAAGCAATATAAAACTTACAGAAAAATATTTATTTCTCTGTTAAATGTTCTGGTTTGTTTGATGTTAATACTGTTCTGAATATCGTAAAAAACTAATTTGCGAAAAACGTCAAAATATGGTTCTTTTCCGTAGAAACAAACTATAATTTGGAAAACTCACGGCAGCGGGAAAACTAATGGCGGATTTCATCACGTGATACGTCTACTCAAACTTTTGACAAGTTATAAATAAAATGCCAATGTCTTATTTTGACATTAGTAACTTTTTGTAACTAAACATTCTGTACACTGTTAAAAATTACAATAACTTGGAATACTTTTGCCTTCAACCAATAGAAAACATGACCACCGTATGGGGACACTGTGATTATATAGTCAAGGGTAATACCACAAGCAGTGGATATATTTTTGACAAATATTTTGTCGTTTCCATGTAAATTATTGCGTTTAAATTTCACGATACAAAATCACATCAAAAATGTCACGAGCCGAAGGCGAGTGACATTTAAATGTGATTTTGTTGAGTGAAATTTGCAATAATTTTTATGGAAATGGCAAAATATTTAAAAAATATATATCCACTTCGAGTGGTATTTGGGACGACTATTTAACAATATTAATACATAAGGATTAACTTTATTGAAAAATAATCCAACAATTAATATAATTATTCATTCTCAATTAAATTCAGTGGAATACTTCCAAAACACAGCATTTTAAAATTTTTAAAACAAGCCACACAGTTTGTCGGGGTTTAGTGTTACGTAACCTAGCGATATCACTAAGGACAGAACATCGTTTCTAAGCGATACTTCGCAACAAGGCTATTTATTTTTTGAGAGCGTACATTGTTTTGTGAATATTTTGCATGGTGCCCAATATTCAGTGATATACTGCTGTTATTGGTTGAAAAAAGCAAATGTCTGCAATGTGATTGGCTTATATGTTATAGTGTTGAATAGTCACTGTAATGTAATCAGTGCTGTGTCTAACAAAAAAAAAACTAAGAAGAAGTAGTAACATCCTGTAGAAAATTTAAAGCGATCTCACTTTAAAGTACCTAAGTCATTTAATTCTAGGCAGAACATACCTATCCTTGATTTATTTGCTATGTATCTCATAGTTTCTTGGTAAGTTTGATTTTTATAATTCACTTACACCGATTTCTTTTTGCAAAAAACGGTGAAATAAATTAAAATAATCAAATTGCCAAGTAACGGTGAGAGATAATAGAAAAATCGCTTTCTGCCTAGAATTAAATGATTTACCCTGAAATAATATCGCTTTGAATTTTCTGCAAGCCTTCATTATTTTGTTAAATTTATAGTACTGATTAGTGGTTGCCCATATCTCGACCACGGATTAATTGGAGAGCTTGGCAATATTACATTTTAAGGGGTCCTATTCAAGTGTACTGCATACCAAAATTGGTTTAAATAGCTGCACTAATAAGGAAATTATAAGAAAAGTCAATATTTTTTTAGAAAAAATGAAGAATTTGGACACTTGTTTTCGACATAATTAAGTTGCACCCAGTATACCATATATCTAATACTTACTATATTGCTAGCGGCTATGAGTGGGAAACTTGCCGATGAAGTGAGACACACAACCAACTCCTTCATGTATACGGTAAGCTGTGCGCAAGGGCGGCGGCGTCGTCCGCCCAATGGGGAAGCGGTCAAGTTTAAAATTCGCTTCTAAAGGCGGAGTTCGAATGCTCACGCATGCGCACGAGACGCGTTATACTCAAAGTGAGACTATGTCGGCGCCGTAATGTTTTCTGAAGTTTCCAGGCCCTACCAGCAATATATGTGTATTATATATATGCAGTATACCAACCAGTATGTAAAATTCTCCACAAAAAACGTCTCTTATTAAATTTCATACGAGCAATCGGGTTTTTAAACGGTAAGCCGACGTAGTTATTAAAATTAATAATTAACGTACTTTTTTCTACGTCCGTTATAAAACTAACAGTTTTTTAAATTAATTTCTGTTCATAAAATTTAATTCCTGAATGGATAAAAGAGCGTTAAAAAAAGTGCCGTAGCGATTCATTTTTTCACACTTTTGCGTTAAAAAAACTGCCGTAACGTGTAATTTTTTAATGCAATACGCGAATACACTCGCTGATTAGAGTGCTAGGAACGCTTCGCTCTTATGCATAGACACGGCCAACTAAATTAAATACTATGGCCTGCACATAGGGAACACCCCCTAGAGACATCTATTGATTAATACTGAAAGGTAGATTATTTATGGCGGCAAATTTAAATATTTGACATATGGAATAAAATACCGTCAACCGGGGCTAGGTGAATTTGCTGGGCCAAAGTGGATCACAAGGTAGATTATTTATGGCGGCAAATTTAAATATTTGACATATGGAATAAAATACCGTCAACCGGGGCTAGGTGAATTTGCTGGGCCAAAGTGGATCACAACTTTCTGCTGTATTAAAAATGCACAATCGAAAACCTGTAACGTGCTTGCCAGTTTTGCCGGCGCAAGTCAGTCTTGTCTTTATCTATGAATCAGTCTAACACAGAATGGTGGTTGTGCTCACGTGTTAATTTTCATAAACAAAGGTAAGTTTGCATAAAACACTATACATTCTAAAATTCCGAAATGTAGATTTACCGAAACCTCAAAATTCGTTTATTTGCACAGACGATCTGTTAATATTTATGTGTATTTGACCCGCGCATATCCATAACCTAACCTCTTGGGACAAAGTAGATCTCATAAAAAAAATTGTTTTTAGTCTCCTAATCCTCTTTTATTATTAAAATGGTTGATGCATTTTTTAAAATTTTGGTATTTCCAGTGTCGTTTCATATGGAGATTAGGGGAAAGTTTTCAAAGTAGAAACTGAACGTTTTTGTTTTACAAATTTGTTCCAGATGGTTGGTAAATATGAAAAGAAACTAGGCAAATACGGCAAAAGGAGCTACGACCCCGTGCATTTAGAGAATGCTGTAAGAGATGGAATGTCAATAAACTGTTGACCGTTTACCACCTTATGTCGTCTATACGGCAAAACACATGTATGAGGGCTGGAAAGAAGGTGGGCTCGATGGTTCAAGGTACAATGGAACTTTAAGTGGCTGGTTTGATTCTGATGTCTTCGAAGATTGGTTCTTTTCCATAATGCTATCCTATTTTAGGAAGGTCGATGGCAAAAAAGTCTTAATCGGTGATAATTTGAGCAGTTATATCACAGTAAACGTTCTCCAGATATGCGAGAATAACGACATCCGTTTCGTTCTATTGACACCAAATTCAACTCACATGCTACAGCCATTGGACGTAGCTCATTATGCACTGCTCAAACGTAAGTAGAGTGAAGTCATGGAGGAGTGGAAATTGAAGAATCCTTAGGTTTTACCCAAGACAATTTTTCCCACCAAACTTAAAAATGCTGTTTTGAGACTCGAGCAACACTTGAGTGCAAATGCTCAAGCTGGGTCCAAAGCCTGTGGAATTGTGCCTTTTGAGCCAGAAGCAGTTTTATCAAAGATTAAAACAAAAAATGGGATTCAAGAAGCACGGAATTCCTGGACAGATGTAATCGTAAACCATGTGGACCAACTGAAGACCGGCTACGCCACTACACCAAAAAGGGGCAAGAACAGTACAAATCAAGTAGCAGATGAAATAATCTCTCAAGTCGGGGCAGCCATAAAATATGCAACAAAAAATAAAACAATTACAATAACAAATGATGGTGACACCAATGTACCATGGATAAATGCGGAACTAAAACTACTAATTAACACAAGAAATAAAAATTATGCAATACACAAGGTAAACCCAACTAGTAAAGCAGCAGAAGAGAACTATAAAAAATCGAGAAACCAGGTAACAATACTAAGGAGGAAACTGAAAGCAGATTACTACAACAAAAAGTTCCAAGACCAGTCGCAAGACATGAGAAAAATGTGGCAAACGATAAATGATGTGTTGTGTAAAAAACAAAAAAAAAATTCAGACCAGCAACCCTACACACTCTACAACGGGCACATAGAAACAAGCACACCAACTGAGGTTGCGAATATATTTAACAAATATTATACTGAGATCGCAAAAAAACTAGCCAATAAAATAGAAACGAAGCCCACGGATAAACCAACTTATACCAAAATTGTAAACACCTTAAGTAATGAAATGACTTGGATACCAACAAATGCGCAGGAAGTAAGTAAGACAATAGACAACCTTAAAAATAAAACCTCCAAAGACGCATGGGGAATGAGTAATAAGTTACTAAAAACGGTTAAAAACCATCTTGCTGAACCAATAGCGAAGATTACAAATCTGTCACTTCAAACAGGGGTGTTTCCATCTAAATTAAAAATCACGAAAATTATACCAATTTATAAAGGGGGCGACCCAAAAGAACCAGGTAACTATCGACCGATAGCAATAGTACCAACAATATCGAAAGTAATTGAAAGCATAATTGATAGCCGGCTCAGAGATTACCTCAACAAAATCAAGTTTTTCTGTAAAAGCCAATACGGATTTAGAACAAAACGTAGCACCGAAGATGCAGTTGCTACTATGATTATAGAATTGCAAGACGCTCTAGACCATAACAAACTAACATCAGGTATATTCATAGACCTTAGGAAAGCCTTTGACACGGTAAATCACGATATACTAATAAATAAACTGAAAGCTATTGGAGTAAATGGGAACATATTAAACTGCATAGAGAGCTACCTAATAAATAGAAAACAATATGTAACTGTCAACGGAATTAATGGAGAACAAAGAATACAGGAAGTTGGTGTACCTCAAGGTTCAGTGCTGGGACCGCTACTGTTCTTGATATATATAAATGACATCCAATACTGTAAATTAAAAGGGGAGCTAACATTATTTGCAGACGACACCAGCATGTATTATATTAATGACAACCTGGAAGAACTATTTAAATGCATGCAACAAGACCTGGACATACTCACAGAATGGCTACGTATAAATAAATTAAGCCTAAACACGGACAAAACTAAATACATGATTATGTACAAAAACAAAATCAAACACAATCGAAAACTACATATAAAAGGAGAAGTAATAGAAGAAACAGAAAAAATAACTTTCCTAGGGCTAGAAATTACCTATAACCTATCTTGGGAAGATCAGATAAACAAAGTTATGCACAAAGTAAACCCAGTAACAGGCATATTGAGAAGGTTATCAGGAACAGTGCACTTGGGAACCCTAAAAACAATTTATTACTCGTTAATTCATAGCCATCTCCAATACATGTTACCTATATGGGGTTGTACCGCAAAAAAACACCTGCACCAACTACAAATAGTGCAAAACCGGGCAATTAGAAATATTTACAACCATCCCTTTGATAAGCACAGAGCAGATATGTATGTCGAAGCAGAAATTCTTCCACTGCCCTTACAGAGGGATCTTCAATTAACAATGCTATCATATAAAATCTTTAACAGCACTGATAGCCATCAAAAAACATTGACCACAAATGCAGAAAACCACAGCTATAACACCAGAAATAGAGCACAATTTCAAATAAAACCCATTAACACAACAACGTATGGCAGCAACTCCCTTGCGCATAAGATGAGATTATTATACAATCAATACCTTGCTGAAATAACTTCTACAATCAGCATGAAAATGATAAAGAAAGACATTAAAAATAGGTTAATGTTAGATATTAAAAACTGTTTTTATTAACCCTATACCAGCATAAGTATAAATTTGATATAAGTGCAATTAATTTAAGTGCAATGATCTAGAACAATATTGAAATTTTATCATTGAATTAATTCCTATTAACATATCCATTACCATATATTATAATTACAATTAAGTAAACCTAAACATTACCATGTTAGTTAAGCCTTCTGTAAAACCTCAAAAAATGAGCACATGCTCACTGAGGTCTTTGTAAGCAAATAAATAAATAAATAAATAAAAAGATGTCTGTACCTGCTGGGGAAAGCATTGGTGTCTCCGACCTAGCTGTAAAAAGACCTGAAAAGGGAAAGCAGGTTAAGAAAAAAACATTAAGAAGATGAGAAGTCCCAGCATCAGTAGTGCCAGTGATATCAATGATCGCGATATCGATGCTGATTTCGACGAGGTTGAGGAAGATGAGGATCTACAAACTGGTATTATAAGAAATGCTGCAAAAGATATGAACAGCATGTACGAAATTGGTGAATCATCTAAGACCATAACAAAACCAGACCCAGTTCCGGAAACCTTTGAAAAGGACGAATTTGTTATTGCAAAGTTTGAGACTAATAAACGAGACCGTCACTTCATTGGAAAGATTGTGGAGGTGGGTGAAGAAGAATTTACTGTTAGCACTTTGCAAAAGAAGAGCTGAGCCAAAGAATATATCTTCATTTATCCTCAGAATATAGATATTGCCTCCATATTGCGTGGGCAAATAGTGAGGAAAATCACAATTAAACATTCCCGAAGAAGTCGCTACGTCTTTCACCTGAGGAACAACGAAGCAGAAATCTTGTGTGTTTTTTATCTATTTTTTTTAGTTCTTTGTTAGCATTTTTCATTAATTTTTCGTTATGCCTAGGTATATTTTATAAGTAGGTACCTACCTACTAACAGAATTTAATTTTTTGTTGATAAAGACATATTTTGACTGTATAGACAGAGAATGAGAATAAAGGACTTCTTTTTGAAGTTTTCCATTGATTTTAATGATTTACATTGATTTTTTCCCTGCGAAATCTTTCAATTTTTATTTAATTTTGATGCACTTTATCCAGCATATTATGTTTAAAGTTAAATTTGTATGATTTTAAATGTGTGATTCACTTTACCCGGAATTATGGATAAAGTGGATCACTATATAGGGCAGGCCACGAAACGTGTAGCCGCTGACAAATTTTGAATGCAACCCAAATTACAGATATCATTGCCACCTAGATTGCCTCATTTATTATGAGGCAAAAACAGATCACAGTAATAACATGAACGCTGACACATGACAACTGTCACAGAATTAATTCGAGAACGACACATTTTTATTTTCATACATGTACAGGAAACAAACTCAACCAAACAAAAAAAGTTAAATAACTTTATCGTCGTGTATAAATACAATATTTTTTTCTATAGCAAGAACTTTAACAATTTCAAAAGAAAATAACGACAGTCAATCACATTTCAAAATGTCAGTAGCTAGATTGGGTTGCTTCGATAATACGAAGCTGTAATATTTAATTTAAACAAAAGTTAGAAAATTAAATTACTTTATCTATCCTTGATGTTAAAGTAAAACTTGACCTTTTGTTTTGAGTTGATAAAAGCACACTTTAACATGTGCCCTAGAAAAAAATTATAAATTCCCTGTTTTAAATTATCAACAGTAATATCCCAAGTGCATTAAATTAGCCGATTAAATTTTGACGTTTTCTGTCTGAATGTTGTGCTAAGAAATATGTCGCTCAACAAGAATCCTGAAGACAGTTGGAATTCTTCTTCTAATAACGTTGATTCTGACTGCTCCTTTTCATCCACGTTAGAGGCCAACATATCGTGAGTAATACAGTTCTTTTCCTCATCAAGTTTTAGAGGGGTGGCTAGACATGCCTCGGAACCTTCTTGTGCGTTTTTATTAACTGTAAAAATTACAGCGGAATGTTTGCCTAAAATATACCATCGTAAGTGATATTTAATATCAAGGGCAGTGGGGTGGTCGTTTTGACAGCCCATTCCGCTAACATAAGAAAATAAGTTCTCAACTACATCCTGATTTAGATGGTACATGAGTATCTACTCCAAATCGTACTTTGATTTTAGGTAGATAATTTATTTACATACAAAAAAAGATACAAAATATACATACACAATATACCGGGTGTCAACGAATTTATTAGACAAGTCATAACTTCTAGAGTATTAGGTGTATCAAAATGAGATTTGGTATAGGTAAATGGTATAGGGAGAGGAGAGTTTTCGCATATTTTTCAATTTCCGGTAACTTCCGATTTCACCGGAAATGGCTCCCATTTCGAATTTTTAAATGAAAAACCCTGCATATTTTTGCATATTTGGATTTCTGAGACAATTTTGGATCAGCCTGTGACATTTTAAAAACTTATCCATGGCACACTTGGCAAAAGTAAATAAATTATTATCCAGTATTTTGCTTAGAAATATTTAACTTATGAGCTTATTTTTAATCCAATCGCAAATAAATTAGTATCGTTAGATTCGCCAAAAAATCCTCTTTTCGGAAAGTGCTTGTCAAAAAGGGTCGCCATTTGAAAAAAAATAGTTAAACAAGAAAACGTGCTTTTGCCAACTTGTCTTATTCCTATCTATCATACTAATCACTAAAACTTTGCGATTGTAATTTTCTGACATCACCTGAGGTCTTTAGATTAGTTTGCGTCTGATCATGGCCACCTAGATGCCATATTAAAAGTGGCTCTAAAAAAATCAAGTAGGCCTAAAAACTTTTTAAAATGTCACATTCTGATCCAAAATTGTCTCAGAAATCCAAATATGCAAAAATATACAGGGTGTTCCATTTAAAAATTCGAAATCGGAGCCATTTCCAGTGAAACCGGAAGTGACCGGAAAGTGAAAAATATGCGAAAACTCTCCTCTCCCTATACCATTTACCTATACCAAATCTCATTTTAATACACCTAATACTCTAGAAAATATGACTTGTCTAATAAATTCGTTGACACCCGGTATATACAATATGAAATACATACGATAGGTAGGTACCTAGGTGCTGGAGCACCTGTATGTATCAGAGAGTAGTATTTCTATATAATATTTAAACAGAACTAAAATACACATTTTTAAATTAAACTTTTATAGTATATTATGATACTAGTGTATAAGTACACTTTTAAAGCACGTGCTACGAGTTTTAAAGCACAACGTGCGAGCGGAGTGCTTTCAACGTCGCTAGTCCTTTAATGGCTCTTATGCACGTGCATCATACGCTATTTTTTCTATGATCGTAATAGAAATATAAAAACTTAGTTTTGTGATACTTTTTTCGTCACATTGTGTTAGATATTCTAGGTTATGTTGATATTCAAACTTACGGCAAAGCGTGTTTTAATAAATTATTAAAATACTCCTGCAATGGCAACGTGTTAAAAAGACGTAATTCGAGCACTAATATTAAGAGTGCTACAAACGTTACTTTCGACACTGGAAACTGTGCAAAAAGTTGTCATTTTGACACGATCGTAGAAAAAATACATTTACATATAAAAGGTCTAGATTATACAAATTTAATTCTAAAATAAAGAGAAGTCACAACTTTCAGCTAATATCTACATTAAAAAGGAGAGACTACAAGTTATATGCTACAAAACAGATTAGAATTTTCTACAATAAAGAGTTTGCTATCTGAAAGCATTCCGTTAATATTATGACATCATGAAATATTAAATTGTTCCATTAATATAAACAACTGGTCTATATTCTTATTTATACTTCTAATGTTAATATGGAGGATATTTAAAAAATTTTTATTTACTACAATTTTTTGTTTTAATATTTTTTCGTTCACAAGTTGGCCGTTCAAGTTTGTTTCAATTAATTTCAGTTGTCTTACGATATCATCTTGAGATAAACGTACACACTTAACAATGACCGGTTGCTCAATAACATGCCCTTTTGGAATGGAACAAGTCCTTTGTGTTTTCCGATCCGCAAATGCAAAATGGTAGAATTACCCTCATCGAGAAGTGCGATTTGTTTTTCAATATCAACTTCACGTGCGTGGTTTTTACAATCGTACTTGATGGACGTATTAAACAAATCAAACCAACCGTTGATTAAGTTACCGCAATAGTCAAAAGCTTTTGAAATGCTTTTTGATATGCTTTTTGTTAATAGTTGGCATGCAGGCGCAACTTTTTGTCTTTGACTGCCAGTCACGTTCAAGTGATATTGATTGACTTTATACGTGATTGTAAGTTCTGCGTTAGTCACTGACAATAACTTTTCAAAACAGGATTTGTCAATAATTCTGCTGTCATTATTGAACGTTGATCTAAAAGAGGATTCCTCAGGAGCTTCAACAGATGAGGCGCGTCAGCGAAGACAAAAATTTTCATTAATAGATCGTAACGATGCGAGCAAAAACACTGTTGCTCGTGTCCAACTTCGAGTTGATGTTACTTATTTCATCACAATCCATCACCGTAGCTAAAATTTCCTCTACTGCAGCTCGTCGTTCCTATTTACCGGCTCGCTCTACACGTTCGTCCAACTTTCGCTTCCTTTTCATTACTAGAATGTTTGGAGACCCTTGAAGGCATGGTTGGAAGATGTTTGGGAATTCCAACGAGGGTACAGCATCTTGTCTCAAAAGTCTTGCTGTTTTTGGAGTGTAATTCAACAATTGGTG
The DNA here is from genome assembly GCA_940337035.1 of Agriotes lineatus. Lineage (NCBI taxonomy): Eukaryota > Metazoa > Arthropoda > Insecta > Coleoptera > Elateridae > Agriotes > Agriotes lineatus. Next base: position 169,516,454 of record OW679195.1, read on the forward strand.
CTTCAGAGGTACTTCGTAAGCATTACTCGCGAAGTGGATTGAACATATATAAGCTGTATGTGAAGCAAATAGCATACATTAAATACAAATTAAACCAAATATTTTCGATTTACCATTTTTGAGGTTAATTTTAGCTTTCCGCTTACAGGGGGTTATCAACCTTTTCGCTACACCAGCATCCTTTGGAAATCCGAAATACTTTATTTCGGCACCCTTAGTTTTATTATTGTCATTCTTACAACTCGAAACGGCACAGGACGGCATTATTACTATTAAAAAACTAAACACAACGTGTACTCGCTAAATTGACGGCCTCAAATTTCTCCTAGATACTGACTTCACTGCGCAAACACGACGAATTTGGGTCGGCCGTCTAGCACACCACGTTATTCTCCACCATGGAAATTGCGTTAAATTTCAACAAAACAATACGCTGTTTCCCGGTGCAGTGCAGCTAACCTTTTAATTTTTAAACGTCAAATTTTGACATTTCAGCTAAGAAACACACCAAAATGCTTGTAAATTCTCACAACAGATGGCTACAGCTGGTGTTCCCTATGTGCAGGCCATAGTAATTTAGTTGGCCGTGGCATAGAAAACCCAAAATTGGTTATTTATGCTCTTATGTCAATATGTTCCTCGATAAACTGTCAAACTTTCGTTTCTATTTGGAAAAACATGTTTCTTCTTAAAAGTTACGTAAAGTGACGTTTAAAAAAGTGTTATTAGGTAATTATTAGTTATTAATCATGGAAAGTGATAGTGAACAAAGCCTCAATTGCATCCCGGAAGATGTTATCGAGTCGGCAACTACAGCGACGATGAATCTTCTCCCTGCAAAATATAAGGAGCAATATTTAAAGGAATATAATTCTTTTATGAACTGGCTTATTAAAAAAGGCATAAACAGCTTCACAGAAAGAGTCCTATTAGCTTACTTTGAAATGAAATTCAAAATGTGGAAGTCTTCAACCCTTTTGTCGACTTATTCCAAACTGAAGGGCACTCTAATGGTAAACAACGATGTAGACATCAGTAAATACTCTAAACTCATTGCATATTTAAAAAATAAATCAACTGGATATAAACCCAAGAAATCCAAAACGTTTTCCCGAGAAGAAATCTATAAGTTTTTATATCAATCTCTAGATGATCATTATCTCATGCATAAGGTGTTACTGTCAGCACGAAATTTGAATGCAAACTTATTATTTTTATCTACGACCACCACTAAAAGTAGGCCTTTTAGCGCTAGCTTGTTTCACTAAAAGTGACGTTTTATAGTTTATCGTGGTTAAAGAAATCAGCTGTTTACTTTTAGCCCATGTGCTAAAAGTGAAGTGAGGTTATAAAACTACAATTTCGAACTGGAAGTGAAGTTGTAAAGTTATTCTAGTTGCTTCTTGCGTTACAGGTAAAGTGTTTTTGAAATAATTAAAGCGTTATGTAATAAATACAGTCAGATGTTGAGTATTAATAATTACATTTCGTGACTGACCTTGACTACTGTCATTCGCAAACATTCGCCCGCGCAGCATGGCCTACTGTTTATTATGACATAAATTAGAAGTGTCGTAGATGCAAACCTTTGTTAAATCGATATTTATGGATTAATAACAGTAAAATTAAGGTCGTAGATAAAATATTGTATGCAACGCGTGCTAAAAGTCGTTTATGCACGAGACATGTTATGAAACTCAGCCTTCGGCTTCGTTTCATAATTTTCATGTCTCGGGCATAAACGTCAACTTTTAGCACTTGTTGCATAAATAGCTATTATATATGTTTTAGGTTTCATTAATATTTGGAATCGCGGGAGCCCTGCGGAGAGAAAAATTATATAAAATGAAGCGTGAGGATATTAATTATACCGGAAACGTTTTAATAATCACAGTACCTGATCCTAAAACGCATGTTCAACGTCGATTCACTGTTATTGGTGAAACAGCTGAAAATGGTCTAAACTTGATAAACATTTATAAAAAAATATAAAACCCAACGACCCATAAATGTCAAACCGATCATTTCTTTTTGCAGTATAGAAATGGTCAATGCAAAACCCAGGTTGTGGGTATTAATAATTTTTCAAAAATTCCCACACTAATAGCGACATATCTGAATTTACCTAATCCAAAAAACTACACTGGCCACGCATTTCGGCGCTCTTCTGCATCCCTGTCGGGTGGATTCCGGAGGCGATATAATTCAACTAAAGAACTAAACAAAGACTGTGGATGGAAATCCAGCACAGTTGCCGAGGGTTACGTAGATGACTCATTGCAAAATAAAATGGATTCCGCAGCAAAAATTTTAGCAGGGTCTAGTAATGTTTTAAATGTTTACGATCCTACTAACAAAGCAATAGGTAGTACGACTAATACAAATTTAGATGATATTATTTCTTCAAACTCATTAAATGTTGCCAATTCATATACATACTAGTAGTAATGTAAGTTCTTCTTCACTGCAAATTAATAATGCCAACAATTGTACTTTTAATATTACTATTACAAAATAAAAATTAATAAAGGCTTTATCGAATTTATTTGAATTTACGGAAGTAGAAAAAAATTTGTATGAAACTCGTGAGTAACGCACATTTTTTTCACTTGTAGGAATTGCCGCACTCGCCTTCGGCTCTTGCGTTCAAACTTTCCTACGCGTGAAAAAAGTTGTACTTTACTCACTTGTTGCATAAATAACTATTTCTACGACCACTACTAAAAGTAGGCCTTTTAGCACTAGCTTGTTTCACTAAAAGTGACGTTTTATAATTTTAGCATGTTTAAAGAGATCAGCTGTTTACACGCATGTGTGGTATAAACATAAAGTGAAGTACACCACAATTTCGAACTGGAAGTGAAGTTGTAAAGTTATTCTAGTTACTTCTTGCATTAGAGGTAAAGTGTTTTTTAAACAATTAAAGCGTTAGTAATGAATACAATCAGATGTGTAGTATTAATAATTACCTTTGATAACTGACTTTGACAGTACTGGCTCCACAAACATTCTCCTGCGCGTCAAGGCCTACTGTTTATTATGACATAAATTATAACTGTCGTAGACGCAAACCTTTGTTAAATCGACATTTATGGATTAATAACAGTAAATTTAAGATCGTAGAAAAAATATTGTATGCAACTCGTGCTAAAAGTGGTTTATGCACGAGACATGTAATGAAACTCAGCCTTCGGCTTCGTTTCATAATTTTCATGTCTCGTGCATAAACATCAACTTTTAGCACTTGTTGCAGAAATAACTATTATTTCCTCTTATATGCCACCGTGCGACTCAAACTCATAAATTGCTTTACTGGCGGTCCTGCAAACCCAAACAATAGATGCCAACGCAGATAAAGGCTTACGGCGCGACGCAAATTTACACGCACTTCATCTTCCTTCAGCTTGTTGTTGTTTCGCTCGTTTTCTCTGGTTTGCATTTACGGAATGTAAAATAATCGGATGATATTCCGATTTTATAAACATTCCGAAATGGAACATTCCGATTATTGAAATCATCCGATTATGCCCATCACTAATTACAACTGTCAATGTGTCATCTCATAAGCACTGTTATACATAATGAAAGCTAAAATTACTGAACCATTGACATTAAATAAGGTATTGCTTTATTTTAAGAACGTTTATTTAAACAGTACACAGTAAACTGTACAGAAACGTCATAACATTTCTAGACATCGATTTATCTTATATGTTCTAATGTAAAAATGTATTATTAACAACTTGCTGATGATTTTTGTTTGAAGATTTATGTTGTAGAAGTTATTATTTATGCTAAACATATAAACGGGATTAACTGTTTTTCAACATTGCCTAAAAATGTCATCTTTTTTACACGATAGTATCTCGTCATTATTGTTAGAGTCCAACAGTAAGTCACGCCCTGGTAAAATCTTGATGTGCATCCTGCATGCAAAATAGTATACCTCTTTCCGTCCGCCTTAACTTTACATGGATTACTTGTCAAGTCTTGTGTCGTGGGTCCACCTATGCCATTGCAACATTAGCCGAAATTACATGATTCTTCTCACACAATTTTCTTCCATTCACAATTGTGTATTTATATCTCATATTTTTTAATGTGCAGTATAATTTTGAAGAACTCCCAGTATAATTTAGGTCCTCTCTTGCAATAAATTATTCAAAGTAAAAAAATCCCAAATTTTGTTCTTAATATACGTACTCTCTGAAACTATAGTCCTGCCAAGTTAGAAATTCCTTTTCCTTTTTCATATTGTCATTCGGTTGTTGCTAGAGTTGTGATTTTGCTTCATTTAGAACAGTGGTTCCCAAACTTATTTGGTCGACCGCCCCCTTTTCAGAAAAAAAAATACTCAACTCCCCCTGAAAATCTATATTCCTTAAGCGAACAAACAGAAAGATATTGTAGTGGTAGCTCCTTGAGACTGATAATTATCTATAAGAGTATTTCTAGGTAGGAAATTATTTTGAAAGAATAAATTAATTAGCAATTAAAAGTACAAGGGGGGACTTATACATTAAAAGTACAACATAAATATTTAAGAATTGTTTAATGAATGATACATTAGATACAATTACTGTTAAATTGTGAATAGTTTATTAAAAGGTGCGAGCATATAAGTTAATTTGATTGGGATAGTTGTTTGGTAACATCAGAACTTCGATTTTAATTTATATTAGCAGACAATCGGAATAACTAAAGTGAAAGCCAAACTCAAATGATTATCTAAAAAAGTCAATTATGAAATGTTATAATAAAATATATCATATAGAAATTTGATATAAATTATTATTGCTAGCGAAAATGATATTTTTAAAATAACCGATTTTTTTCGAATTTCTAACCTGTATTTTGAGTAAAAGCAAATTTGAATAATAAAAACCCTTTATTATAATAGTATTTACCTTGTGGATGGTGTATTAAAGGATGTGATTAAGTAAAACTAAAGAAACGGAAAATAAACGAATTTTAATAAACAGACTGAATAAAGAAAGTAACAAATGGTATGAAGAAGAATAAGAACATTTAATAATGGTAAATAGTCTTTATGGAATAAGTAAATCTGTTACTTGTATTTTGTGTGTTTATTTGGAAAATAATGTTACACCATATTACACAACAGATGAAATATGTACGAACGGTTTTTCTAAATCTTCGTATCTTCTCTTCCTTCTTTAATCTTTCACCGCCCCTTATTTTTATTCACCGCCCCCCAAATGCACCTGATGCTACTATCGCCCCCTTGGATCGTTCCAGCGCCCCCCAAGGGGCGGTATCGCCCACTTTGGGAATCACTGATTTAGAATATTAAACAAAGTTGCATTCAAAATCTAGCATTATAAGAAATTATTATAAATTTTATATCTATTTAATTCTTAATACTTACATCGAAGATTTGACCAACTCTTCCAATGATGGTGGCTATTTTACTTAAGTTACCATTGATATCTTTTATATTAGTAAAACAGCGTTTTATAAACTCTTTAGTTTTACAATTAATACTGCTTTTTCATGGCATTTTATTAAGCTTTACCAAAGTGTCAACTTGACAATCCCGGTGACCTTGATTTTGAAGTTAATTATATTTTGTAACTAAACTGTTGTACACTACTAAAATAATATAAATGCAAGGCCTGATCTGAATCATAAAGCAAAAAAAACAGACTATAGCTATTTTACTGTTTCGCTATCGTGCTTTGTATACCAAATTTGGTTTAAATAGCTGCACTAATAAGGAAATTATAAGAAAAAGCCAGTATTTTTTTAGAAAAAATGAAGAATTTGGACACTTTTTCATTTGATTTTTTTTAAATTGGCTAAGGAATACCAATTACCATCCTGAAATATTTCGACATAATTAAGTTGCACCCAGTATACCAACCAGTATGTAAAATCCTCTACAAGAAACATCTCTTATTAAATTTCATACGAGCAATCGTTATGTAATCGGGTTTTGAAACGGTAAGCCGACGTAGTTATTAGAATTAAAGTAGTTTATATTACTTAAGAGATTTGTCTTTGACGTACTTTTCCAAATTTTGCTACATTTAGGTGTTTTATCATAAGACCAATTAAGGGGAAATTCTTCTATTTGTGAAAAAATGTTTTTTTACTCTTTCGCTATCGTGCTTTGTCAGACTTTAAGCCACCAACTCATTGATGGCAACTTTGAACATCTTATATTATAGCAGGCATTTCGAAAAAAGCTTCTAATGTTCTGAGACAAAACGTAATTTTTGCTGATTAAAAATTATGGTAGGAAAGCCATCACAAAATGTTTCAATAACTCACTCGAGGAATAATTTAAAAAAAATTAAAGTGACAATTGAAGGCAAGTACTTCAGTAAACATACTATTCCTGGTTTTGTTCGTCTTAGCTTCCCCCCTTCCCTGGTTCTAGTTGATGCGCCGCTATACTCCGGAGATTCCCGCCAAACTAGTGAAGGTGCGAATGCAAAATGCTTTTCCTATTCGCTTCAAGTGACTCACCAGTCGCATAGACCATCTGCGGCCCAGGACCGTATTAAACATATTTTGATATATTAACACTGTCCCACCAGAGCGTAGTTCACTGTCCACCTGTAAAAAGTAAAAAGTAGTATTATTTTACGTAATTTCCTTGTAATTATTATATAATAATTTTTTTCTGAATCAATGGAAATCTCCCTTTTTAAGCGAAAAATATGGATACCCACATTTCACTATCTTTCAAAATTCATTTTTTAAATCTTTGTCCTTGCTCTAAATATCGTGTATACAATACAAGTTCAGTGATGTAAAAAGGAAATTGATATTCAAATCTCTTTAACCTGGGGCAATGTCACGTAATAATTAATGTTACTTGATATCAGATGACCCAATTTGGCTTTATCGCTACCGTTCTCTCAAATTTCGCTGATTCAACTTGAGACCTTGAGACTATGAACGGAGTCGCAATTTAAATGTTTGAAAACGCGATGTGTGGTATAATGCTCGATTAAGCACTGCGTTTATCTTTGTCTAAGACAAGAAGGGTGCGTTTAGTACATTAAATGCTAAATATACATGGCAATCATGTGCATTTACCAAGAAGTTGTAATGCGCATCATTCTCAAACTGCGAAAAGGACAAATTTTTCTGTAAAGTTGAAGTAAAAATCGCATAACCGGAAGTAGGTGTTTACTCTTGTGATTTTTCAGTTGTTTTCGATTTTTTCAAAAACGGCTCTAACGATTTTTTTCAAACTTCACATTTTTATTACATTTTGAATGTGTATTGATGTGAGATAGGTGATTTTCCAGTTGAATACTCTAAAACGGGTTTCTTTTGTTTTCTTTTCTATTTTTTTATTAACTCCTATTTTAAATAGAACACCCGGTATACTATTACATTTTTGAATACTTTAAAATAACCCAATGGAATTTTGCTGTAAAATAATAATTAGGAAGGCCATTATTTGAACGCCTCGTAATTAGCATGGGATTTCGTAGGTTGCGTCCACCGATGCAGCACCCTGTACGACTATTTTCACATACATCTCAATTCTTAAATTTTGTATTACAATAGTTTACAAATTATTGTCATTTCTTTTTTCTAATGTCCAGCGTTACCAAGCATTGACTATTATTATGCTGCAGTGGGCTTCAGTTGCGTGCCGAAAAATGGTTCCTGCCATCCATTTCATGCCACAGAGGCATGAAATTATGCCTAAACCACCAAATGACATAACTTTTATACGTTGATGTCGGTTATGTTCAGAACAGTTAAAATTGTTTAAAAAATTCGCATTCTACTACATAAAATATTTTATCTACGACCACTACTAAAAGTAGGCCTTTTAGCGCTAGCTTGTTTCACTAAAAGTGACGTTTTATAGTTTACCGTGTTTAAAGAAATCAGCTGTTTACTTTTAGCACATGTGCTAAAAGTGAAGCGAGTTCAAAACTACAATTTCGAACTGCAAGTGAAGTCGTAAAGCTATTCTAGTTGCTTCTTGAGTTACAGGTAAAGCGTTTTTGAAATAATTAAAGCGTTATGTAATGAATACAGTCATATGTGGAGTATCAATAATTACATTTCGTATCTCAACCTTGACAGCACGGGCGTGGCCAAACAATCGCCAGCGGCGCAGGCCTACTATTCATTATGACGCAGCGTCGCAGATGCGAACCTTTCTTAAATCGATATTTATGGATTAATAACGGTAAAATTAAGGTCGTAGATAAAATATTGTATGCAACGCGTGCTAAAAGTCGTTTATGCGCGAGACATGTTATGAAACTCAGCCTTCGGCTTCGTTTCATAATTTTCATGTCTCGCGCATAAAAGTCGACTTTTAGCACTTGTTGCATAAATAGCTATTATGGACTATTTCCCAACTATGGATTGATTTTGTTTCGGTATGCAACGAATGACACTTGTTCTGACGTACAATGACAGTTGAAATGGCGTGTTTGAAATATCGCCTTAGTTGTCATGGTTAAAAGTAATAAATAGTTATTTAGACCACAAGTGTTAGAAGTGCAACTTTTTTTCACAAGTGTTGAAGGTTATTAAACGAGGCGCCTCGTTTAATAATCCAATACGAGTAAAAAATAAGCACGCTAACACGAGTTGTCTATAAGATTTTTTAAAATTTCATTAAATATTCAAATCCAAGCCTATTTTGTATAGAATTATATTTGCCTTAATTTTAGTCAAGTGCGTTGGTCGGTTCTGGTAACTAAGGAAACGTCTATTTAAAATCGTTCATTCCTAAATTAAAAGCAAAGTGTCACTTTTTTTCACTGAGTGAAAAAAGTGGCACTTCACACACCGAAATTGATTAAAAAAGCCTACTTTTTTAAATGAAATTTTTAAAAATAAATTGATAACATTCCAAGGGAAAATTTTAATATTTTACCGCTGTGAAAGCACGGTATATTGATCGAATTTCGAAAAATTATGGCATTAGATTGGATAATAAGAGATGCGGGAGATAGTCATTTAAAATAATAGGTTAACGTGATTCTGTTGTTGTAGGGAAGTAGTTTGACAAATTCACTGAACGTAATATAGGTTGTGTATGTTTTATGTATATAATTGAGATATTTTGTTCAAAAATACTGTACAAATTTAACAAGGATTTCTCGGCGGTTACATTTTAGATTTTTAATTTTACCGCTCTTACTTAACAAATAACAAACCTTGTTTTCAATTAAATTCTGGATTATAGCTAAATTAACCAGAATTTAAATACGGGAATGCAGGACATGCAAATATTTAAAAGAGTGGGGAGTGAGGGTTTACGGTAGGGAGTATTGGGAAAATATTGGGAATGAGGCCCATGTGCAGTACATCCAACTGCCCTACCGTAGCTATGCCATAGATTTTTAACTACAACTTGCCAGCTTTTATTTTCCTTTTACATTTTTTTTTAAATTTAGGCATTGAAATAAAATATAAGTGGCTCACTATTTTAACAAAGTCTGTGATAAAAATTAAAACCACATTAACAAAACCTCTCGTAATCGAGAGCGAGATCGAGAATAGATTTTTCAGGATTTACGAGAGCGAGAACGAGAGAGACCATTTCCCGCTCTCGCGAAATACTAGTTAGAAGACATCAAAAAGAACAACATTGCATAATAAACCAGAAGTCAAAAATTATTAATAATAATACAAAAAAATAACACATTTAACTTATGCTGATTTTTTAGTCACTGAAATAAACTTCTATGAACGTAAGTTTGCACAGATGGTTGCGATAAAATACAAAAGCGGTCCCCTGCAGTATAAGATCCTGCCTATAGTGACCTTGTTTAAAAACGTATTGACCTTAATAAATAATGTAAGATACAAATTTCTGCAGCATTTTAAAATATTTTTCAAAATTGAATGTCTGTCTAAAAAACACAGATCCGACAATTTCGTCATTATTCCACGTGTATTTCACAAAAATATATTGACAACCACAATGTATCTCATAATTTGGGTTGTCTGCTGCTCCATCTACGATCTTGTAAGCTGATAATACCAATGGATATACATGTTGATTGTGAATGTCAAGAATTTTTCTTGAAAAATAGTGATTATCTTCCACTTGATCTTGGGTCCGTTGCTTTGAGGGTATGCACACATTTTGTATTTATTTCTAGTAAACTGTTCTGATTGTTGGTTTAGAAACACCTCCTTATCGCTGTGACAATGATATCTTTGAATTCAATGTTGTGGACAGAATTATATCAATGGGATGGCAGTACCTTCATCAGTAGTTCTGTTGCACTGTTTTCATGTGGTATTTTGTATTTACCTCAATTGATCAAGATTTCTTGAAATGTTTCCTCGATGAATAATTAAAATTTCTATCTGAGTACCTCTCATTGACAATATTTTCAGCTTCTTCACGAGTACGAGAGCGCAGTAACAAGAGAAGAACTGTTGCTGGTAGCCAAAATGTACTGTTTAACAATTGTTTGTTGCCGACTACTTCCTAGTAGACGCGAAAATATGGCCAAAGATTAAATATGTGAGAGTAAATACAGAATCAGAAACTGCAAGCAACCACTACTTGTCAAAGATGGACTGGCTAGTAAAACCAGTACAGGAAAAGGAGATAAAACAAAAATTATAAATGAAAACATCAGAAGCTACAAACTTGAAAGAAGTAGGTATTAAGGGGTACTACCAGTTAGGTCTAAAAGGCAAACTAGAAAGGGAAAGTGCAGTAGCAGGGGCAGAACTAAAATGGGCAACGCTGAAATAGCACGTATTGGAAGCAGCAAGGTAATCCTGCAGAGTATATCAAAATCAGGAAAAGCAAAAAGAACGGAGTAGTGGACATCCGAAATAAGAGCCATGGGAAAACATTAAAAAGAAAAATGGAAGAAATACCTTCAGTTTCAAAAAAGGATGATTATGAGAACGACAAAGAAGAAAGAACAGAGGTAAAGAAAAGCGCCAAGGAACCGAAACAGGGGCCATGGAAAGAATTTTGAAACAAAATAAAAAATGGGTACGCAAAAAATCGAAAACTAGTCTACGATACACTAAAATAATGGAGGAAAAAGAGAAACAACTATAAATAATATCAAAAATTACTGGTGATCTTGGGGTAAACAGAAAACTATCTCTAACGCAACGTACAAGTACATAGTGCAGAACTGATGCAAAAGAATATAAAGACTCGATAATGAAATCAAAGAAAGGCTGGGGGCAACCGCGAGATTGTCTCAATAAAGATTACATTTCTCGGAAAAAATGACTGTTCAAGAAAGTGGTGGTTATGATATTCACATATGGAAGCGCATCAGGGACAACGACGAAAAACAAAAAAGCAAGTTCCAAAGTACATAGAATAGACCAGCAGATACAGAATTCGAAATGAATAATTCAGAGAAACTTTAAAACCAAACCAATAAGGATAGTAGTACATGAAAAACAGTTAGGGTGGTTGGATGAAGAATGAAAGAACAGTGAGAAGAGTATACGAAGCAAGAGTGCAAGAGAAAAGCAAAAAAGGGAGGCCAAGAAGGAACCGGGCGGAGAAAATGAAAAAAGCGGTAGAAGAAAAGGGATAAATATGGACGGAAGTGGCAAGAAAAACGCAAGACAAGAAGGAATGACGATAAATCTGCCAGAAATCACAGAATGAAACAACTCAATCCCTCAAACCATACACGAACAAGGTAGAAAGACTTAGAATTAAGAGAAGAAGTAAAGTACTTCGTATTTACCTCAACTGGTAGGAACTCCTTGAAATGTTTCCTTGATGAATAATTCAAGTTTCTATCTGGGCGACTCTTATTGAAAATATTTTCAGTTTCTTTACGAATATGAGAGAGCACTAACTAGACAAGAACTTTGTCCAAATGCCTATCAATTATTACGTCTTATTCGATGTATACCAAAGACGTAGCCCGAGGAACCAAATTTACTGCTTCATTTAATCTTGGATAAAATGTATGAATCATTCAGTACAGACAATTACAATTTTATTGTTACTGTTTGTTTTCCATTTCAATAAACGTAATGTTTAGTTGATAGGTGAGTGGAACTTAAATGGAATATATTCTTATTATATCCGATAATAATATGTCGACTATACCACACTTTCTATGATACATGGATGAAACAAAATACTAAAAATCTAAAACTAATTCAAAGGAAGTATAAAAAAATCAAATATAACATATACAATTTTAAAAAAAAAGTTTTATTACGTTTGGAACTAAACATATAACTTAATTTCAGTCTGCACGAGTGAGTGACTGGGACTGTATAAAACATACTTCACAGGAGCGCTAATTATTGGCAAACCTAACTTTATTTTAAAAATTAAACTAAATATTTGGTCATTTTCTTTCATACGTCTCACGACCCCAGCAGACATCTACTATACAGCGCGAGAGCTGTGGTTAAAAAAAAATCTACGATAGCAGTGATGAGTAAAGATAGTACTGAATAATATTATAAGCTATGCAATTTTGACAGAATCACTTAACTTTTACAGAATGTTTAATACTTAACACAAAGTGATGCGGTGTATGGAAAATGGAAGAAATCACTTTGAATATCTGTAGGTTTTTTGTTATTAACATTTTTATGTATTCAACGGAATTTTTTGTATTTATTAAAATTACATTACTGATATAACCTTAAACTGGCGGATGTAAAATACCAATGTTACTTTTACTGCAAACTTTAAAAAAATCCACGGTCCTCTATAGAGGATAACATTTTTCGATTACACGGTGTATGCCTTTACGCCAAGTGCTGATTTTACCATTATCAAAGTGTACAACGGCCTTAGTCACGGTTGTTATTATTTATAGCGATAACAGTAAAATATTATATTCGCCTATTTTCAATGCACGTTTTTCTCGCCGATATTTTTTTTCTTCTCGCTTTCGGCGCCAAGACCTTACCGGCACTGCGCAGTATTTTTTGTATCCTTGCAGTAAATAAACCCTTATTATTCAGTTTCATTAATTTGTGGTGTCTGTAGTTAATATCAGAAGTGGGATCCTGATTGTTTGTCTCTTGTATGTATATGCATAATTTAGACTAAATAAATGTTGAATAAAAGAACGTTTTCTTAGTTCTGACTTTTATAGCTAATGCTCGTTTATAACGAACATTGTTAACCCCCTTTCGGGTTTGCTATATCCGAGCTCCACTGAATAATGGATATTACAACATGCGTAATTTCAGTGCCGGTTTTACATGGGTGCTATTGGGTGCTGTAGAACCGGGCGGTAAATTTGTCTTGGGCGGCAGAAATGGAAACAAAAATTTGACGTTTTCATGGTGGCATCGGAGAAAAAGATTAAAGCAGAGAATTTAAAGATTGCAATATTCTTAAATTTGATTGGAGAGGAAGGATTGGAAATCTATAATACTTTTGATTTTGCTGAAGGTACAGTAAAAAGTTTAGAAACTGTTATAGAAAAATATGATGCTATTTGTAAGTGTACGCGGCCCAGAAGAAATATTCAATTGCCGATTAGATTTAAAGACTATCTTGTAAATACAAAATTTAATTTAAGAGATCAGTTTGGGGATTACGTTTAATGTATAAAATAAGGGAACATGTAACATATAGATCCAGTAGGTTGTTCATGTTACCATAGAGTTAGATCAGTTATAAACTAACAAGTATATGTGTACAACAAGACATAATAAAGCTCTTGTATTAAACATAACAATAATGGCAATTATTTGGGTGGGATAGAACTTTTGTCAGAATATAACCCTTTTTAGAAAACCATATAAGAAAACTTGCAAATCGTAGAAAGTCCACTGTTTCTTATTTATCCAAAGATATTTATTTATCCAAAAATATTTCCAATGAGTTTATAGGAATCTTATTAAATGAAGTACATAAGTAGTGAAACAAATTAAAGCCAATACACATTATTCAGTAAGCGTAGATTCTACGCCAGATATTACTCATCATGACCAGCTTACAATTACTATATTGCCATAGTTTGTGGGGTTTCAGGAAAACGTGGGAAGACATGGTGCATGGTGCGAAAGAACTTGGAGATACTGATATTTTGAAATTAGTGAAAATAACTGTAAAAGACTGGCAGAAGCCAATCGTATAATAATGCGAGAAATTAGCGGAAAGTACTCTTGGTTAGAGACATGTATTATGCCACGAAAAAATTTAGCACCTTATATACTCTGTGTTGCGCATTCGCTAAATTTAGTTGTGAAAAATGCAGCTGTCTTCTGTTTGGAATCTACAGCGTTTTTTTATGATGGAACAAGGAATTTACATGTTTTTTACTGTATATTCATACAAATAGAAGTTGTTATCTAAGTATATAAAAGATTTGGAAAATGAGTCTCTTCTACCTAAAAGAGTTAACAAGACGCGGTGCGGTGGTCATCACGATTTGATGCCACTGAAGCCTTGAAACACAGCTACGCATCAACAAAAGATGTTTAGAACAAATATCTCAAGATAGAGAAGAAACAAGTGTTGTAAGGATTGAATCGGCTTCTTTTGCCGAGAAATTAGATCTTGAAAATGGCATTGTTTTAATATTTTGATTGGACATTTTACACCGACCAAGGCTGACAAGAGAATATAGATATAAGTACCACATCCAACCTTTTATCTTCATTAGCCCAGTAGATACTTTCAATATTGACGAAATTAGTTTGGTCAATATTAAGTAAAATGAATAGTTTTAACAGGCAACGAAAACTGCTTGGAACGACAAAGCACTAAAGGAAATAGGCATTTAGGGGAATCAAATACAGAAGTTATTTTAAGTGTAAGACCTAAAGGGAAAATGAGAACAGAGTTACCTTCATTCTTGATGATCTTCAGTCTGAAATTAATCGTAGATCCGAAGTGTACAAAACATGTTCAGATTTGTTCGAATTTTTGTTTAATCAAAAAAGTTAAATGATGGAGGTAGAGTATTGCATTTACAAAAATTAAAAGATACATATATAAACGACTTAAACGAATGTCTTCCTGAAGAATCTATTCACTTCAAAAGTTCTTAAACGAACTAAGTTAAAGTTGAATCTCCCAAAGATTTAGTGAAATTGTTACATGAAAATAAATTAACATGCTCATTGCTCAATCCCAAATATAAATGTATGCCTTCATATTATTATTTTTTTTTTCGATAATGGTTACCAATGCTAGTGGGGAGCGTTCATTTTCCATGATTAAACGGGTTAAAAACTATCTTCGAAATTCAATTGTCCAAGAAAAATTTAATTATTTAGCCATATTATTAATACATTTTAAAAACCGTAGACACTAACCAGCTAATACAAACCTTTTCAAATTTAAAAGCAAGAAAGCGACATTTGTAAAACTGAGTAAAACTCCTCTTCTGTATTTTATTACGAATGTGATTGTACTTGCATGTGATTATGTGTTAATTTCCAAAGTTTCTTCCAAATATAGATCCTAATATATTAGTAGTCAAACATGTCAATATATTGCAATATTGGACATTGGCCATGTTGGTTTTTTTCTGTTATTTATTTATTTTGACCATTTAGTTGATTTTAAAAAACAAAGTTAATTAGGGGAAGAATTTTGTTGCGTTTGTGTTTTTTATTAATTTTCAACATAAAATATTTATTTTTATGTTTTATTTATATTTTACTCTTACTCAATTCCTAGTATATTAGTGATATTAAGATATTGTAGAAAAACACGAATGGCAACACAAAGTTTAAGAATGTTATTTTGCTTTTATTTCATTTTTCTTACCCTATTCTTGTAATTGAAAACCAAATATTAGCTTTTTGATTTGTGTGTGTATTTTCTTATTAGTTTATTTTATTATTTTATTTTTACTTCCTTTTACGATAAAACATGTTTTTGCTCATTGGTCTGTGTGTTTGTGTGTCTGACTGCCTCTGAACAGAATATCTCAAAAACGAAAAGAGGTATGGCGTTGAAACTTCATAAATAAGTTTTGTGTACTATGTAGATGAGACAGCAAGCGTTTGATGAAAATTTCATGACCGGAAATAGGTGTTTACTCTTAGTGATTTTTCAGTTTTTTTTTTCGATTTTTTCAACAACGGCTCTAATGATTTTTTTCAAACTTCACTTTTTGATTACATTTTTAATGTGTATTGATGTGAGATAGGTGATTTTCCAGTTAAATACTTCTAAAATGGGTTTGATTTGTTTTTTCTATTTTTTTTTATTAACTCCTATTTTAAATAGAACACCCGGTATATTATTCCATTTTTTAATTCAGCTTAAAATTTTAGAGAAAATTTGTCTCTTAAACTAACGCTCTATTTTGTACCGTTTTTGTAGAATTTATAATTTTTGAAAAATTTTCACAAAAAAATTAAAAACCCAATTTTTGCCCAATTATAAGATCATTGTAAAAGGAAGTTGTGTGCGTGCATCACACCAGATTTTTTACTGATGTATTCTGTAAAGTTATCTATAATAAATAATATCGGATTTCGGAAGCCTTTTTTGAAATATAATATAAAAATGCAATTTCAGATCGTTTAAATGACTAATTTACAACAATATAGGTAGGGGCGGCGGTCACAAGTAGCACCGGGCGCTAAAGTACCATAAACCGGCACTGCGTAATTTACAAATGATTATTAGGTACCTACTTTAAGAAATAGAATGTTCATAAATGGGCAGCGGAATCTACCTCTCGTACAAGAATTTTGACACCAGCACTTGTGTGTAAGTCATGATGTCCTGAAAGAACGAACAGGACATGCAATTTCTCACAAAAATTCCATTTAAACCCTTATTTAAAAAATGCCCTAATAACGGGAAGAGACTTTTGTTCTAACTAACATAATAATCAACGTATAACAAAAAAACTAAAAACCACATAACTCTAAAACTAAAGTAGCTAAGTCGAATTTCTTTTTTGAATATTATTCAGCATTAGAATCTGTAATCTTACCCCAATTTAACTGACCTTGTATATCGAAATTTAATTACCCTGCATTTACCATTGGAGATATTCAAATATTTACAGGTGCATTATGAGTTTGCAATATTATAAAGAAAAAGTCATAAGAAATATCATATCTCTCCAACACTTTTGGAAGCTTCACCTACGTTTTCAAGATGCAATTCTATAATTTTCTCTTACACTGTAATTCTCGTTTCAAACGCAAGCGACAGCTTTAATTTTAGTATTTTAATACTCACAAAAGCAATCTTTAGCTCCGGTACGGCCCTGTACGGCGAAGAACCGAACAACTGCGAAGCGTCCCGAGCGGCACTGACGTAATACCGCCAGTGCGCGATGTGTTAGTCTGTTGTCAGCTGTATTGTGTTGATGTATCACGGTTTATCGAGTGTGTCGTGCAAGTGCGTAAGCCCCCAGGGGGCCCGGCCTGGATATGTCTCAGTACTATCACCCTAGTGGAGTGGAATATTTGGAAATCAAAGTGTAAGTCCGTAGTCTCGTAGTATGCGCTAATTTTAGCTCTCGGCGTTGGTTAAACGCAATCCCCATGTCCTTGACTGAGTTTACCTTGAGCCCGGTGTGCAAAACCGCGTGGTGTGCGATGTGGTTTCACCAAATCACGCTTTCATCGATCCCTCGGCGCGATCCGCGTAGGCCCTTGCTCTTGTCGAAAAATACCCCGATCTTCTTTTGTTTACAAAATGGCGGACTGCTAACCGCTTTTTTAGCTTCCTATTTGCAGCTGTGAAACGCACATCCTCGTGATCCGACCGGCTTTCGGAAGTCGATAAAGAGCCGGAGGAAATTGATAAAAACCGCTTTCATTGGTAATTAGTGAGTGGTCTGCAGTAATTTGTATAACTCGGTAAATGTAGGCGCTGAGTCACTAGTTTCGCCGGCACATCTCACTGTTTATAGACAAAAAGACAAATGAGCGAGCTATTTACTAACTTTTGGTTTCATCCATGGCATGCTAAGATCTGAAAGTTGGCACGGGACGCTGTAGGTTGTAAGTTGTAACAAGTGAACGCTCTCATGTCGCTATGAATCAATTTGCTCTTGTAGCTGGGCTTTCATAATTTAAAATTGCAAACAACCATAAACGTCGTCGTTGTGTCTAAACGATACTATTAATGCTTGTATTACCTGTGAGCTACGTGTTGTTTTGAAGTGGCCCACGCAGTGTAGTAACGGTGTTTTGTCTGCAATAGGATTTTGACTACTGCTAAACATATACGAAATATATCGCATTATATACCTATATTTTATGTATATCAAACCAGTCGGAAAATAGTTACTGCGAATACTAAAATATATATGATTTAATAAACTTCAGATAGCATGTTTTCAGCAGAAAATTATCTACTGGCGCCCCGGATTAGGTTTCGCGTTAGTAATCTTCGTATTCATAAGTGAAAACTGCCTTCGTTGTTCTAATATTTGCCCAAGAAGTTGGCGCCTCTCAAAATTTTTTTATCTGTCTGCCTGAGCCGGTGCTTGTAATTAATTTGTTTATTTTGACATTTTATCTTAATCACGTTCAGCTCTTATCGGACGGAAATATGGGAATTTTTTAATAATTTTTACAGATTCTGGGAAATAAATTGCATCTTTTAAAAGTGTCCACTGTTAAAATATGGAATGTTTTATAACGAAAAACAAATGAATATTTAAACAGCAGCCGCTTGTTTTATGTTCTAACTCTATTGGTAGTTTGGAAAAATTGCATATGGAGGTCTTGGAAACCAAGTTTCTGCAATGTTAAATATTATAGTAAAGACACGATACTTCAATACGACACCGAGAGTCGACATTTCCAAATTCTGGCATAAAAATACCCTCAACGCAACAAAATGTACAGTTTTGAATGATTTTTAAAATTGATAATACCGCTAGCTATTGAGGATATCATTTGTGATCACTTATCAATGATGATGTTAAATATCTTGAGTGCCATTAAAAATGTTTATTATGTTTATTACATTTAAATTCAGAATCACTTCGCCCGATGAAAGATGGATGATGACGTTGCACTCAGCTATCAGCATGCCAAGTACTTGTCGGATGCAATGCTGATTATTGCATTAGTCGAATTAGATGAAGCTAATTTCTATTTGGCGAGCCGCCAATCCGATTGGTCAATTCAAAGCAGCTTGAATGCGGTGGATTTGGAGGGATAAGCCATGAGATCACTAACCGTCGTTTCCTACTCGCATATATCAGCATGTAAATACAAAAGGCCACACGTGTCAAGGAGATGTTACGATAGCAACTTCTTTCGCATGTATTGGCAGGTCTTGCGCAATTTTGGCTATCGGGGTTGTTGAACAAGTGCAAATTTCAAAATTGTGACTTCTGTGGTGAAAAATAATATTACATCCCAGAACAGATAGTTGTAGTGGTTAGCTAGTTGAGAGATATAGCATATACATCACACCTATTTCAGTATGGCGGGAAACATTGAAAGCTAGCTTGAAGGGTACATACAGTTACAGACTTCTGTTCTTCCAAATTCATTTTTATTTCACTGCAGGTACTTCAGAAATCTTTACAACGACGAATAAACCCTGACAAGCCTCAACAGCAATTTTTGAACATATTTTTGAGAAAATTGTCATGCATGCATCTTAGATTCCAAGTTGGATATATCTTCCCACAAGAAATCCAAAAATGTGTAACTTGTAGCGCCCATAATAAAATGAATACAGGTAAGATTTTGCTCTGCTGTCATTTTGAAGTGTGTTATTCCTCAACGTTATGATTGAATTTCAGCTTAGACCGCATTGTCTATAGACAAACAGCTGTAGATAATTCTACATGACGTTCTGTATCCAAACCAGGATTGCTGATGTGGTTCAAGTTCATTCGAAATAAATAAAGATCAATATGCATACATGGCCTTTTAATTGTTAGCAAACTGGAATAAACTCTTAAAAATTATCGAGCCGCTTATTCTCAAATACGTGTAAGCCGAAATTCATATTCAACTTGGACATACCAAATAACTGTGGAGTTTTCTAACAATATATTTTGCATTGGTTTAAAAAACAAAGACAATATTATTCTTCATTTGATTTTTATTGAATAAAATGTATGAAATAGTTTAATAAATTTGGATTGATGGAAAAAATGGACAGACGGGCGGAAATCATTGGAGACAAGGGCTAAATATGCAACAAAATATACATTTTCGATTTTTAGGGTAATCAAATCTACTAATTAAAATACTATCTGATTTGACTACTAGACTCCGCTTTTCGTGATCTTGTCGATTATACATGTTTTTGGTTTAAATCAGGGTTGGCACGTTTAAAACAAATTGTTTTAAACAAGCGTTTGAAACATGTTTTAAACTGCCATGTTATAAAGATGTTTTTCTGAATTTTAGTCTTAAGTGTAAGGAAAAATAAAAAATCAGTACTGTAGATAATAGATATGTATTTTAACGTAGTTACATAGAAACATAATTATGTATATAAGAAAAAGCACTAAGTACATAACGAAAAAATAAAATAAAATAAAAACAGCTATTCTATATATTCAAGCGAAGGGATGTTTTTAGTAAGCCTTTTAAAAATGCTCACTAGTTTCGACGCTTTTTCGGTTGCCAGTCGATTTCTTAGCTTCGAGTGAACTATCCCAAACGAAGAAAACAATCGTTCCGATTCCAGCTGACGAAGCAACTGCAGTATGTAACTGCATCACTAAATCAAAAGTTACTACAATAAGATTGCTCTCAATTGCCAACCATCATGAAAAAGGTTTTACATTTTTGATAGTATGAATGCTAAATAAATACTTCTTGAATGGTGAAGTCTACCTGATAATTGGTATTAGTTGGTAATGCTTCAGGATGATCGATAATAGATATGTACTAGGGACGTTCAGAATATACAAAAATTCGTATTCGCGAATACGAATAGCGAATACAAATACTGTTATGAACATTCGCGAATACGAATACGACTACATGACCTTGAGTGATTAATATCAATTTCAACATCGTTTTTGTACGCGCTGCAAATTTTAGAAATAGTATGGAAAATAGTTTTGTTTTTTATTTAATGTTATAGAATGGTTAATATTAAAAAATAGGTTTCATTTAATGTATGAATACCTGTTTTATATTTTTCTTAAAATTCTTATCTATATTTCTATAATTGTAATGTCCAATACTCGTATAATATTCGTGTTAATTTTGGCGAATACGATTACGAATACAAATATTGAAAATATAGCGAATACTCGCGAATACGAATACGAATACGAGTATTCGGAACATCCCTAATATGTACATACTCCGCGGCTAGTTCTAATTGATTTTGATTCAATTTTTCACATCTAAATCAGTGGTCAAATAAGTTGGCTAAATAGTGACAAGGACACTGATTGACACCAAAATCTGCATATGCTTCATCTTCTTGAAACTCCTTTAAAAGATTTATCCAAATTTCGGTAGCCTTTGAAATGGTACATGCATATTTCTGAACCAAGTCCAAGACAGCTGATTTTTTTAATTTACACATATACTCTTGCGCTTTTATTTTTAAACTTTTTAAACAAAAAACGCGTTTTAAACATAAACACGTTATTTTTGTTTTTAACAAAAAACCGATTTAAACAAAAAAACATTTCTTTGTTTAATTAAAAAAAAAATGTTTTTTGGCAACCCTGGTTTAAATTAGATATACATTTTGCAGAAAAAAAATAAAATTGTTTCATTTTTAACTATGGCTTTGGGAATAAATACTAGCTCCCATATCATAAGTGATATTGACAATTGCCGGGAAAAAATGCATGGACAATATGTGTGGCATGTTTTTACCTTTTATATTGACGTGATACCGTAATAGTAATTTACGATGCAAGTAACGTTATCAAGCTTTTACATTTCGAGAGAAGAGTTTGAATTTAAAATTCTCGAGTAATGTAGAAATCAGATAACGTTACGTACATCCGTAACACGGTTTATTTTATCCTAAAATACTATCTTTTTAAAAAATAGGAAAAAGTGTTATTCGGCGAGACATATATCTGCTATGGCTGTGGTGGTATCACCAGTAAGATACAAACTTGTATTGTTGGTAGCACTGTCAGGTTATGTTAAATTCGAGATTAGCAGGTTAATTTTTGCGTCAGTCTGTCAAAACTGATGCAAAACCTAACCTACTAACATCGAATTTGACATAGACTGACAGTGCCATCAACAATACACGTCAGTACTGCCAACATGTGATTAAATACTAATAAAGTATCGGTATGTTCGCCACTCGTTGCTAAGGAGTTATGTATTATCATATTAACATAATAAGATAAAATAAAATATAAAATAAAACTCATCTGTAAGAGATACGCAATAATAACAGAATAATACCAAACTTGGCAAAATATGAAAATATGTGTAAATATATAATACCGGGTGGCCATAAATATCTGATATCACATTACCTTTGGAATCAACACCGCTTCATTAAAGTGATGAATCCAACTAAACTAAATGTCATTAATGTCATCACAACTAAAATTCCTATCTGTCAAAAATTATTACAGATTGTAATGAGTAATGGAGTTAGAACAGGAGATTTTTATAATCGACTCGTGTGCGAAACTGCAGAATCCGGGGCACATTCCCCCCCTCTTAGTGCATTTTATTACATTGCATAGGTACCAATACTTATTTTAATTGAAATATAATGCTAGCCGACATTTATAAGTAGCTAATTCCATGGCTACCGGGATCTCAGATATTTATGGCCACCCGGTATATAAAGGGGAAAACTAAAACAAAGGTTAATAGGCATTTTTCTATCATAGGCACTGCTATTGGAAAAACATATATTTTTTAAATCGGCAGTGAAGTAATCCATTGTTTTACTACTTTTTGTAGGCGGCGGGGCGATAGGTAAACGTCAACCAACGCTAAAAAACCTACAAAAGTTGGTTAAATCGTTGAAATTTCACGATTTCTCGATTTAAAAAAAAACAATGTACTCTTCTGCATTGAAGTTCCTTTTTATCCCTCATGTGGTTTATTTATAACTAAACCCACATTCGAAATAAAAACCTAAACTTCAGTGCCTTGGTATACAAACTACTATTACTCTGTCTGCACTTATTTGAACTATTTGTGGAATTGAAAGAATTCCTAAAGCAGCCCTACGATCAATTACATAAATATTTTTTTCTATTAATTTGTATACACTTTTATTATTATTTAAACTGTTCAATTACTTCATTACTTCAATGTGAGGTTCGTCAGTTTTTGAAACGGTGCATATATTTGTATCAAGATACATTTCTCTTCCCACTTTTGAATGATACTAAAATATAGTACCCTTTACTTCAGTATCTGCATTATTCTATTCTACTTTTCACAATTTCTAGCTGCACAATCTTAGTAATTTAAACGCTGCGCCGTTTAAACTCGTCGTCTTCTCGGTGGAACTCCGATTCAGATTCAACTGTTTTGTTCTGATTAATTTTCTCATTTCTATTTTTTTTCTTTATTCACAATATCATTTATGTGTGAAATGAGTTCCTCACTAGTGATCACTTTTTGTTGATATCACAAATCCAACTGACTGTTGAGTCTTGCACCACACGGACCGTACAAAATTTCAAACATTTTCATATTGTTATATTTTTTAAATAAATTAAAAGTCAAATAATATCGGTTACAGTTTTACAATAAATTCATTTGTTAATTAATTATGCGCTTGTTCTACTTTTACCCTAATTTTTACGTGTTGTATATTTATGTATGTTAGTTAAATTTACAGGACGAGTATGGATAGTAATAGATTTTATTGACAATTTCTAAACATTTTGTTTTCCGTTCCACCCATCATAAATTATTAACAATAACAAATTTTTCGAATAAAATCTTGGTTTTGGACAATTTTTGTGATTCTGAGCCACTGTTGATAATAACTTTTGTTCGGTAATAATATATTAAGGGGGAATAATTTTGCCGATAATTTTTTTTTACAAAAGTTTGTTTTGGCAATGTCACGAAAACATGTACTAATTTGACCAAGGGACTTGGCCAAAAAAACAACAAATCTTGATTAAACATTTTCCGAGCAAAGTCATGATCCCAAAATACATTTTGTGGACTATTTCCAAAGTATTGGATCATTTTGTATCGGTACGCAATGAATATGACATTTATACTGACGCACAATGACAGTTTAAATTTAAATATCGCCTTCAATAAAACAACACGTTTGGTGGTTGCCATGGATGCAAGCGACAACAATAAAGTGATCAAATCCCAAGGGAATTTTGTTTTTTTTACCACAAAAACACGTGATTGGTTGAATTTTGAAGAATCATGTCATTTGATTGGATAATAGGAGATGCAGGAAATAGTCGATAAAACTAACCCTACTATGATTTGCCAAGATTTCGCATTTTTGATGTTTGGATTTGTCGCAACCAAAATGAATCTATTTTTACTCGAAGGTAAAAGTCTAAGCTATATGTAAAATATTATTTTCTCTAACCACAATTTTTCGAGTTAAAAGCAGAAAAAAAGATTTTATTTTTGAAAGGTGCTCACGCTGTATATATTTGGCCGAAAGTATATTAGGTTGCGAGCCAGGTGGACATCCAATTCGCATGCAAAATATCGTCTTCCTACAACACATAGTAATAGAACAGACAGACCGACGGAATTGAGAAAACATGTTCTTGATCAGCTAGTCTAGGGACCCTGAAACGTGAAGATCTGAAGAAACATCGGAAGGTGATTTTTTCACGATTACAATACTACTTAAAAATCAATCTGACACATTATCGTATATTACATAACAATTCAGGAAAGTTAATGCTTTACACGACCAGGCGGCTGTTTGAAATATGAGGTCATTAGGCCAAGTATTTTAAGTTAAGAGTCCAGTAATTACATTTTCCTGACGTATTATTATACATACTGTTTTTTCTCAAACCATTTAGGTTTCATTAAAAAAACAGTAATCATAAATAATTCCAAATGTTTAATTTGTATGGTAAGAATCATGTTGTTTGACTAAAAATGTAGTGATGTAGCCTATATTAATATAACTGATAAAATAGTTTCTTCTAACATATGGCACTAGTATTTGCATGAATTTTCAAGATTTGAGGAAAAAGCAATTGAAAACAGACGCAAGTTGATCTGTAGTAAACTGATAATATCCAATTAAAAAACCAAGCACAACCAAGCATTTCCGTGATCAATAAAAATGTTTCATTTGTGCATTTCTTCAAAATCGTTATATGTATTTACATTACATAGCAACATTCCGCACTCCAGTTGACACCATCTTAATGCAATTACGTAAGTGGGGTACCTGTGACGTCATTGCAAAGAAATTAATATGATATTGTCGGGTGCAATGGTTTTGTTAAAAAATTATATGATAATGTTGTCATTATACCGTTCACAGTTAGGGGTACTAAACTAGATTTCACTCGATATGGTGTTCAAATTTCATTTAATAGTTAGTTATCAAATTACCCCATTTTCAGTACCTTTCTAATGGTTACCGTGTCACCAATAGGGCTGGGCGACATTAAAATTTACATGTCGATATTCGATATCAAAATTATATCGATATTTGTCGATGTATCGATATTAATTTGTTAATATATCGATTTATATTCTAAAAATATCGAGATATCGATGAGCATCGAATCGATAAATACCGATTTCATATATCCATATGGAAATAATATCGATACATATTTATCGATATATCGCCCAGCCCTAGTTACCAAACGGTTTAGTATTAATGGGATTTTATCGTTGAATTTGAATTTTTAATATACACCCTTATTTCCATCGCTATTTGAATAAAATGCTTCTATGGTTTTGGAATCCATATTCATAATTTTGTTTGATTTCATCTTTAGATGATTTATTTTGACTGGTTTAAGTTTTAATACGCCGAACTGACTGAACTATCTATTAGTATTTACGGCGTCATGAATAGCAGAGATCGCAAACTAGATCCATGGGGTACATCGATGATTAACGATTGGTCTGTGGTCTGTTTTTGTGCATACCTATTCTAAATTATATTAATAAACTTAAATTTTAAGTTATGGCATTTCCAGATGTTTTCTAATGGAAGGTCTATAGATCAAAGTTTAAATTGTAGAACTTTTGGTATAAATCCGATATATTATATAAGCTTGTTGTTGCCCCAATTCCTAAATAAAAAGGACAGCTGTTCCGCAGCAAGGCCCTTAAGTAGCAGATTTATTCCCGACAGTTCTTGGGGTGCAAATCCGCCGTCTTATTGATTTCCTTCCCTTTAGTTTTGGCCTGGACGGGAACTGCACACAAGAAGTGCAAACCAAGTTCATTGCCGCCGTCTTTGTACAAATCGCGATGTCTGGGGGTACAATAGAACAGGCCCTTGTTCGAGGCAGCTGTCCTGTGGCACGCGTCCCCGGTCGCTATCAAAGTGTTCATTGATGCCATTGCTCACCATCTTGCGACTGTACCCAAGGTGTTTTCGATTACCAAGGGTGCCCTCGGAGTTTCCGAGTTTCCCTGCTCTTCGCCCTGGGGCAACATGCTGATTCGACTTTTGTGTGACCGCTGTCCCTCGTCTTCCGGTTCCTTCCGCGGCCCTCTGTTTATGCTTGATCCTTATTTTGAGGAATGGCTTCAAGGGTTCTTCCTTGGAGAAGGTGCTAGCTGAGTAACTGCAGACGGGTTTGGTTCGAGCGGCTGAGGGGACTAAGACATGTTGACGTGAATAGAATGCGATTCATTAGTTGGAGGAAATCGTAAGAACTGAACAGGTCGAACGAGTTGGCAACCTAGCTAAGGCCGTGGGTTGTGGGATAGGAATTATCGCGTATTTAGATTAGTTATTTATGTTCTTGTAATTTTTACGACGCTATGGTAATTAGCACGAATTATGCACAGAGTGAAGTCAATGGTATTTAGTTCTCTTTTTTATGGTTGTATGAATCTTTGCAACGTAATACTGTCACAGCAATGTACTTTAAAATTAAAATGATTTTATTTTGCTTATCACTATTTATCTGTTCGGAAATTTGTATATATAGAAGTGCATGTTAATTCTTGAGTTATATAAGATATAAGGGATATAACAATTGTCGTGCCAATGATGGCCATCAGTAGACTGTTACCTCGCGCCTTTGCGCAACAAAAGTCCGTGTATCCAGAATGATAGACCTGTTATTTGCTGAATAATTGTTCGAAGTGTGATTCATACCGAATTTCTATATAAATAAACATGGACATATTTTATTTATTAAAAGATTTTTGTTGTAAATAGGGTAATATTTATTTATAAATTTTTTTATTTATTTTAGCAAGTAGTCAACAGATCACCCAATTACAGGCTATAATTAAACAACATATAAATAATCCGTACAATACATACAGTAAGGTATCAATTAGTTAGATTGTAGGGTAGTGGCAAAGCAAACAAGTAAGAATGAGTACTAGAGACGAAAATGACCTATAACTATAGTTGACATAAATATTAGATAAATATGTTACAAACTTGTAAACTAAAGAATAAAAAAACATTTATATATTAACTAGTTGCTAAAGTACGTACAAAACAAAATATAGAACAAATCAATTAAATATTATCTATAACATAAAATCGGTGCTCTCTTTGTACCTATGTTTGCGTGTTTGCGTGTTTGCGTCTATGTTTGTTCGCTATCTCCTCCGAAGATACTGAACCGATTAAGTTGTACGATGGCTTAAAAGTTTGCTAATTTTTAGATTTAGATCGTAGGCCGGTTTTTATTTTCAAAAAAAGTGCGAACAAGTTTTAATTTAATTAACACCTCTAGGCAGCAGGGCGGAGCGCCTTACGCCGTGCTCTATTAGCTCGGGTGCGCGCATTATTCAAACAAGAGAGGTGGTCCTGGGGTAGGGTGCTGGCCTATCACGCGGGTGGCCCCGGGTTCGATCCCGCCGATGCATCCTTTTTTTTTAAAATTTATATTGATGAATCTCTCTCAATTTTGCGAACCGAAACGTAGTTCGGGTGACTCACTAGTACATTATATGCGTTTAACGAGCTATTGCTCTATTTACATAAAACTTATAGTTTTAAACAGCAGTGATCAATATCTACCTCCGAAAAGTTGTTACAAATCGAACACATACGCAACATTGGCGAATTATAGGTATAATTTGCAGGGAACTAAATTCAATATGAATTGAATTTAAATTTTTTCAAATATGGGTTTGGAAAATGTTTTGATAAACCTCTGTTATATCCAGAAAGAAGCCAAATACACCTAATATTAAGGAAAATAGAAGTCATAACAATTTTTAGGGGAATACAGAATTGTGCCGCTTGAACACTTCAGTTAATTTTTTGAAGGATTTAACTGTACAGGTAAAATTGAATTTTCTCAAGACCGATGAAGATTTTCAACATAGTAGAAACAAAACCGTGCTCCAGTTACTCTCTCTTTGGATAATGACAGGGATAATTTTACTGCAATGTAATAGCACTATATTTACTAAAAAATGTTTTCTAAAGTTGGGCATTAAACTCGTCAAAAAGTAAAAATATAATGAAATCGTTTTCTTTCTTCCAGCTCGAGAAATACGGAGAAGTATTAATATTTGCCTAAATATATACTGATTAAATTATGGGACTTGAGATAAGAGAGTGAACTTTAATGGTTCTGATTGTTGGAGTAGGTATGTTATTCTGAATTAAATACATTCAAGATATTTTTTATCAGCAGCTGTATCTTGCACATCGGGGTTAGGACTGACATTTTCTCGATGTATCAAATTATTATATATAACGCGTGTTGTGTCTGCCGGCGTGTGCCATGTTTTCATCGTCACTGACCAGTGCACTTCGTTCGCGATCGACCCTGTCGGCACGGTGTCCTTCATAATGCAACGATAAGCAAATACGTTAGGTAGCGTTTATAGTCGAGCGAGTAAAGCATTTGGCTAGAAATTGGGTTCCTCTTGGCAGCAGCGTAGGTTCGAATCCCACCTACTGCGATATCTTTTCATGTGCGAATGATTGTAAATCGCATTAGTAAGTATTTCCTTGTAATCCTTGTACTGTTTCAGTATCATTAGAAACATTAAAATATTTTCATCTATTTTGTCTTATTATTTTGACTATTCAACTCACTTGTCATCTATCAAAAACTGACCAATAAAAATAAAAGATTTGACGTCTTTGAGCTAGGGTTTCCAAGTCCCGGGACCAAAAGTGTTTTCGGGACTTACGAGCTAAATTAGTCTAAACTAGTCCCGAAAATCCCGAAAATGGTCCCGAAAAAGAAATAGTGTTCAGGTGAAATTTCCGAATGCAATATCCAAAGAAAAAAATGTGTTTTAAGTTAAATAAAGTATTTCTATGCTGATAATTTGCATTGGTGCTCGTCTACAACTTCATTGCTTTCTTCTGGTACTAAAAATGTCTGTCGCTGTTCATCTTTTGCTTTTGTTTGAACTGCAAAGTGTTTGTGTAATTCTTTCGTCAAGCTGCCTCTGATTATGATAATTTTGTAGGAACCAACTTTACATTTCGCCAATTCAATGTATAAAATTGTCGCCATATTGACTTTTTTTTAGTGTAGACGGAAGGTAGGTTGCGAATCGGAATTCATTCTAATCATAACGCTTTAGCAGACAAATAACGAACACACTTAAAAATCAAATAAAAATATAAATTATTCAGCTTCTTCGCACATATCTAAATCCAACAAGAAAAAACAGACAAATACATAAATCGAAGAATATATGCAAATGTGGCTGAAACAACACACAGGTTTAATTCTAACCTACCGAAAATAATATCTCTCCTGCCTACACAAAACGCAAATAATGCAAAATGTGCAAGAGGCATGAGTAGTACGCCGGACGCCGGTGAATACCCGCTCTAATTCTTTGATATCGAGTATACCCACGCATGTTGACATGGTCCCGGGACTTCGCCTGTTCTGGCTGTGGTCCCGGGACTCGGTGTTTGTGGTAGAATCCCGGAACCGGATCCCGGGACTGGAAACCCTACTTTGATCCATAAAAATGAACTATATTGACAATTTCCACTAGTGAAAATAATCGACAATTTTCACTAGTGATATAGTGAATATTTTAAACAAATGCGATTTTTATTAGAAAAAGTCAATAGGTATTTGTGTTCTGTTACTATAGAAATTGCGTAGTTTGTTGCTAGATATACTTAAAACTAATTTGAGAAAGTAGTTTGGTTCATTGAATAGTCTCTCGAATGCCATTCTTAGTCAAAGTTAAGTAGAATATTTTTGCGGTGGTATCACTCATGTTCATTGCGCTTGGGATTAGGACTCGTGCTAGCGCACTCGTCCTAATCGAACCTAAGCGCAATGGAAATTCGTAATACCACAGCAAAAATATTCGACATAACTTTGACTACTCATGGTATTATAAGTGAATATTTTTCAACCATTGTTCTATCTAGTCAACATCGTTTTCTTGGAGCACTTACGTTTCTTTATTAACGATCTTAAAACATCTTTTGTAACTTTCTAATTTAGAATACAATTCGACAAATGCAAAAATTATTTTAATAATTGGAATAAGGCCACGTATATATTAGGCTAAAAAGCTAGTGTATCAATATTTGTGTCAACATATTCAATAAACAAACAATTTTCTAAAAGTAATAGTAATACATTTCAACTATTTTGTATTTTTGATACATGAATTTATCGATATACCAATAATTTGATGTGTTCATATATTTTTTCGTGTAGTGAACGAGTTCTGGGATTGAACCGTGTCATTATTGAGATCGAAGAACTCAACGTTTCGCCCACTTTCGTAAGGGACTCAGGAGATAAGCAAAAGTTTTACCTCTGGCGTGGTTTACACGTTGAGTTACCGTGCTCTTTTGCTTTTCTCCTGAAACCCCTTCGAAAGTGGGCGAATTCTTGAGTTCATCGATCTCAATATCGACACGGTCCAATCCCGGAAGCCGTTAACTAATGACAATAGCCACGAAATAATCTATGACATGGGAATGACATGTTTTCATATGTGTGGTATAGGGTGCGTTATAAATTGCGTGTATAGATGCTAAACTAGGAAACTAGGGGAATTATCTATTTTCATATGCGCCCTATGTTTTTCAACCTTAATCCTCACCTCCTCAGTTATGTATGTATCTGAATTTCAGAAGTGAAAGAAATGTTCTGCGAAAACAATTTTATTTGTTTATAGCAAGGTGCTCTTTGTTTATAGCTGCATTTGATTTAAAGCAGGTAGGTTTTCTTCATTACAGGCTGCAGTTGCTATGTATGTACTAAAGTTACTTTTTTACAGTAGTGTCATAATGAAAAGCAAACGTAGAACTGTTTATATTTCAAAATGTATGTATTCGTTGTCGTTCTATACCCAAATAAAGATTAAACAAAAAAATTGAAAATTAAAGCATTTCTATTAAGAGGACACCTCCATTAAGCGGACAAAAATCTTGAAACCACGGTGCCCGCTAATGAGACATTTCACTGTCTATCTTCTACGCGTGTATATTCGATCTATCTACGTATTGATATGCTATAGTTAGACGTATTAATATTTCAACATGTTTGATATAGTCGGCGTGTTTCATAGATGTGCGTATTGTGTATTGCAAAGTGTATACATGGCGATTTAAATTCTAAAACAACCATGAACGTCTTGCCTATTTAACGTGGTCTCTTATTTGGTTATTAGATTTTTTAGAAATTTTGAAAATAATTGCTAGTTGACTTGTTTATGTTTCTTTCCAGTTATAGCACTAATAAGCTATAATTTTTCGAGAATAACTTTCTTGTTGTTTATACATGTTTATAATTTTGTAATCAGAAAAATATGTTCTTTCAGTTATGTTAAAATAAATTCTAAAAATAAGAAAGCCAAAGCACATAATTATGGAAAACATTTCCTCTAATTGAAAATTTATGATATATAAAAAATAAAAAGATATCCTTGATCTCTTCAATTAAGAGAGATGGTCATGTTTGCCTTCGAATGTGAACCATTCTCTATGGTAAATACGGAAAATAGTGATTCTTTGTCAGTTTTATCGTCTAGCATACATCAAGTCAAGTTTAATATGTGTAAATGACTAAAGATTGAAGAGGATAAATTCCAATAATCGGTATGACGTGCGACGGCAGCAGAGTATTTGGCAAAGCTAGAATTAAAATTTTACTTTTGACAAGTGAAGTACCTGCCAAAGCCGCTAGTAATATCGCGTTGTCAAAAGCAACGCCTAAGGTTAAAGACTCCCAACTCTAGTGACATTCAAAGATGTCATCCATTAACAATTAAAATGCAGATGGTAATATATTACCAAACATACATCTATTGAGATAATCACTCCCCAAGACATGAATAATTACGACTCACGTATACTCACCATACGAATAATTGCACGAAACCCCCTCTAAAAATGCAAAACAATTCGTCAGTAAATCTTTCCTCCGATATGTTATTCCATTCATACCACCATTAATAAAAAATTTATTCACGTGCACGCCCATGGCGCGCTGTCTTTGCCTACGCAGTTCCGTGCGGATGAACTTCGAAAAATTCGCGATCCGTGGGTGTCTTATCTGTGCTGGGTGTGTTGGCACAAAGTGCCCATTTTTGCGTCATAAATTGCTCGTGTAGTAGTGTAGCTGCTTCATTCACGGCCGTGCTGATAATCCACCGTGGATGTTCCCATTTAACCTGATTTAGCCGACGCGATGCTGTGGAGGTTCCCACGAGGTTTACTCTCCGTGCAGGCATCCATCCCTTCAGTCCTAGAGCCATTAGACCGGATTGGCATCAGCATCCACCACAGCCTCCTCGCCCTCTGCCCTAAACTTGTCCGCTCTGCGTACCCATTGTGCAGCTTGGATGCATGGAATTCTTGTCCTTACGTGGAATTATCTGCCTGCTCGTCTCATTCGTAATTCTTTTAGTGCCTGCATCGCTAGCTACTGGTTCAGGTCTTAATGCTCATATCTTCTTTTTCCTTGGCGTAGGTCTTTGTTCTGTTTGTTGTAAAACACGTTTATATAAACTAACTATTTAAAAGTAATATCTCCATTGGCACGCCGTAAGACACTCTTTCCATTGCTTCATTATGTTTTAGATAAGTACCTTTTTTGAAAAATTTCGTAGTCTGTTGACGAAGTCGTTCTTGGTCAGCCTGTTGTATATTAGCGCTCGACTTCAAAGGGCGTGCTTTCAATGCAAATTTCTTTATTGACGAGACTCAATATATCTTACTTGAATGCGCATATCTTCAAACAAATTATTTTCAAGCACATACTTAACAATTTTTGCGGTTTTCACAAAATACGCTTGTCCAGGACGTGGCTTGTCTTTTGTGCAAAACCTACCTTCCAAACATTTCTTTTTTCATTTCCCAATTGCCATTTTTCAGTAGCAAGTTTATCCATAAACATTAAATATTCTCGTATGAATTTCTTAAAGAGAAAGCCCTCGGCAGTTCAAAATTAGATTACACGCTGTGATCGTGTTTGGACGGACTTCTTAATTTATAGGGCGTTTTAAAAATCGATAGAATTCCATACATCTAAGTACAGTTCGCTTGCGAAATTATATGTATACATATCAAGCATCCAGAATTTATTTATTTTGTCACCGAGACTACCAATCATGTCATGCTCATTGTAAACGTGTTTCAGTAGAACCAGCCTTGTACATCTCCAAACATTTGTTTGTGTTGTATGAATGGTGTTCTACACCGAAAGACTAGAGCGAGGGAGGGTATTCCCAAAAGTTCAAATTTTTAATCAGTAATCGTTTTCATAACTCGTAGCACCTTTCTGTAGAAATTTCACGAAAGACGATTCATATTAAAACATATTTCGGAAATCTTTTGGACAATTCAAATGTGTTGACGTGGATATACAGATATATGCTGGCTGCAATTAGGGTTTCCAAGTCCCGGGACCAAGAGTGTTTTCGGGACTTACGAGCTAAATTTCAGGTCCCGGGACTAGTCCCGAAGATCCCGAAAATGACCCCGAAAAAAAATAGTGTCCAGGTGAAATTTCCGAATAAAATTTCCATAGAAAAACAAGTGTTTTAGGTTAAATAAAGTATTTCTGTGCTGATAATTTGCGTTGGGGCTCGTCTACAACTTCATTGCTTTCTTCTGGTACTAAAAATGTCTGTCGCTTTTGCTTTTGTTTGAACTGCAAAGTGCGTGTATAATCCTTTCGTCAAGCTGCCTCTGATTATGATAATTTTGTAGGAACCGACTTTACAGTTCGCCAATTGTTTATCTTCAATATATAAAACTGTTGCCATAGTGACTTCAAATCGTTATTTTTTTAAATGTAGAATGAAGGTAGGTTGCGAATCGGAATTCATTCTAATTGTAACGCTTTAGCAGACAAATAAAGAACACACTTAAAACCCAAAAATATAAATTATTCAGCTTCTTCGCACATATCTAAATCCAAAAAAAAACAGACAAATACATAAATAGAAGAAGATATGCAAATGTGGCTGAAACAACACACAGGTTTAATTCTAACCTACCGAAAACAATACCTCTCCTGCGTTACGCAAAACGCAAATAATGCAGAATGTACAAGAGGCATGAGTAATACGACGGACGCCGGTGAATACCCGTCCTAATTCTCTGATATCGAGTATACGCACGCATGTTGACATGGTCCCGGGACTTCGCCTGGGCTGGCTGTGGTCCGGGACTCGGTTTTTGTGGTAGAATCCCGGGACTGTCCCGGGACCGGATCCCGGGACTGGAAACCCTAGCTGCAATACCACAGGGATCTATTTTCGGACCGCTTTTATTCTCTTGTTCTATTATTTTCCGGCTTTTTTTAACTGTCCACAGTAACTGCAGATGACGCAGCTATGGTATTCTTTTAAACCTGAAGGCTAAAACTTGCGCTAGAAAATATAAATTGTAACCTAGACATAAAATTAGTTCAGAAATCGTCTACTAAATAACTACTTTTGCTGAATTCAAACCAATTGGTATTTCTTTTGTGGGTAAAAATAAAGAAAAATGTTTTTTGCAGATGCCATAATTCATTGAGTCGGTAATTTCCCAATTTAGAAAACCGTAAATCTAATTCTTGCGTATTACGGCCTTTTTCAGTGGACAATGGAATGTGCAAGCAACGGAATTTCGCGGATTATGCGAGAATAGTACGATTTTCTAAATGCTGGCGACATTTTGGCGAAAAATGTGTGCTGAAGATCTCTACAATAGAGCTTTTGGAATACTTATTCTATTTGCTACTACATACTTGCCGATGTGAAAGTGGCTTCTCAGTATTGGTTGCCATGAAAACAAAAGCCAGACATTGATTAAATATCAGCACGATCTACGATGTGCGCTTTAATTAAATCTCAGATTGGTTTTCTGTTTAATACTATACTCAATAAATCATTTAAAACTTTGTTTTTTGAGGGGGGGATAGGGTTCCCCATTGGGTAGGTCAGGGGGTTAGCACTGCTAAAAAGGTTGGGAACTCTACTTTAAGTTTTAGATAAAAATATCACATTACAAATTACATTATTTTGAACGATTGTCTGCGAGTCTAAGGCTAAATACCAACTACTATACAAAAATACAATACTCATATCTTTTCGTTTACCTCTTTAGTATATGGTTCCTGCTTTGATGCTTTGATCGCTTACGTATTCCAAGAGTACAAAGTTAATAATTGCATATCAAGTGTCGCCAGTGTGAAAAAAAATATGAAAAATATTAAAATGATTAAAGAGATATAAGAGAGGTGTTGAATATAACGGTGTATTGCACTCGTGTGAAAATAAACCTTTTATTTCATTTGTAATGTGCTCCCTTGCACACTTACTTACCATGGTGATATTAACTTGCCTGAGTAATGTTTTTCTGTACTGCTATTAAAGATACAATAAGAATTCGCAAATATTCGGAAACCCAGAGCTGTCGATATCTGTATACAATAAATCCTTCAACAAAAAGTGATGGAGCTAATTTGAATAAGAAAATAATGACCTAACATTTTTTGGGCGTGCGTACATTCCATATTTATTTATAGACGAACCTAAATATGGACAGAGCACTTCTTTTTACGAGTCGATTATGAACAAGAAACTTAAAAGTAGATAAATATGAGTTAGTTTAATAATTTACAAGCACATATAGATTAGTTTCATAGGTCATTTTATTGATGTACAAACAATACTGGCTGCACTAAGATTAAGTGCTAGTTCTTTGATGCTAAAGTTAGTCATTCTTTGTATCAATATTGTCCAACAAATGCGACTGTTTAATACCAAGTCTCAAGTAAGCTCTGTTGGCTGAATGACTTCAGCAGCTAAATTAGTACTTGTTTGCAACCTAAGGTCGAGAGCCATCCTTTAGGAAACATTTCACTCTGAAAAAAATTTGAATTTGGACATACGTTACACCGGTCCGCGTCGGAACTGGTTTTTGCCTTTACACGGTACCAAAACCATTTCGACCAAAGAATTCGGATTAACGCCTTTGCCATACACCCACTCTTCCATTCATACAGAAGCGTTCTTCCACATCAATCGCGAATTTGGACAGATTTTAGCCCGTTTGGAACAATTATTCTCGTATGGCGCCAAAATTATTTTTCCAACCGTTGCTTCCGTGAGAAGCTTACTAATATAACCGCAGGCTCTTATGTAACCATGCATTCTTGTGGAAGTTCTCGGAACGCTTGCTACTTTCTGAAGGTTGATGGGAGTTTCTTCAATGAAACCTGAGTTATCAATGACGAGTTCTTCTTGAAATATGAACCAATAGTTGAACTGGTTGGAAAGCGTTGCATAGACGCTGTTATGACCATTTTTGAATATGCAAAGACTAAAAAATAAGAAGGAGAAAAGTGAAGGCGTGGGAAAGTGGTGCATAGATATGTATGTAAATTTCCTAACTTTGGAAATTACTGCTAAAATCATATTTTCGAAATTTATTTCAGGTATTGATAAATGTTGTAATTTGAACAACTTTAGGGTAGAGTAGTTGGTATAATTTGAATAAAAAGTGTAGATTGTGTCCAAAAAAGAAAAAAAAAAGAGTCGAGAGTGCTGGTGCATGTCCTACATAATATGTTAGATTCAGCTGAGTGGCGAACCACTGTTAACGTCAAAAGATGTTTCATAATATACACAGCACCTCATAATAATTGAATTGACCCAAAGACATTTAATCACAAATTGGAGGTTAAACTTGACAGCTCCATGTGCAACAAGTTACGCCCTACGCAACGTAAACAAAATTTTCGTCAAAACGCTCTATGGTGATTTTTCATTACATATATGGATTTGTAGCAACAGCGGGTACAATTATGATATACAACTTCTGTTTGTGTACTGGTTTTCAGTACCAGTAAATGATTTCAACTGAACATTGAAACTACAGAGCGGAGCAACGTGGAGGAAACTTCGCATGGTTTCCTTTGGACGGAAGTCGCGCCCATGCTTTATGTTATGTTTGTTAATGGCGATGACGCTCTTCTCGCACCAAACTGTTTGCCATTCCAATAAATTCGATTGACCACCTAATGCATTATGCATAAGCTTCTAATTACCTGTCGTTCTTGTTTGAACTGCCATCTAGCAATTCGCCAAACGAAAGCCGTTGCGCGCAGCTCGTGCATTTTTGTGCCTCGCGCTGCGCCAATGAAATCGCAGAAACTTATCAGGGGTTTCCTGCCAGTTGAAGTTCAACGTGCAAGTTCATTCTCATGAAGTTCATAAAAGTGTGGAACAATACGTCGAGGAATGCGAGCTGTGGGGGATATAATTGCACTTGGCACTGGTGCTGTGTAATTCGAAACTGCAGCAGCACTATAAAATGTAATTGTTTTGCCGGTGCCGATTGACACATTCCGCAACTCTGATAAGAAAACGGTAAAGATGAATTGTTTAAAACATCGGAAGCTATAATAATACGTGCCTCGAGTAGGGGTTGATTGCTCGGCTTATTGTGATTTCGCTCGGTGGGTGGTTTAGTTGTAATAAACGATTCAGGATATTATTCTCATCGTCTGCTTTTGCAAACATTACATTCATTGTTTCCCATTAATAAATGTTATCTCTGTTTCTCTTAGGAAATTATTGCCCCCCTGCCAATTAATAGTTTGGTATAATTAAAACGAATAATATGTAAATAGAAGTTCTTATTTAAATTGGTAGCATAGCATATAATCGTGTCCAGGATCAGTTTCCTTCTATGTGTGGAGATCGTCTAAACGGTGTAAAAGATTAGGACTGTTCTAACTTGGAGAAAACATGGATCATCTCAAGTGTTTCTCCCGATCTCTGCTTGTCAATCCATTGATTGATTTCCTCCAACATTATAGGTTTTTCATCGAGTCCTATCGTTAGCTACAGTTGCGACTCGTTATATGGAGCCAAAATGCCATGGCCCTACCATAACAAACCAGCCATTATTTTTTTTTAAATTCTGAAAGAAACATTTTTTGAACTTATTTGCATCATTATTCTCATTTCAAATCTTGCGCGAAGCACGAGTAACTTTTATTTCGTGAATGTATACTGCCAATATGCCAACAGTTTTGGTGGTCGTGACCCCTGTAGAATGGCGTTCTTCTTTCATTCAAGGGGTTAGGCTAGCCAATTGTCGCGGCCGCAGCTGATGGAGGCTTACAAAACATCAATGTGTAGTTAATAACAGGCTCCAGCCTACAATAAGAGGAAGAAGAATATAAGCAATACAATAAGCACTTGCTTGCTTTCACGGATGCTTTAGGGCCAGATCGAAGTGGCCCAACTTTCGACAGTATAGAACAGCAGCCGGTGGAGAGCGGCGAAGGAGGTGCGCGCAAAGATAGTCGGTTTAGCATTGAATTGGGGCCACTTCACGTTTGGCACAAGCACTCCAACTGTGGCTGCGATAGCGGGCGTCTTGAATTACTGATTTCTATGCTTACAACGGCACGTGGGGTGACTTCATCCAGTGCAGATGAAGAAACGCCACGTCCAGAGATTTTATTCGTAGACAAGGCGTCCAAGTACGATCGTAATTTTAATAAGATCAATTTCTATTAATCACTAGTTTTCAGTATATTGTATTAATTATTACTTCGTTTGATTATACCTTCGATTTGTAGACAAACCTTTTTCGTCGGAGGCTTGAAATAAAGCAGTTAGGTAGACCTAGCAGTAAATTTCTATTATTACAATATACCCATCACTGCATGTGAGGATAAACTTAATTATTAAACAGTGGAGTTTCCTTTTTTTATATTTGATATTCAATTCAGTTCATCATCTTTTATTAGCTTGTAAAGTTTGGTAATTTGTTCACTGGTGCTAACTTTCGCCAGTTCACATATGAAATATTTAAATATTGGGATGTCACAATCTGTTTGTCTGTAAGGGGGTGAAACATGAAACATTAGGATCGCCCTACCATCAAAATTCCCCACGAGCAATCACTGGTTGGCCAGCCTCTTCAGCTCTGTACAATTGTTACATTTCGGTTTTTGTCCTGTCAATATTAAAGTCAAGTCTCTGCTTAGCCCGCGTCATCTTTGTAGATGTACACCCAGTTTTGGCTTTGAGTCACTATTTCTTTATGAACCCAAACAAGATTTTTTGTAAATTTTTTGCGCTGGTGGCTTATGGAGTATGAAACCCCTTATAAGAACTGAATTTTTGGTTCCTTGTGAATAAGGATGCTTCGAGACACTTGGTTTGTGATTCTACACAAACACGTTTGTAACAATTAATTGGTAGTCTTGAATGAACATTTTAAAAATATAATCTTTATTCTGCTTTGAATTTTATTATTTCAACAATATTTATGTAAACCTATGTAAGATTTAATCTCAAAGAACACAGGTTCAAGAATTTAGTCTAAGGTTTAATATAATTTAATTATTTGCCATTTGTTTGTCGCTCTTCAATAGTTTCTCAAATATTATATAACTTTTACTTTTTCTAAACAAAAATATCTTGACATTGACCCAACCAAATATGGATAGGATAATGCAAAAATCTAGTAAGTTGTGATTGGTTTCTCAAAATCATACGTACTACTGAATCATGACGTATTGAAAAAAAATATTTAATGATTTGTTTAGCAAGCTATGATTTAAAGTTTAAATCATGTTTAGTATTTCGTTTGAAATGTTGACACGTTAGAGCTATTTAATCTGTAAATCCAAAGTTCATAAAGCTGTGTTAGGAAGATGTTTTCTTTATTTAATAATATTTTTTATTATATTTTGTCCCAGAGCAACAAAAAAAAATTTTTTATGAAAAACGTCTGTAATTTTTCTAAAACTTCTCGGTGTTGGGGTCTTGCGATCTTCTACTTACTGCGACATTTTCTAAGCACCGTGAGTCCGGTTTCTGCTCCACTCCTGTTTTACTTCTTTCTGTATTGATTTACTCTATAATATCTTTTCTATTGGTAGAACTTTTGTTTCATATATCCATGTTAGGCCGAATATATGTATGTAGGTATGTATGTATTTTGCCAAAATCAAGTCTGTAAATTGCCCTACTACGTTTTTATATATATTTTTGATTCATAAATTATTTTTTCTTGAAATACAGCTCTTTTGTGATACATTGCCCCACCATATCTCGTTTATGAGTGGTTTTATTAATATTAATGCAGTCATATTTCGCTTCTAAACTCAACAGGTTTTATGAGTCTGGGAAGTTTCAGGCTACTTAACATACTTTTTTTGTGCATTCCAAAGGCTGCCAAGTTTAGAAATATTGTTCTCATTCACCATAATGGAAAATAATTTAATTTTAGAAATAACACTTTCAAGAAAAAAACACTAGTTTTATGGAGTAGCACATGGCAAAGTATTCCACGAAACAATTTTTTTTAGAATGCCGTTGGTGGAGTAAGAGACAAATCCAGAGAATACTATGTAATTGGGTGCCAGTAGAAAAAAAAACAATGCTGATGTTGTTCAATCCTAGTGGATGACAAATGAAAGTAAAAAGAAACAGGGCAACAAACAATTCGGTTAACAATTGGGTGCTTGCCATGTGAAGAAACAAACGCAGATAATAACTTAATAATAGTGAATAGACAAAACAAATATGTAACGATTCAACACTAGTGGATCAAACAAACTCGGATGAAGATTCACCACTAATCGATAAATAAAAAGGGGCTATGTAAGAGATCAACACTAGTGGATAAAACAAAATCGGGTAGAGATTCAATACTATAGTGGATAAACCAAAGACAAATATGTAACAATTCACCACTAGTGGATAAAACAAAATCAGGTAGAGTCAACACTAGTGGATAAACCAACGACAGATAAGTAACAATTCAACATTAGTCGATAAAACAAAAGCGGATATGTATGTAGTAGTTTAACACTAGTGGATAAAACAAAATCAGATAACGATTCACCCTAGTCGATAAAGCAAATGCGGCTATGTAAGAGATCAACACATAATCGGGTAGAGATTCAACACTAGTGCATATACCAAAGATAGATATGTAACAATTGACCACTAGTGGATGAAACAAAAGCGAATATGTAGCAATTCAACACTAGTGGAAAAATAAAAGTAGATTCAACAATGCAGTGACATACTGTAGAGGTAATTACTAGTTCTCATTTTTAATTAATATTGTCGGTATTTGTAGTGGTGCATCTTACTTTTTTTCCGAAAATATAGTTTCGCATGATCGTGTTTTTTATATTCTTATTAGCGTTGTGAACAGATCAAGGAAGTAGAAATTAGCGTGGGAAAAGTAAATTCTATAACACAAGAAAATAAAATGATTCAAAATTTTGGGAATATCTTTGTTCTTCGTCTTCGATCGTGGGAAGAATATTATATATTATGATACTCAATCGTTAGTGCTTATAGCAGGTTTCGAAAATTAAAACATCCTTACGTGTAGGGTCTCGTTTTCCTTTTTTTTCTCGATCTGATAAAATGTACTTTTATCGCAATACATATAGTATAACATAATCGCTTGTATTATTTTATTCGAACACAAACTTTTATGTCATTATTAGGTAAACGATTAAATATAAATGATTTTAAACCAGGTAAAAGAAAATTGAATTACTATTTGGAATTGTGTTTCTAGCCTGAACAAAAAAGTCGTCATGCCTCCTTTTATGGTAATTATGGATATCTCTAACTTAATTAAATCAGTTTTAAGTAACTGGTACCAGTTTATTCTTTAATTTAAACACGAACATTAGAGTGCTTCAAGTTAGTTTTTGTTTAACACTCATAAATTGCAAAGTGCTTAACATATTTTTAACTGATTTGCATCTCTTTTTTTTTCTTAACAAACCTAAAATATTTTTTAAACATAACATTTCATCAGCTACAATTCCTAAATATTATATTTCCTTTACGTTTGCCAACTTAACATAGCATTAGAGTGATTTTCTAAACGCTCAATCTCTCTTAATTTAGTTTGAGTACCTTTAATCATATATTTAGTCTGGTAGACATTGAGTTTTAAACCATTGCTGCAAATCCAACTAAACAATTTCTGTAACTATAAATTTATTACATTGATAACTTCAACACATTTTCCGGAATAATGTCATCGGCAAATTGCACAACTTTGCACTTATACAAACATAAATCAAAACCATTAATAAACAGAATAAAGAGTAGATGGCTAAGTACCGCCACCTGCGGCACACCAATTTTGTTTACAATTTCTGCCGATATATATAGCATCACCCTACCGAGTTTTCTGATAACGATTATGTAAGTAGGAAGTAAACGCTTTACACCTAATTTTTCCAACAGCAGCTCCCAATCAGCTGTCTTAAAAGCACGTTTAAAATCTAAATACACTGCCACTTTGATGTTTTATTCCATTTATTCCATTTCTTCCACGGAGCCCTTACAAACTAAACTGGTGTTTTACACGAATGTGGCTTACCAAGCCGAATTTAATTTTATTGATGTCGTTTTCTTAACAATACTTAGTTAAATGCTAACTTAGCAGAATTTCAAGAACTTTTTCGCAATCGGCAGAACAATGATTGGTCTACATATCGAAAAATTGTAATTTTTTGAATATCCCCCATATTATCCACAGCCCACTATGCCAAGATAATTTTTTACTTACACTAACTGAATGTATTTTTCCAAATATTGATGACATTGTAGTACATTAAAATTATTTTTGGACTACGGCATGCCTCTTAATGTCTTTCTGTTTTCTAACGCTTGGCTAATCAAGTGATCATTGTTCTAAGGGAGCCAAAAGATCGCCCCAGAATATTGATGACCTCAGCACCCACCCAATAGAAAAATTGCATAAGTTAATCCCAGATGGTAAGTGGTTTCGCAGACTTGCTGGGGCGAGTTCTGTATGCAAAGCATAGGCAATGGTAATGAACCCTATTATCAATTGATCGTCAGAAGAACATAATGAATGCACATGTGAGGGGTCATGCGGGCCCGGCAGGTGTCCCAGGGCCCCTCTAGCAGATGGTCGCCCTCGGTCTGATCGATGCGAGGCCTTTGATGCCTCGCAAGCTTTTGATTAATTTTTCCAGCCATTTTATTGCGCACTTAATAATGCCTCAGGATTTTATCGAAACTCGGAAACAAGCCCTGGGAAAACGAATTTATGATGATGGGGTTGCGTCATCTTTATCTCTAGACTTCCGCCCATTGTTTTACCCTTGCGGCGACTTCGGGGGTTAATTGTAGGAACTATACATCGCTGAGCAACTGGGACATCTCTGCTTTGTCACTTCTCTCCCGGAAAATGGATCTGCAGTTGAGTTGGAGTTTTTTCACGTTGTATAAAGTAGAGGAACTGAAAAATTTGTTAATATTTTTTTAAAGAAGCGATTTCTAAAGTTCTATACCTCGTTTCAATGTTTTCAGATGACGAGGAATAAAAGGCTGATAGGCAAGTAAAAGTCAGTAATTGAATTTTAACATTTATTAAAGTTAAATAGTCGAAAAAGATAATATTCGCATTACCAACCTAATTTTGTTGGAATAGAAGAATAATGTGATCTTTGATGTTTTTGTAATAAATGCTCATAAAATTTTGATTTTTTATATTTTACAACATAGTTTCGCATTTGCAAATTGTCTTTATTTCGTTTTATTACATTGCTAGCGACTTCATTTGAAAGAGAAATCAGTGAAGACACAAAAGAGCGTAACAGACATTAGGAAAAACAAAAATTAAAAGAAATGTTAGTTTCTATCCTAAATAATATTTGCATTTTGTTTAGTCGATTATTACTACTTTAAAGAAAATCTTTTAAAGCTGCCAAAATGTCAAATCATTAGTCTTAGCCAATGTAAAACATATGGAGCTGTTCAGCGATACAGTGGAACACGCTGTATATATCGCACAATAATGCGTTATCATAATTTCGCTAGTGGTTACTTCTTCGTCTTTTAGAATGTATTTTTTATGTAAA
This sequence comes from Agriotes lineatus, assembly GCA_940337035.1. Classification (NCBI taxonomy): domain Eukaryota; kingdom Metazoa; phylum Arthropoda; class Insecta; order Coleoptera; family Elateridae; genus Agriotes; species Agriotes lineatus. The sequence continues at coordinate 169,560,796 of OW679195.1, forward strand.
GGAAGTACAAAGAGTTAAGGATGTGGGCGAAACCCATTACAATAAAATGCCATTAGTTTCAAGTTTGATTGTGAGCCCTACGTTTTAACTTATTTATGAGAACATGAAATTGTCATTATTTTAAAAGCAAAAAATACTCATAGCCACCGGCATGGGAGAGCATTGTTTTTAAACTTTCATTGTTTTGATGACAGCAAACATACGAAGGAACTCGCTATTAACTTAATTTTCCCATCTGTTAAAAAATTATCTTGAAAATGTGTTCAATGCAATTAAAACGATAACCAACACAATACTAGCGAAAGCAGCCACTCCTAACATTATACCTGAGCCCAGGTGATGGAGTTCCAAATTTGCCCCGAATGACAATTTTTTATCTCTAGACGATCCATAGACAGCAATTCCTAGAATCATAGCTGCATCTGGCCCTAACCACCATTACCAATCTGATTGTGGGTCATTTCTAACTCCATTAGATTGTTGTCTTCGTTCCGATCTGAATCATTTCCTTAATAATAAAAATCATTAACCCGTCCACCTTTTGGGCTTTCGCCACGCCGCCGGCAGCAGACGCCACCTTATTTAGTTAACAATATAACAATGAAAGTAAAAACCACCCCGTTGCTGATGACATTGTGCGCGTGACACGGGGGTGTTCGCAGCTGCCGTGCAATCGCCCCACAATGGGAAATCGCGTGGGGCCCAGCCACATGTACCCCCGCATCTGGGCCTGCACACAAACATTCGCGCAGGCACAACCTTGTTATGATACTCGTTTATTAAGGGAAAAGTGTGCCCCATTTTCGATCGAATTTCCTGTTATTATTAAATTCAGAAGAAAATAGTGTGTACATTAAGTGGGGAGTTAAAGGAGATTATAGTCTAATACAGCTTTGCGTAGTAGGGTAATTTTTAGAACTTGAATTTTTGAGTTACGGCATACGTTTTTAATACAAATCGTAGTTGGTTTTGAAACACTAAAATAGCTTATTTTATCTACGACAGTGTGTAAAATTGACTTTTAGTTTGCAGTTTTAAGTTTATAAATCGACTGTGTAATAACATGTTTTCATTATTTCACGTCGCCAGTAGCAGTGTTTAAAAATTTTAATTCCAATTTAAATTTAATATATTTTTTTATATTTACCGTGTTTTCTACATTCTATCGTAGATAAAATATTGTACGATACAGGATACACATGCTTAAAGCATCTTGTAGTCACTCGCGTTTTTAACTCTGCCCAGCTCGTCACTAAACACTAGCTTTACGCACTTGTATCGTAAATTTCTATTTTGAACGTCTCATAGTTAGCTTCCCTAGTATTGTAATTATGGAAATTTTTATTATTTATATGTTGCTTAGTAAGCCGTGAAATAACACGTAGATTTCATTGGCCTATTTAAGTGGAAAGTTCATTTTTAGGATTATTGTAATACGCGTCGGTTCTGTAGCTGAGCACTTTCTCACAAACCTCTGTGATCGACCTTCCAACTTTGTCTAAAATTTGTCAAGCTTGAAAATTAATAGTTTCCGGTGCAACTTAAAATTGAAAATAAAATAGTTGTAAATATTAAGTGTGAACCCGTAATATATTGTACGGGTTCGCTATATCCGAGCCTATTGTATTGTTAATAACGTGTTAATATGCCTAACTTCACACTTAATATTTACAACTATTTTATTTTCAATTTTAAGTTGCATCGGAAACTATTAATTTTCAAGCTTGACAAATTTTAGACAAAATTGGAAGGCCGCTTATAACGAACACATTTATAGCGAACGCTCAGTTATAACAATCGAATTTTTAAGAAAAGCAACACTTGCAGATTTTGTAAACGTTTTTTTTGTCACTTACCAACTTAACAAATCGTAAAACAGTTGATTAGGTATTTCATTTTTTCTGGCATTTTAATGATTATTTCAACATTCTTTACTGCCAATTAAAAAAAAAGTTTTTTGTTGTTTCCACTTTTATAGCGCACGTTCGTTTATAACGAACATTTCTAAATTTCCCTTCAAGTTCACAATATTTGAGCTGTATTGTAGTTGTACGGCAACGTAGAAAATATAGTAGAATAGTGTAGAATATGTATAAAATCTAGAATATTCGTAATTGCAATTAGGGGGTTCCCTTAGTTCATATAACCGGCCTTGTTTAATATGTGTTGTTTTGTGTAACATTAATTTTCACTGTCTCTGATTAATAGCTGCTAGCTGTGGTAACAATGTTGAGTAAAATCGCAGCAGTTTTTAAGTTGTGCTGTATGAGCAATTATATTAACGTCACTAATTTTATTGTTTTATTTTATCAACACATGGAATTTTAGATTTTTATTTTCTGAAATGTTTAATGTGACCTATGTTCATTGTGTCTTGAGCATTGAAACGAGTTGATTTTTTGGAGTGCCTAGGAATTTAAATTAGTGAAAAATAAAAGTGCGAAGCTTTACGTTTATAACAACAGATCAATAAAAAAAACCAATTAGGGTAGGTTGTGATATGTGTTATACGTTTGGCAGTACTGAAGTGCATTGTCAGTCTATGTCAAATTCGAGATTTGCACGTTAAGTTTTACGTCAGTCTGTGTCAAACAACAAACAAAATCTAACCGACTAATCACAAATTTGACATAGACTGACAATACACTTCAGTACTGCCAAACGGATAACAGATATCACAGCCTACCCTAATTGGTTTTTTTATTGAACTGTCTGTATATAATACAGTTTTAAAAAATCTGGTGTGATACACGCACACAACTTCCTTTTACAGTGATCTTATAATTAGTCAAAAATTTCATTTTTAATTTTTAACCATTTGTCAAAAATTTTCAAAAATTACAAATTCTACAAAAACGGTACAAATAGAGCGTTAGTTGAAGAGACAAATTTTCTCTGGAATTTTAAGGTGAATTCAAAAATGTAATAATATACCGGGTGTTTTATTTAAAATAGGAGTTAATAAAAAAAATAGAAAAAAAAACAAAAGAAACCCACTTTAGAAGTATTCAACTGAAAAATCACCTATCTCACATCAATGCACATTAAAAGTGTAATAAAAATGTAAAGTTTAAAAAAAATCGTTAGAGCCGTTTTTGAAAAAATCGAAAAAAACTGAAAAATCACAAGAGTAAACACCTACTTCCGGTTATGCTATTTTCTTCAAAGCTTGCTGTCTCATCTACATAGTACACAAAACTTATATATGAAGTTTCAACGCCATACCTCTTTTCGTTTTTGAGATATTCTGTTCACAGACAGACAGACACACACACAGACAGACAGACAGACAGACAGACAGACAGACCAATGAAAAAAAATATGTTTTTTTGGTTCAGGGGACTCTAAAACGTGAAGATCTGTTGAAAACTCAATTTCGAATTTTTGGGGTGAATCCAATACTTCCTTTATTGTAAAAGGAAGTAAAAATACTGCCGTACAAAGGAAAAGCCACAGGTTTGGATGGTTTCTTTTTTCTGTTTCTTTTATGAATTTATAGTAATAAAAATGTGTGCTACTCAAAGTCAAATCAACAAGAGGAAAATGATGAAAACAATTATAAATGTCTTTAATGGGTATTACACATTCGAATGTGTTTTGTAGTTTAGCCAAATGAAAGTACGCAACATAAGGCGTATTGCTTTAACTACTGAATATTCCTGCTTCATCAACGCAATTAGAACGTCTATTTTCGCAGTGGTCCTACGTGCTGTATGATAAGTGATATAATCTTACATCCGAATGTTCTAAGAAATTAGTATGTACGTATATGTATGTGTACCATACCCAACACTGCAAGATACCAACAGTTCAGTGGATTACTAATACTTATGTTAGACGTTACTTTAATTATTATTTTGTAATATCATTATATACATGTACTAAATTGTTTCAATATTGTATTGAATAAATGATGTTTTGACATTTACCGAAATTAAATATTATGCTACAGTAAAGAATGTAGAACAGGGACGGTTTTCTACTTACAGTAATCTATAGTAGGTATATTCTACGCGAGTATATTACCCATTTTCTACACAAAATATTCTGCTGACCCAAAACTGCTTTAAACTGCTGTTTTTGTTTAATACATAAAGCATTTGTTTTATATATTTTAATTTTTTTCAATCTACTTTCTTAATTCAGATTTTTTAAGAAGAAATCTTGCTTAAAATTCAGTAAATTCTATTCACATATCCCATTCAATTTGTATTTACATATATAATTTTTTTTAAGACTAAGAATCGATGTGATTGGTTTTCGAATTTTATAAAAGTTAAAATGTAGAAGTGCAAAATTTGTAATGCCTTTATATGTTAGAATTTTTAAAATATGTTTATTATTAGTACAACGATTTACTCAAAAATAAAAGGTTAGTAATTTAGTTTAATTCTGGACGCAAGTTTATTTGGAACTCGTAATTTTGATACGAGAGTAGGTACGTATAATTTTATTTGACTATTATTTTTTTAGTAGTAAATCGATTTTAATTAATTTTATTGCGTAACCCTACTTTTACTTACTTATACTAATGAAGACCTATGTGAGCTGTCGTTTTGTGTGCCAGTTTGGATTTAAATTTAAATAAAAAATTTGCTTTAAAAATGCTTTGATTGGTCGTTATCAAACATATTATTAAAGAGCGAAATTTAATGCGATTCGAATTGATTAATATTACTAAAAACTGATGGTTTTCGAAAAATTCTCATTTAATATACTAAAAATGATGTTGCCACTTACTATTGTCGATTGTAATATTTTACAAATATTTTTCATTGTGTAGTTCAATTTATTAAAAATACTGATTGAAATTGCTGTGATCATTTTAATTTGCAAACTTCCAGTATGATACCTAAGAATTAATATTTTATAGCAAATGTAATATTTCTTGTCGATCATTCCCTTTTACCATAATACGCCATTGGCGAGTCTATTCGATTTCCAACTGGAATAGATACAGTTTGCTTCGATTGATCGATATAAATCAATTGTTCAATTAATGGGAAAAACTATACTTTTAGCATCGGTTTTGTATTCGTCTACAATTATGGAAAGGTACTACATTTGTTAAAAATGTAGCTTCACTGAACGTTATTTTGTGACAAAAATACCAGTTTTCGAAATTTTTCCTCCAGCCCACAAATACAACTATCGAAAAGCATTGCCTTGAACTCATTTATTTCTATGTACAAATAAATTAAATAAATAAAATAACAACAGGTTTAATGGTATTTAGCGATGGCGCCATAGCCCAAAGGAGCATGTACTCGGGCTACGGGGGCGGCGACGGCAGCTACCTTGGCCACAAGGGGTTCCTTGTGGACTACTGCGTTGAATCCGTTGATGGGGTCGGCGGTGTATTCGACGATACGCCTGGTGCCATCGGGGTCCACGAGGGAGTAGCTGCCGCGAACGACATCTCCATCACGGGTCTCTTGCTGGTTTTTGCTGTCTCCAGTGACAGCATCTTGAATGTCGTAGCCGTAGGAGTATTGGGGATGAGGGTCGTATTCGTCAACTACGGCTTTGGCCACGGGGGGCGGCGTAGGCGACTGGGGCTGCTACCCTAGCGATTGGGGCAGCATAACCAACTGGACGTGCAGCAAGTCCCAAGGGGGCTCCATAACCAGCATATCCTAGGCCTCCTAGGGTACCGGCCTGGGCAACGGCGACGAAGGCGGCGAATGCAATCAGCTGAAAATGATAATTTGTATTAATATTGTAAGGTGTGATTTTTCTCAGATTTACCTTAAAGGCCATGATGCTGTTGTTACTTTGCTGTCGTTGCTTGATAATGAACAGTTTGGGACTCCGGCGCTTTTATACTCGTTTCTGGCACTTAACTAGAACACATTTCGCCGACACGCCTTCCATAATTCGTTAAGGCACACATACCTTCCATTTTAAAGTTCAACCTATGTACCGAAACCAGAAAGTGCGGACAAGGTGAAGGACGTTTTGTCGAGTGCCAATACTTGGTTGACTAATTAATGTCGCGTTTCTCAATCAGTATCATAAAAGATCAAGACCACTATTCCTTAAGAGAACACTCCGCTAGTTAACGTAAAGGTAAATATTAATTGCCAATCAAAAGACGTAGACTTTTAGACTAGTAACATTTTTAATATGGTAGCATTATGAATGATTTTATTATTCATTAATCAATAGCTTTTCATTTTTTAATTATCATTAAGCGTAAGGGTAGCTTGTAATTTATTTCAGACAAAGTAAGATACAGAAGTTCATCGTAGAATGCGATATCTTGAAACTTTATCACAAAAAAAAATTGAACCGTGGAAAATTTCAATATGAAGAAAAATAAGTCACAATTAATTAGGGTGTTGTATTATACATACATTATTTAAAAAATAGAGTCAAGTAGATAAACATAGGTTTTGTACGATTTGCAAAAAACTATTTAAAAATAATACGTCACGTCGTTTTAGTAATAATTATCACAAATCTGAGAAACTTCGATAATGATTCAATTTTTATTAAGAAATAAATTGCAAGTCTGTAAGCGAAACGGCATTTTTTCATTGAACTTAAAATTGTCAGCAGCTTATAATCTGTGACTAACCCAATACACTTTGACCTCGCAATAAATTTAATCTAAGACGAGAGTAACTGTCTTTTTGATCATTACAGTCGTTATCGTAGGTCGCTCGTCTTTGATACACAAGTTAGGACGACCACATTTCGCTGCTGTTTAGATAGCAACCCAGTAAAACTATTTGATAAGCTCGTAATTAAGTGTGTAGGCCACGGATACCAGTCTGTGTAGATTTGAGTGAAGATTACTTTATACATAAAATGGTAACGATAGCACCCGATGATGTATGGACGATTTTATTGGCTGTAACAGTGTGATTTCAACACTAAAATAATGATCGATAAGATATCGTAAATTAGCCATAAAATACCCAAAATTCACGTTTTCCCACGGAAAGCAAAATTGCTAAATTATAAATTGCAAATATATGCAAATTTATTCTGAATACCTCG
>OW679195.1:169567900-169795030 GCA_940337035.1 Agriotes lineatus
TATTTGACACAGGCTGACGCAAATCTTAAGTTGCAAATCTTGAATTTGACATATTTGGGTAGTGGGAAAATGAGTAGACAATAGTTATTTACATAACAATTTCGGAAAGGTAATTTTCCCGAATGAGCACTTTGTTTGCAGCACGACCGAAGGGAGTGCTGCATGTAGTGCGAATTCTGGAAAATTCTTTCCGACAAAGTTAGTTACTAAAATGTTTTTTGTAACGAATAACTGAAAATATTTAAAATAATGGAAAAATAATTATTTAGTGTATTACTAATTTACTGAGTTGACAGTACAAAGCACTAAACCTTCATACCTATCCTACGCACCTGTTAGCTTTTGTCGACGTTTACAGCGCCTCTGGTGTTTGCAGGCGTAATTAAACCAAAGAGGGGCAATTATAAAAATTTACAAAAAACACACAATTGCCCTAGTTTTTGTTGGAAAGTAAAAAGCACCGCAGTGCGGGAAAAATAACTTTTGGCGCATCGGGAATGACCGGGAAATATGAATTTTGAGGTCATGAGTACAAAAAAAGGTTTTACCTCACTGTTTTCGCCTACGTTGTCATAGCAAGTAACGCGAGTGAGCAAAACAAACGCTTTATCGTTTTGTATCCAAGTAAGAAACAACATGATTCAATAGTAGGATTGAACAAACTATATTCACATAGTTTAGGGACGCATGTATAGGTCAGGTATGTGTATTTACTTAAATCCCAAAGTGATATTTTGTGCTCCAGAGGCACGCTCATGATTTTGTCTACATTTGCTTTAAAAGATGAAAATAAAGAAGAGTGTGCAAACATTTTACATTTTTTGTGTATACAAATTCTGTTACTATCAGGTTGGCAACCCTTACTATAATAATTTTTATTCACGCGATCGGAAATAGTACATTGTGTATCTAGGACGAAAAGCGTAACATTCCCAGACGACTGTGAATATTGTTGAGCCCAACATTAAATAAATATAACTTAGACAGATCTCATACAAATACAAGTTACTGTTAGCAAGAGCACAACTCGAATGAATTAAAACTAACCCAAAACCTTCGTCCGGGTACCTGCCTTTGTCCCTTAGGATAATCCGCAGTTACACAGCGTTACCAAACCTCTGCTACACCACAATTACCTAGCAACGGCTGATGTAATGGAATGTTTGACTTTGCTCAACAAAATTTTGCCAATAATGTGTCAGTTCTAGTACGATTGGCGGAAAAGTACTTTTCCTACTCGCCAATAGAAAGTTAGCTTTTTTATAACATTTAGAGGCTTAGAAAATGTTACTATGGAAATACTGCTGTAAACACTTTCTGTGCGTCGATTTGAATCGAGGTATAGAAAGTAAAACACTTTCTGTTCGTCCTTAACCACTTTATCAAACTGACAGTTACAATTGTTGAAAAAACAGCGTATTCATAGCAATTAGATTGGGCGTTACTTGTTTTGGGTTGTTTTAAAGTACTAAATTATACATTGTTAAACAGTTTTTAAATGTGTCTAATTAAACTCATACAAAAGATCATATGTATAATGCGCATAAAAAGTTATTTGATGACCTCGTGCTCTTGCAACCCTTCTGACGACCGGGTTGCAAACGATCAATCCGTACAGCAAATTCTACTTATATGCTTATTATACAAATAACTATTGTCGTTTGTTGTCACTGGATACGCGGGGTGAAGTGCCAGATGTGCTTGCTCTTCAGAAAACGTCAACTTTTGTGTTGTCATAGCAATTGTAGAAGAATAGTAATTTACGTTACGAGACCGGACAGTAGTGTTTTGCAGATCGAACCAAGTAGATTCTAGGGCGAGCCGTAGGCGAGCTTTGGAAACTTGGGGAGACCTGCCAAACACTTTCCGGTCGTGTATCGTACAATATTTTTTTACGACATCCGAGTCCATACTTTCAAACTTGCGAATTCACTTTCAAAAACTCAAAAAAATTATGACATTGGTATATTATTTGACTTAACCAAACAATAACACAAACTTGTTTCTATAGTAACGTAAACATCAGGGACCGGCAAAAGCTTTTTTAGGATACTGCATTGGTAACTAGCGTTTACATAGTTACAAACGAGTCCGGTAGATAAAATTTACCGGCCTTAGTAGAAGTACCGGCCGGTAAATTTTATCTACCGGACTCGTATCCTAAAAAATCTTATACGATACACGACCGGTAGCATTTTTATGGCCTTGCCAAACATACAGGTCGAGGCCGTAGGGCTCAACTTGTAAAGTATTGGCGCGGCCATAAAAATGTTGCTACCGGTCTAATAACGTAAATAGCTATTACCGGTCCCTGATGCCCGTTTTCCGATCTTGACCGGCAAAACCTTACTTTCTGTCGAAAAAATTCTCCAAAAAGTGCATATTTTCTGGTCGATCGTAAAAAAAGAGTTTTTTCGCAATTGTCAATGATTTGACAAAAAGTAGATCTCTAAAAACCGGCTTTTCATGTTTTAAGTTTCTTCCAAAGAAATAGTTACGCCACGTAATGCTTTAAAAATAAAGCGTTATCATAATGTCGTAATTCAGTAGTATATTTGCCATAATCGTAAATTTCATAAAAGCCCCAATTAAAAAGAGATCATTAATAGTAGTTTTCCCGCTGCTGATCATGTAAGACTATGATACATTCTTAGTAACAAAACTTGTATGTCGGTGATTATATTTGTTTGCTGCTTTCTCTTCACAAAGGAACTTAATATTATTATTAAGTTCCTAGGATAATAAAATTAACACCTCAAGATGCAGACTTAAACGTTTTGTTTATAATTGCAAGTGTTTATGTGACATGTCACACTCACAGGTAACACGACTCACGAAAATTAATCCTGGTGACAGATGGCAAACCAAACGACTTTTTAAAAAATCTAGTAAAATTTCGATAAGCAGCGGGAAAAATATAATAAGATAACTCGGAATGTATCGCCTATTAACAGTCCTGGTTACTTAAATAGCTATTGTATACCAAGGCACTGAAGTTTAGCTTTTTATCACAAATGTGGATTTAGTTGCCGAGGCCCGTAGGGCCAAGGCAAATAAACCACATGAGGGATAAAAATCTGGTGTAATACACGCACACAACTTCCTTTTACAGTGATCTTATAATTAGCCAAAAATTTAATTTTTAATTTCTAAGCATTTGTCAAAAATTTTCAAAAATTTCAAATTCTACAAAAACGGTACAAAATAGAGAGTTAGTTAAAGAGACAATTTTTTTCTAGAATTTCAAGCTGAATTAAAAAATGTAATAATATACTGGGTGTTGTATTTAAAATAGGAGTTAATAAAAAAAAATAGAAAAAAAAACCAAAGAAACTAATTTTAGAAATATTCAACTGGAAAATCACCTATCTCACATCAATACACATTAAAAATATAATAAAAATATAAAGTTTGAAAAAAATCGTTAAAGCCGTTTTTGAAAAAATCGAAAAAAATTGAAAAATCGCGAGAGTAAACACCTACTTCCAGTTATGCGATTTTCTTCAAACGCTTGCTGTCTCATCTAAATAGTACATAAAACTTATATATGAAGTTTCAATGCCATACTTCTTTTCGTTTTTGAGATATTCTGTTCACAGACACACAGACAGACAGACAGACAGACACACAGACAGACAGACAGACACACAGACAGACAGACAGACCAATAAAAAAAATATGTTTTTTGGGATCAGGGGACTCTAAAATGTGAAGATCTGTTGAAAACTCAATTTCGAATTTTTGGGGTGAATCCAATACTTCCTTTATCGTAAAAGGAAGTAAAAAGGAACTTCAGTGCCGAGGAGTACATTATGTTTTATTGGTAATCGAGAAATCGTGAAATTACATTTTAATCAACATTTGTAGGTCATGTTAACGTCGGTTGACGTTTATCTGTCGCATCGCCACCTACAAAAAAGTCGTAAAACAATGGATTACTTTACTGCCGATTTCTCGTACTTTAATGACGATTTCCAGGTACTTTAATGCCGATTTCAAATAATAGCTGTTTGTGCAACAAGTGCTAAAAGTGGACGTTTATGCACGAGTTTGCACACAAAAATTTTTCTACGGTCTTAAATTTACTGTTATTAATCCATAAATGTCAATGTAACAAAGGTTTGCATTTATGACAGTTATAATTTATGTCATAGTAAATAGATGGCCTTGACGCGCAGGTGACTGTTTTTGCAGCTAGTAGCTTTCAAAGTTAGTTATCAAAGGTAATTATAAATGTACACCTTTTACTTTATTCATCACATAATGCTTTAATTATTTAAAAAACACTTTACCTCTAACGAAAGAAGTAACTAGAATAACTTTACAACCTCACTTCCAGTTCAACACCAGCTGTTTACTTTATAAAACATGTGCTGAAAGTAAACAGCTGATTTCACTTTTAACACGCTGATTTATAAAACGTCATTTTTAGTGAAAAAATCTAACGGTAAAAGGCCTACTTTTAGTACTAGTGGTCGTAAAAAAAAATAATTTTTATTGTTATGATATGTTAACAATAATTACTGTTTATTAGATTATTATTAGAGTAACAGTAGTTTTAACCATTTACTTTTTAAGTGTCGACAGTGTGCTAGTAAAGGAAAGCTATTCTAATACAGAAACATCGAAAGATGGTTGAAGTCCACGTGAAAAGTGGCAATGTTCTAACGTTGCATGCCAGCAGCGATTTGACAGTTTTGATCATTGACGTTCGTGGTGTAGTTTTGAAGTCTTACGTTGTACTAATTTTCTAACTTATACTTTCGTTTGCTTAAACGATAGTTCTATTGAGAGCTAAACTGTAGCAGAGAATTATTATCGATTTTTTTAAGGATGGTATGACGACATCAAATAATTTTCAAGTTACGAAAGAGGTCCTATGGAGGGTAGAGTACGCTAAACAAGGGTAACTGCGCTTTGTATCTGCAGCGCAAAATCCAGTGCTCCTGACAAAGAATAATTAGATGCCCACCCCACTTAATTTCATTTGTTGGAACCTTGTTTCTTGTGCTGTTGTGTCAATTAATTAACTGACAGTTGTTTTGTTCGTTTAAGCAAGTTGAACGGTGTTTTGGTTTCGATTTTTTTTAATACCTTCACTATTTTTCAAGACATGAAAAGCATCATTAAATTATTTACCTTAGTTATAAAATTTAAAACAAAATTATTAAAAGGAACAATTTCTAGATTAAGGATTTTGACTAGCGTAACTGTTGACGTTTATGACCCCCTCCCACTACACGCATGCAAGTGGTTGTTATAATGATGTACGCAGTTAATCAATTTGACATATATGAATGTTAAGATGATGTCATACCGTCCTTAAAATAATTCGATAATATCAAAGAGCATATAATGAGAAGAGACGCAGGCTTATGGCTGTAAACGTATTGCTTGTTAATTGGGTTGCATACCACTTTTCTCGAATTAAAATGTGGAGAAAGCAAACGTTTTTTGGGGTTTTCTACCTGAAACCGGCGGCAAAAACCCTCAACTGACTCGAGCGCGAAGATAAATTGCCCATGTTGCCAGATTTGTTGTCGCATTGTAAGAAGGTCGTACGGACCAGCAAACTACAAGGCCTTTTACAATCCAGATATTCGAATTTGTTAAAATCCGGAAAGGCATTTTTCCGAAATTAAGTAAGATTTCAATGAGGTCGCCAATGCGCGTGCAAAATTCTTCGTTGTTGTAAAAAGCGTGTTTTAACAAGAACGATTTTATTGTTGTTTTAAATTTATTAATCGGTATCATTCGAATATCCGGAGGTAATAAATTAAAAAACTTCGGTGCATGGTATAATGGCCCGTTTCGGCTTTTATTGAGGCGCAGGTAATCAACGCAGATATTATTTTTATGTATGCTTGAATTTGGGGCAACCGCCGACGGAAATTCTAATCTAGCCGTGTTAATGAATTTCAGTTACAAAAATTCTGTAAATGTTCTTTTACAGTTGTCTAAATAAGGAGATTTTTAGAACATGTAATTGGACAAAGACAAGTCTCTTTATTTGGACAACTGTAAAAGAACATTTACGGATTTTTGTAACAGAAATTCATTAACAGGGCTAAATTAAAGTTTCTAGAAGCCATTTAAATAGATATTAATTAGAATGGAAAAATATTCCACTTAAAAAACGCCTTGCATGGAAAACCTAAAAATTATGCAAACATACTACTTTTCGGTAAATCATAAAAAATCTAAAGAAGTAATTAACATTTTATATTATTTTTCCCAATTATAAATCTTTAAAGTGTTCACATAAAAAAATGAATTTTAATATTACACCTTTGTATGTGAAATTTTGAAAATATTTAAAAAATTTAAAAATTACTTTTTAGCTAAAGTTAAAAAATAGGTGTTTTCTGGCTTTGAGATTGTTCAGTTAGCTAATAATAACACACTCTAAAAAAATCTCAGAGTTTATTATTTACCGAAAAGTATTATGTTTGCATAATTTTTACGTTTTTTATGCAATGCGCTTGTTAGGAGAAATATTTTTCAATTCTAATTAATATATGTATATTTAAATGGCTTCAAGAAACTAGAATCTACCACTGTTAATGAATTACTGTTACAAAAATCCTGTAAATTTGGATTTGGATGTTGATTCTAAACAACTTTTCTTAATAACTTTCTGTCGTATTTGCTACATAAAAGGCACACTAATCTACAGAAAAATATGTTGAAAATTCGTCTTTAACCAAGGAGGGCTGAACCTCAAGAAGTGAAAAATTAAATCCAGAATTTTTTACATTTTACAAGAGTCGTTTCACCTATCCGGGGAGACACTGAATATGAATTGTATTCGAAGAAATAAAACACAGGTTTTATGTTTCAAATATCAAATAACAATCTTTATTTATTTTGTTGTTTGCAACCTAGCAATGTGTAACCAGATTACATGTAGGTAAACCCCCCAAGATATTTGATTTAGTTACATGGGGTTGTTTTAGAGAAATTTTTTTTTCAAAAATTTAAAGTAAAAACTTGCCAATTTTATTTACAATATAATTTATTTATTAAAAATATTAGCACTTGCTCCAAATTAATTTGGTTATTATTCAGTAATTGATGGAATTGTTTACAAAACGTAACCCGAACTTCTAAATCTCATGGTAGTAATTGGTGCACGACTTCTTGAACTTTGTAAGGATGGCATTTTAAATCCTTTAAAATACCGCGAAGAGTTCTGTTTGATAGACCTAACTTGATGAATTTAATCAAGTTGCCCAACTTGATGAATTTAATCAAATTAGGGATTAGGTAAATCTGTATTAGTGTGAAAATAAATATTTTAAAATTTGAAACAGTTTTAACAATTTAAATAGGGTCAGTCATCCTGCCGGACCCTGTACAAGGTCCACCCACTATAATCCGTTCACGACCTTTTTGGGACAGAGATGGCTATGATTTTTTCTTTTCATGTTGGACTAACTGATTCGGTGATGTAGGGGATACAACTTTTCTTTTCTGTCAGTGTCAGTTCGACATTTTCTTGCCACCACATTGCCAGATTTATTATTTTAATATTCATATGAAAATAAATGATTTATCAAGTGTGTAAAAATAACTTTAATTTCCGTCAAAGGAAAAGTCAAAATGCCGAAAATAATTTTGCTACAACAAAAAATGTCGATTAAGCGATGCTATTTCCAATTCAAAAAGGACAGGCCAGATTTTAAAGAACACGAGTTGATGTCGAGACTAGAGACTATATTTGCTGTACGTTAAAATGATGCACTATTTTTACATACTTGTAATAACATAATGTTAAATCCATGGTTCAAAGGTCAACAGAGATGAAAATAGAATAGTACGCAAGTATAAGAAGGATAAACTGATAACTCGAACTCATTGGTAATGCGCAATGGCGTATAGCTTTAATGGTTTACGTAATGGCCGATTTCAGCAGAATAGCTGGCCGCAGATGACTCAGTATTTTGTTGTTTTTGAATTAATTTGTGCTGTTGTGAATTTGGTTATTGTGCTTTGCATAGTGGTTACGAAAAAAATTACAAATTGCAAAAATGTATTACTATATTTGTAAAATACAAAACCCAGAAGCTATTCATCACATAAAGTAATTTGCGCCGCTTACGACGTTCAAATTTACCGCGCTCCTGCGCACAAGCTCTTATTACCAATAGTATATCTGTCCTTGTCAATCTTCTTTGAAGCACCTGCCATGCCGTATGCTCGTTAATTTTTATAAGACCAATATTGCTCAATTGCTGTACTAAATTTATTTGGCATCAACTTGTGGCGTCTTTAACCTTCCACACCAGCAAGCAAACAAGCATGTAAAATAAAGTGGCATATTCATAGCATGTATACAATTCTTATCCAAATTGAAATAAACATTAATATTGAATGCTTTCCTTATGCATTCGTTCTCATTTTCGTTTCTGTCGTCAATTGTCAAATCATTTCAATTTTTCATCCTTAATTTAAACAGAGATCCGGCAACAATGTACCTATTCAAAAAATATAACCTTAAACTGAAAACAACCTAACCTAACACAAAAAGTGTCAATTTCCATTAGGGAGTTTAGTTGCCATATAGGTACTGCCAACAAAATTACTAGATGGTCATAGCCTCACCTGACCCAAAAAGATCGTGAACGGATTATATGTGAGGTTGGAATATATTTCTAAAACTATTAGACTTACACAAAGATCCTTATATAGATTATTCAACACTATAATGAACGAACCAATAAAAATTGTTCAATTTGTCAGAAACGGCCAATCAAAATTCACTATCTTTGAAAACACTGACGCCCGTATTCATAGTCGTTCGCCAGCGGATCGCCGGCGACTCGCCAGAGTTTCGTTATGAATAGTATGTTGGCGGCACTGTACGTCTATGTCAAATTCGAGGTTAGCAAGTTAGATTTTGTGTCAGTTTCTGTCAAAACTGACTGAAAACCTAACCTGATCACCTCGAATTTGACATAGACGTACAGTGCCGCCAACATACTATTCATAACGAAACTCCGGCGAGTCGCCGGCGATCCGCTGGCGAATGACTATGAATACGGGTGCTAATGTCGCAGTGTTTTCACGCGAGCCCGCTTCGTATTAATGATTTCAATTTAGTGAGTAGCCTTTGACGGACATTTCACCAAAACGTCAAAATGAAGTTTGCAAATCATATTCGTTCTAAAAACTCATAATAATTATGTTGGAAGCTCCAGTATTGAATTAATAGTGGAAATCGTTAAAAATGTGTGCTGTCGAACACGGTAAAAGACATCTACCAATATTGTTGAATAATCTTTCCAAATACCACCCAAGGCAACATTTTTTAAGAGAAATTTTTTCGTCAGCATGCAAATTATTGCAAATTTCTCTCAACAAAAACTGCTCAAATTCCACTCGACCTGCGGTATCGCGAAATTTTTAACGCAGTTTTGGTTTCGAGAAATTTAAACGCAATATTTTGCATATGAACGAAAAAAATTCTCAAAAAAATTTCACTTTGTGTGGTATTACTTTTGAAAATACTGTCTATCATTAATTATTGTACAATAGCACTCACCTGTAATAAAATAAGGTCTTCTTCCGAACCAGAATAGCGTGACGGTGAGAGATGTTCTTCAATTGGCAATTTCCCTCGGTTTGTGGTGTTCGTATACACTTTCGGAGCAATTTCTTTTTTTAACAAAATTTTCTCCGGCGACACAGGAACACATTGTTCAGTCAAGCCCTGAATACTGGTAACCTTATTTGTTTTGTAATGCAACGGAATTGCATCAAAAACTAATTTATTTTTTAATGAATTCATAAAATGGTGTTCACTAAAATGCACGGCACAAATTCGCTTTTCACGTAATTGTTCAGAAGAGAGTTTATAAAGATTCAGATTTCCACAATTAGTTAACCACTTCCCACGTCTGCAGGTATCTTTCGGAAAACGAAAGAAACTTAAATCGCAGTCTTGTTTGCGATTTCGCAAACAACCAAAATAGGCACATGTTAAAGGAGCCATTGAAAATTTATTATTATGACTTGCGTCGCACCAATTATTAAACCGAAGAATACTTAAAACACAATCTCAATACGTAAATACGTTGAATACAGGATTTAAATCCAGATTTTACTAAACTGTAAGGTACTGTACTATCAGCTAGCTTGTTCTGAACTAAACTAAAATAAAATTACTTGTCCTAATTTCCTAATTCATTTTGTTGTAAAGATCACATGTTTCTTTACCAACTATAAAGTTTGAAGTATTTATGGCTAACCCAAAAGCAAAGAACAGAGTACCTATTTTAGCCAGAAGTACAATTTGTCTCGGTTCTCGTATTTATTTATAGATATTGACCTACCCATTCTAGCGAGTTACAGCTAATAAATAAAGAACTACTTAATTTTTTCTTGTATTCGTAACACTTTTTTTATTAAAACATACCATTGGCCAACTTTTTGTATAACTGTTGTGGGAATAGTTATTTAACCAACAAGTGTGTTAGCGAAGGCGATTAATAATCGAAACTGTTTAAAGCACGAACGAGCGATGTGAGTGCCTTTAATAGTTGAGATTATTAATCGCCCATTAACAAACGAGTTGATTACAAATTTTTTTCGTTGACCACAAAATCTTTTTTGTGGTGAAAATTTCGATTAATACAACTAACCTTCATGCAAAATATCATCAAAACGTCAAAATCACAAAAACAGTTAATTAATGAAAAAGAGTGTATTAATCAAAAACAGTGTATTAATGACATCTATTAATCCATCCTTTTTTAGGAATTAACAAGCGGTCAACGAAAAATTAATTATTCGCATTTTAATTTACAAAAACAGTAGACGTAGTTTTATTAAAGTTAGCAGTAAAATTTGAAGACAAATTTCGTTTTATGACTGTCAGTGTGAGCGTTGAAACTTATTCAAATAAAAAAAATTAAACAGTTATGTGTGCAACTAGTTTTGGAAGTCATACTTTTTTTCATGAATTTGCAGTGCGATTAACGCAAGAAAATGAGTGAAAAATAGTTGCTTTCATACGTGTCGGCGCCTTAGAAATCGGGACACATCACATGTTGTGTTGTAATATTTTTCTACTCCCATAATAGTAAGAAGCCAAGAACGCAACCGCTTGTTTGATCAGTAACTATGGCATTATGAACACATGCACGTAATGGAAAAAGGAACTAGCACGTTATATATATACAGGGTGTTTTAAACGAAGTGTGCACTATTGCTAACTTCTTTATTATTGGACGTACGATATCGGTTAAATTAGCAAACTAGTGGAATTTTTTCTGTTGATTAGAATGGCGAAAACAAAAAAAACAATTGAACATCGCCTTCTCGAGAAATTTGGGAAAGTTATCTTTTGTTAAATGGAACACCCTGTATATTTTTATATAAAACGATTGAAATTCGTGATCTAAACATAAAAGTTCATATAAGGTGCGGGTCTAAAACTGAAAATGACCGAGTTATTCCAATTATTTACTTTTAGACGAGGTGGCTGTGTATCCATAAAATAAAATTTATGTTTAAATAAACATTGTAAATAAATCTAAAAACATCATTTATTAGACAATTAAAAAACAACTTACTAAAAGAAAAAAACCTATTACTAAAAAAATTATTTTATAACAAATGTTCAAACACACAGCCACCTCGTCTAAAAGTAAGAAGTTGTAATAACTGGGTTATTGTTAGTTTTAGGCCCATACCTTATATGAACTTTTATGTTTAGATCGCGATTTTCAATCGTTTTATATAAAAATATACAGGGTGTTCCATTTAACAAAAGTCAACTTTTCCAAATTTCTCGAGAAGGCGATGTTCAATTGTTTGTCTGTTTTCGCCATTCTAATCAACAGAAAAAATGCTACTAGTTTGCTAATTTAACCGATATCGTACGTCCAATAATAAAGAAGTTAGCAATAGTGCACACTTCGTTTAAAACAGGCTGTATATTACGTACGAGTTATGAAAAAGTTTTGAATTATCACGTAACCTGAGACCACGAGAAAAATTAATTTGACATTTGACGTTGTTGAATTTATAACGCGGTATTTTGTTGTATTAAACTTAATTATTTATTATTAAAATGAGTGAAAGTGACTGCGATGAAGAAATTGCAGGGACGCCCCCAGAAATCAGGCAACTAGCAGAACACACCACATTCAGTCTGCTCCCGGAGAAGTTCAAAGCGCGGTACGAAGATGTTTATCGCAAATTCATGGAGTGGCGCTTAAAAAGCAGTATTCAGTCTTTTTCAAATTACCTTCATAGTCAGAGGAGTCAGATAAACGTGCAGGTTATGTTAGGTACTTCAGAAAACTTCGAAATGACGTTATTTCAAATATCCGTAACGAACGACCACTGTCCATATTTTATTCTGGATCAACATACAATTAACAATAAAATCTTTGAATCTTATTTTATTGTCCACAAGAATGTTAGTTGTTATCTGTTATTTTGTCAAACGGTGGTCAAACGTCTCAAACGTTAAGTGTTAGTGAAATCAGGTGCACCACTACACGTTTTTTTTATTTAAAAATTGCACTCGTTTCAAGACTATTCTAATAAATTGTGAATTATAAGATGTATGCTCGTAGAAAAAGTATAGTACACTACTCGAGTTGTAAAGAGATTACGTACGCGTGGATTTACATTACTCGCTCCTTCGTCGCTCGTATGTAATTCATCCACTTGTACGTAATATGTTCTTTACAACTCTCGTTACGTAATATACTATTAAGTTATTATTATGTTTTTGCTGTGATTACTTCATTAATGTGAGCTGTCATTTCATATTTGACAAACAATAAAAAACCATCACAACTGCAAAAGCCCAGTTTGTGCACTAAAAATACAAGCAAAATATATCATAGCAAAGAGCATATCATAGTATTGTTCCAATTTCTAAGGCGCCGACTGTAGATGTTATTTATTGCATAGTGATCTCTTGTAACTCAAAATTGTGTCGAAAAGGACTTCAGACATTTCAACTGTCAAATTGACAATTCACAATTTCAATCAAATAATTAGTTTAAAAAAGTGTTGTTTTTCAGGATTTTGCGTTAAAAAAAGTGTTACCTTCTTCACGATTTTTCGTTAAAAATGACTACTTTCATGTAATGGCACACAATTATCTTATTCTAGATTACTGTTTAAATTTACAGAGTCATAAATAAACATTTCCTGTCATTTAAACGCGTGGGCGGCTCTTGCAACCCAAAGCATTGTATGCAAGACAGCTTGACCTCAATAGGATCCAGATGTTCAGTGGAAACGTTTGACGACATGAGGTTACAGCAACCCTTTAACAGATTTTTTCTACTCCTTTATTAGTAAATTGCTCATTAAGCACTGTTTACTTGATTAGTAAATTCGTTGTTACAAACAGTGTTACGTAATGACTAACACGTAATTTTTTTTATTACGTTACAGTTAGTTTCTGTTGTTTGTACGAAGCGGTGTAGGGATGTGACTGCAGCCGCCTAATTTTTAAGATGGTGTGACAGATGATTTGACAGTTAATAAAATATTTCTTTTTCGTTTAACGAAATGAGTGTGATCGTAGAAAAAGTATAGTACGCAACTCGAGCTATAGAGCAATTACACGCTCGTGGAATTACACACGCGCCGCTACGCGGCTTGTGCGTAACTTTTCCAACTCGCGTGTAATATGCTTCCTACAGCTCTCGTTGTGTAATATACTATTAAATGCCCTAACTTTATAATATAAATCCACAAATCGCTAACGTGGCAACGCATATTTCGCGCGTATTTCGCATTATAGTGTGCTTTATTTTGTTTTGCGATTGCAATTACAAATAAATAGGTATCCAAACAAAAACCACGATAAATAAAAATAATTGCTATACTTCAAAGCAACGGTTGATATAAACGTATTAGGAATTATGTACTTATAAAATTGGTGTATTTTCAATGTTTGGGATAAGAGACAATGAGAAATTTTGTCTACCTGCGTTTTGTAACCCAAGTTATTATCGTTCGAAGGTTGTGTTAACCTTGGCAACACCGCACTGCAGTTTAAACCAACGAATTCTAGAATCAAGGTTTTGCTCTGAGCTGTTTAACTGGGATCCCTTCCGCCAGAGGGATAAGACCTGGGAGCCTAGCGGGCGGGAGATTTTAAGCTATACGCTAATACTGCCCAGTCTGAGTCTCTTCTCATTATATGCTCTTTGATAATATACACTCAGAGAAATGGAAAATGCAACATCAAGAAGGGTGTAACGGGCCCGATTAGTTTCGCCAGAGATATTGTTATGTGTAATTTATCATTTAGATGCAGTCAAGGATTGTTACGTATAATTTTTCGTTTAAATACATACAGATGCAGTTGAGAAAATGTTTCGAGTGTGACCTACAGTTTCTAAGTGTATATTTGGTTGCATACTGATTTCTCGTTTTTGAAAATTCTTAAATGTTTAGGGGATTATAGTAAAATTTTCAAAATAGATTGTGAGTACGATTTCCGGCGGCCATTATATGAGACTGATTTTGTGAGATGATTTCCTTCTGGGGCTGCAGGTGATTGGAATTTTCACTTCATGTGGATAATGTAAATTCCAAAATTATTGGTGAATTCTGTTCATCAGCCCTAGGAAATGCTGTGTGAAATTGCTAGAATTAAGCCAGATATGCTGAGATAATAATATATTTCTGCAAGATTACTCACACGAGGCCACTTTGCAACTCTGGTATGTTCTTTGTAGTTCCGTCTGAATAGCGAATTCGAAATTGTGCGATTTTAGGTCTCCTCCTTTTGCCTTTTGCGTCTTATTCGCACCCAATTCTGCCTGTGCTCCTCCTATGGCATTGATGTCGCTTGCTAAGGCACCTGGATGACCAACCCCCACGCAGTTCTGAGCACCCTCAACTCATGTGGTAGCCTTCGAATACACGACTTCTCTCCAGTGTGACAGCTCTCCGAAGTTCCAACCACAAGGTTTTTCCCCAGTGCTATACATGGATGCCATGCATCACGAGGTACCTTGTGTATAGCTAGCGTCTGATTAATTCACCATCTGATTTTTCGAAACTGAAATACGTATTGTCAGTGCTACTACATGAGACTGTAAACGTTTTTGCCTACTGTTTTATGCTGTGAAATTCTGTGTAACTGCGATGTTCACCTCGTGCGATTATGTGTGCGCAATAGGTTATTTTCAATTTATGTATTTAATATTTCTTCGATTGGCTAACCTACCGGTTAGCATTTTGGTCGCGTTCAGCGTTACTCAACTTTTAAAATTTAATTATCTCTTGCGAGGATTTACCGGGAGATTAAATATTAAAAACAACTCCTTTTTAGCGCAGAAAATACACACTTAGGTGTAAATAAAAAACCCGTAGGCGATATTGTACCATTCGATTAGGTCGCGTTTATATAAATTAATTGATCGTTGAAGCGATTTGATGATAACTCCCGTTTATTGATATCGCAGTTCTTGATTTTTAAGTCACTATATCCTTATAGTTGAGATACGTGTACTCGAGTGAATTGCGAGTTAAAATCGTACAGTTTTGTTTTTTACTTCAAATTTATTAACATTAAAACCTTGTATATTATATAAATAAAACTAAAATTAAATCTACTATTCCAATTACAAACATCATCATATCATAGATTTGTTTTGTCTTCTTCGAGTATGATGCAGACGTTGTATGTGTATTTTGGTTTAGACGGATTGCGCGAGAATATATTAATGATTTAAAAAATTGCATTATCGAAATGGTAATAAATTTCGCAAAGGCGCAATTAAAAATTGTATAGATCGTTACATTTTATTTTTCTTGCGCTTATTATTTTTTAGTTAATTGGTACCGTTAAAAACAGTTGTAAGCATTTACTATTCTAGTGTTGACTGACAGCGCAACAGTAAAAGTAAGATATACTTATTTTTTTTACTCGGTTTAGCAACGCAACATTTTTGAAATTAAGAATTTTTCTTAGCAGAACTGACCCAAATTTAAATAAGGTACAAAATCATATACAGGGCGTTTAAAAAATACGTTCGGATATTTTACCCACTTATAGATCTCATCAATCCAAACAAAAAAGTCCTAATAAACATGGGCCCGGAAACACTTTCCGAAATACAGGGTGTTAACGTTTAAAAAAAAATCTGTTTTTCATTGTTCACTAAAAAACGCTTTGGGCGATTGTAATGAAATTTTTATAGTTTGTTTATAACTTTATGAGGTATCTTTTGGACATATTACAGTTGATTCAGTATTTCCAGAGGCGTGCATATGGGGCATGTCGATTAGGTTTTTTTACAAAAAAAACTCCCAATAGATTTTTTGCAATTTTCTTTTATTTTTACTTCCTTTTACGATAAAGGAAGTATTGGATTCACCCCAAAAATTCGAAATTGAGTTTTTAACAGATCTTCACGTGTTAGAGTCCCCTGATCCCAAAAAACATGTTTTTTCCATTGGTCTGTCTGTCTGTGTGTCTGTGAACAGAATATCTCAAAAACGAAAAGAAGTATGGCATTGAAACTTCATATATAAGTTTTATGTACTATGTAGATGAGACAGCAAGCTTTTGAAGAAAATCGCATAACCGGAAGTAGGTGTTTACTCTTGTGATTTTTAAATTTTTTTCAAAAACGGCTCTAACGATTTTTTTCAAACTTTATATTTTTATTACATTTTTAATGTGTATTGATGTGGGGTAGGTGATTTTTCAGTTGAATATTTCTAAAATGGGTTTCTTTTTTTTTCTATTTTTTTATTAACTCCTATTTTAAATAAAACACCGGGTATATTATTACATTTTTGAATTCAGCTTGAAATTCTAGAAAAAAATTGTCTCTTCAACTAACTCTCTATTTTGTGCCGTTTTTGTAGAATTTGAAATTTTTTTAAATTTTTGACAAATGCTTAGAAATTAAAAATCATATTTTTGGCTAATTATAAGATCACTGTAAAAGGAAGTTGTGTGAGAGTATCACACCAGATTTTTTTAATATAGCACCTAAAAATGCAACTTTTTTGTCTCTTGTTTTTTTTCGTATCTCGCTTCGTTTTCAAGAAAAAATAAAACCCATATTCTTGCACGCCTCTGAACCTATTAAGACAAAAACTAAAATGCTCCAATATCTCAAAAACCCATCAGCCGATTTTTAATTTGTGCTCTCAAGACTACTCTTCCTAGTCACTGTCAACAGCAATACTCATTCAACTCTTGTTGTTTTACAGAATGTGTTGTTTTAATAAGCAAAATAGTATTTATGTAATAGTAATACTGGAAGTATGGGTGAAAATTTGAAGCAGACGTTGATATCGGGTGTTTTCAATATCAACTCCACACCTTTTCTTATTTTTCCTTGCCACAAATCACATTTTTGTCGAAAATGAATTGCTATCGCTGTCATCAGATGAGTAAGAAATTATGCTTTCTTAAAGCGAGAAATTCAATTCACAGCCAACAACCTGAGCACCATTAGTGCTCCCATACCAGCATGACAGAAGTGTGCGCAGCTGTAGGGTAAATTGCCCCAGCGAGCATCACAGATAATTATATGCAACCAGCGAGGTACTTGGGCGAGTATTCATGTGCCAGCAGCAAGGCTGTAGCATAAACGTACCCTAAAGGATTCCAACCCTAGCAAGGGATCTTTTACATGCTACACATCGTAGTAACATGGGACTCAATGCTTTACATCACTTCCGAATGATAGCTTCTTCACTGCTTAATCTACGCTTGAAATTGTAGCAAATGATGACTCGAAATTGCTCTTTATCGAATTATATGACTGTATGCAAGTTGCTTGTTGTTTATTTCAAACTCGCGTTTATTAAGAAAGTGGTCCTGTCACTTGTGGTAGACTTGTAGAAATTGATGCTCACTTATCATAATCACAATTCTATGAAACTGAAAACGACATTTATTAAGTTGAGCTGCTTGAAAAAATTAAGTAACTCTAATCTCTAATTTATTATTAATTCAATACTGTTTTTTAGAGACCACACCATAATGAAGAATATCGTTGTCATTCTACTTGGCATAGCTATGGTGCGAGCTTTTATACTTTCTTCAGAAGAGGCACCAGAAGCGCTGTTTGTGAAGTTCAAGGTAAGAAAAACTTCTGTCATAAAGATGCTTTATTGCTATAAAGATGTAACTGACATTAATAAAATATTATACATATTAATGTACACCATGTCATTTTGTTTCTAAATTATTTCTTGCTCCTTATACTGCTTCCGATGTTATAAAATATTCTTAATTTTCAGCATGATTTTAGAAAAAAGTATGGATGTCCTGAAGAAGAAGAGCTTCGATTTCATATATTCACAAATACCGTAAGAAAGGTTAAGAGACACAACAAATTATATAAAGAAGGTAAAATCATAAACGAATACGGAATTACCAAGTATGCAGATAGGTTAAAATATGAGGTTATTGGCAATTTTAATCCATCCAAAGCAGTAACTGAGAAGTTTGCTCAATTTGAGGTATGTATACTTATAAATAAGGCCCGGATTTGTAGGTTTTATTCTTTTTCATATTAATTTAGGCACTGATGTGAGACTTACAGATGAAAATAATTATGAGAAAATACATCTTTTGAGCTATACTTGCTTTTGCTTAAATGCCTAAATACGCAAAATTTCTTCTTAACGACCTAAATATCCTAAATCAAACCTAAATTGCATTTTTATACAACCTAAATTAGGCTAATTAGATAATTTAAAAATATTAAGGTGTTATTTTACAAATTTTAAACTAAAAATATACGGTACCCGCCACCCAAGAAAAGCACCCTTCCGTGCTTTCCAAGAATACTTCGATACTCAGCATCACTCCGTTTCGCTAATACAATGAAACGCTAGGAACCAGTTATTTATCAAAAAAAAAAAAAAAAAAATTGACGACGACCATAGCTCAAAAGTTGATGTTGCCTTCATTTTCGGAGGACCTATCGTATGAAAACGATCCAAGACTTCAGGAAGGTTCCTGGCGACCGGAATCGTGTACACATACGAACATACATCCACCGCACAGCACGTTTAGGCACCCCCCAATACGGGGGATTGATCTAGTGGGCTGGGATCTTCACCAAAAGATCCGCATCGCCGAAACGGCGATTTGATATAGTGGGCTCATTAGTCGGTTGGCTCGAATTTTAGAGATATTTGACTCAGATTGGTTTTCGATATGAGGGAATTTCAATACTTCGTACACTTCGTGTCGAAGTAATTACCGTAACTTTCGGGACGCGGTACATTATACAGATTGTTATGGAAATGAGCGCAAATATTTTAACCAGTGATAGAGCTCATCAAAATGAACAACTTTTCTATTTAATGTTTTTCATTTAGTCGCTTATTTTTCAATCATTTATCTCACATAAATTTGACGAGCCACTTGGTAAGCAAATATAAGTTAAAGGTGAACGACACAAGTATATTAAGGCTCGATCCACACTATCGGGCTGCTCTCGGTTCGATCTCGCTCCGCTCAATTTTTTATACATTGTTAGCAATGGGCGCGACCTGAGCTTGAGCGTTACCTATAGTGTGAATGTGCCCATTGCTAACAATGTATAAATATGTGAGCGGAGCGAGATCGAACCGAGAGCAGCCCGATAGTGTGGATCGAGCCTAAAACTGCAAAGTTCTTGCACAAAAAACATGCGGTCAATAACTTACCTACCTCAATTGATAAAGTAGGTTGGTGACCAGATGAGAACTAAAGGTTTTATCAGTACCTATGAAGTTTTTGTTCGTTTGCATATCAAAGAAATGTTTTTGTGTTTTGTGCCATTAAATTAACATATTATTCCATTGTTTTGAATTTTAACTCAGTATTGAGGGCCGTTTCAAAAAAATTCAGTTTAGCGAGTTCTATTACGGGTTAATATATTTGCACTCATTTCCATAACATCCTGTATATGATTCATTTGACATGTCTTGCATATGCTTTTAACTTAGTAAGTGAAACAGTTCGAAATAATTTGGAAGATGCTGACAGATTGATGTCCAATGTAAAGAAAGTATTTTTAAAAGCCCCTCTTAGGGTACAGGTGTACAAAGTTCACTTGAAAGGTTTAGCTCTTTTTCCAGAGCCCGTTCTGACTAGGTTGGAATAGAAAGTGCTATATTTTATGCAAATAATTTTGACGATATAAAATCAGTAAGTTTTTCTTTGTCGGACATAATTTGTTATTGTTTCTTTTTTAAGTTGTTACATCTTTCGACAGTGATTCAGCGCCAACTATTAAAAAGCACATCTATATTTTAACAATTCTAATATTAAAAATGATCTGCTTTATTAAAGCTCATTTTAAAATTCTGATTGACAGTATAACAAGGTTGGAAACAGTGGGACTGCTTTTAACTCAATCTGTAGAAATTATTGAAAAACTGATGGAAACATTAGCAAAATCCCCAAGTTTAATTGCTACACAAGCTGATGCTAAACTTGATTGTTTATTTTTAAAAAATCCTGGTTTTCAAGAACTCAACTTTAAAAAATTGCTTTCTAGTGAGAGTGAGGAAGACGTAGGTAGATGCCGACTGGAGCAAATATAAGTTTGCGCCAATAACATCTTGTGATGTGGAGAGATCTTTCTTTTAGAGGCCTATTCTGTAACTCGTCGTTCGTTGACGGTGATTTTCCTAAAGGCGATCGTTAGCGACTTTCATAACGGCAAGCTCAACGAATTCGTTAGAAAAGTTATTCCGGACGCGCTGTCGTTCGGTCGCTCGAAGCGAAACGGTGTATTAGACGTTTTTGGGAAAGTTAGTATATTGTTCCCTACTTGATGCTAACTTCAGCTTATCATTTTAGCCATTTGTGGGCTGTAATGTAGCACTTGATCTTTATGCAAACATCGACAATAGGCTTTTAATAGTCCAATGCATCATTCAACTGAATTACGTACTACACAATGCCGTTGAGTATAACCGTATAACGACCTTTTGGCGTGTCCAAATTTGCTCCAACAATCGGCGTTAATAAAAATGGTTGCAATGGATACCCAGAACCCCACAACAACTAATAAGTAGTTCGATCATTATTCTCGGTAAAATGTCTTTGCAGCACTTCCTTAATGTTGCTAACCATTGAAATTGCCGAATCAAGAACTGAACCAGGATACCTGGCATCGAGCTAAAATCTTCAAATTTGACAAATCTAAAATAATTGGACATAGGTATTTGAAACAATTTATCACTTAGGTATAAAATAAAACATTCTGATTACAATTTGGCAATTGATTATATAAAATCATTTTCTGCTCATAAAGGCATGTGCAGGAGTGCAGTCAATACATCCCGTTATCCCAGGAAAATTAAACTTTTCAAAGAAACTGAAAAAAATTGTACTAAAATCTGAAGCAGGCTGTTTCTATATTATTTGCCTGTTTTTACTCTAGTAGTGTCATTCAGATTTTGAGGAAATTGTATTAACGTAGGAGCCAAATGTTCAATAATAATGTTTTAATTTCAATAAAACAACGGCTAACAGAAGTCTGAGATAAGTCACAATGGTGGTCTTTACCTACAGATTTTTGGTAACTTCCATATGCTAAGAAATGCATGGCCGTTATAAACTACAACAAAATACATAATTATATCAATGACAAAGCTTTATCAATAATTACTAGGTAAATAAATCTGCGTAGGTGTCTTTACAACTTTTGGTATTTTTTTTTTCGATCTCTGACCATCCTCTATGTGTGGTTCAATTAAGTTACATAAATCAAGGGCCCCTTGGCGGACTAATCGATATAATTTCTGAAATTGATTTCTGGAATCTCAAAAGGATTACTTGCGTCTCGTAAACGAGCGTTACGTTGTCTTGCGTGATATAAAAGTTTAAAATATTACTGCAAGAAAGATTTGTAAGTTAGTAAAAACAATTTAAAGCTTACAGCGTTCCAACTCCTCTAAAATTACGTTTAGATAATTATTATTCTCCATCTCAAAAGTAAAACAATTACGTGAACAGAAAAATACTCAAATATACTGAAATTTAACTAAGCTAAAATTCACGTCGTTGACTAACGTCAGTCAAATAACCGCCGTTTGTGAACGGTGGCCGGCCGTCGCGTTATAACGTCGCATCAACGAAACTTTGCGCTACGGAATAGCTTTAGAGCGACAGTTCGTTCAAATAACGAAAATCGTTCGCTAACGAGTCGCACTCGCGTCGTTAGAGGTTACAGAATAGGCATCTTAGTTAAAATATGTTTTATCAGATAAGCGTTTTAGTTTGAAGCCAGAAAAGTTGGAACAGTATTTGGTTTGTTATGCAAATGCTTAGTTTATATTCAAGAATTATTGTAAGACTGTAGAATTTTGTACTGAGTATGTACACTTGCGATCATTGAAAATGAACAGGGTTATGCATTTCAAATTGACTTAACCGACGTTGTTGCAATTGCGTGCAACGTTATTTTATTATTACGATGGGTAGAGAGTTAGAACAACACGATTCTATTTTAGAGACAAGAGGAATTCAGAAAACGTAATCAACTACTGTAATGGTGGTTGCATAGCCCTGTTCATTTTCAATTATGCTTTGTGTATGTATTATTTACGTTACATTTAAATTCAAGTATATAGTGTTATTTTGTTGTAGCCTAATTTAGGCTACAAAAATTAGAAGTCCTAAATTAAAGTTTTTAAGACCTGAATTACGAGATTTTAGAACCTATTTAGTGACTTTTTTGGAATTTTAAAGACCTAAAAATCCGGGCTTTACTTATAAACATACTTAAATATCAATGTATTCAGTTCAATTGCTACATTAATTACTAACCGATCTATAATTTTAAAAGCACTTTATAATCGCTTAAGGATTACAGGTAGCAAGAGTGTACTGCGGGCAAGTAAAACTCGCTAGGCGTTAACATTTTCTAATAGTCCATTACGAAACGTTTAGAAAAGTGATGTTTTATTGAACGAATATGGCTGGTTTGAGACGAGCGTTAGCCATACGTTTTCAATAAAACTACTTTTCTAACGCGTACCGCATATTACTTTCTGTAATTTTGACTTAATATAATGACATTTTGTTGTCATTTCCAATGTCAAAATGATGCACATATTCTAGTTCACTAGTTGCAATATGAGATTTCATATTGACATAGTGTTAATATGAAAATTCAGAACAGCTTTGTAGATTTACGTAAATTTATTTACTATAAAAATTTATTAATGTAACTGAAGATTACAGAAAATCTTGTATACAACCCGTTGTAAAATTAGTTTTGCACACACGACCTGTGTCCAACTCGCTGGCGCTCGTAGATCAAACTTCACGTCTAGTGTGAAAAACACTTTGAATTTGCAACTTGATACATAAATAGCTATTTTCACATTTCATATACATAGAAATGTGAAATATTAAACTGCCATATAAAAGTGACATTAAATGTAAAAACATAACCAAGCTGAGCAGAACTCGTTTTTATGTACTGAAGCACAATAAGCAGCTCCAGTTGATGTTCAATCAAGTAGTGCTACTTTATAATATGAATGTAATTGTATTTTTAATATTTATACTGATTAAAAATAATGCTATGCTGTAATGGTTACTAAATTGTAAAGTACTAAACGATTTTGAATGTAGAAATATAGTTTATTACCATATGAGATGCGAAAAAGGTATGGTTAATATGAAAATCTTTCAACATATTAAAGCTGTTATGTGAGCAGGTTGTTGTGCTTCAGTTCGTACATTTAAAATTAGTGAAACTTCTACAGGTCTAATAAATTACTATTGCACATGAAAAAGGAATAACTATATTGATTTTTAATTTCAGGCCGCGTACAACAAGACATACGAATGTCCACAATTGGAGCAGTTGCGTTTACAAATATTCACACACAATTTAAGGAAAATAGAAAAACATAACAAATTATACCTCGAAGGAAAAACAACATATACAGAGGCAATTAACGAATTTGCCGATATGTTGGATGACGAATGGT
The DNA here is from genome assembly GCA_940337035.1 of Agriotes lineatus. Lineage (NCBI taxonomy): Eukaryota > Metazoa > Arthropoda > Insecta > Coleoptera > Elateridae > Agriotes > Agriotes lineatus. The sequence goes on from OW679195.1 coordinate 169,591,859, forward strand.
TCTAGGAGAAATAAATATGCCAAACGAAGAAATAAAGGGTTAATTCTTTATTAGCTCTTTAAGATGTTTAAGTAAACTGAGTGTACCGGTATCATAAATAAAGTAATTATATACTCTATACTTGTGTAGATAACATGCTTATTTACTATACATACCGTGCGAGTGAAAAGTAAAGAATAAATTCGATAAACGGGAAAGTATTGATTTTTGGAAAAATTCCAAAAACAAGACAATTTTGTTTTTAAATTCCGCACTTTGTGACAATATTTGCATATACAAGGTGAAGCGTTTAAGTGTGGTGACGTCAACGGCATTTTCTTTAAATAGCAACCCCTATTTTTTATTACATATTCTGTCACTTCATCCAATTGCCAACATGGTAAATGTAATAAGTTTGCTACCTTACATAAGGACATTTTTAAGAAAAATAATTATGAAGACCGAACTTTCTTTCTATTTTACTCACAGTTGACCGAGTTATTGGGTTACTTTCTGGGTACTTATCGTTAAATAACTGACAAACGTCCTCTTGACTTCTTGTTCTGTTACCATAACCAATATTTCAAATCTTTTTCTTTCTCTTAATTTAGCCATGATTATGAATCAACAAAGTATTTAAAGCTTGCTTGCAGAACACTCTAAAACTGTCAGAACAAACAAAATACAGTGATGTATGTATAATCTGTAACCTCATTTACCTTGCGGTGTAGAGGCTGGTGCTTTATGCTCTGACATCTGGCGGTACAATGCTCAACTTGTCCCGGTTTCTGGATACAGAGTTGGAGCGCGCCTTTGGTGCTTGCGCAGCAACCATTGTGTGAGTTGTGTGTCTTGGTGATGTGTTGACCTCTTAGGTCTGTGGTTCTGAATAGAGCACAGTTAATTTGGTGCCCAACTGTGAATGGTCTCACTCAGCCCGATTCTAATCGCCAAGGATACGTAAAAATTCCGACCCCAGTGGGGTTCGAACAGAGGACTTGCTTAATGCAAGCCTGGCGCTTACCCATCTGCGCCACGCAGCTTTTTAAAATACAGCGATACGAATTTAAAATTTTATCAGCCCACTTGCTCAAGATAACATTTCAGACGGATATATTGAGCATTTGCTTTGATAATATCGTTGTATTTGTTCCTCGTTTACAATAATAATAAAAATGCACTTTGCCGTATTCATAATTATTTTTCTCTGGCAATTGGATGGAGTGACAAAATATGGAATAAAACATGGGGGCTGCTATTTAATAAAAATGCCGATGAAGTCATCCACCACACTTAAACGCTTTACCCTGTATATCCGAATATTATGTCAAAAAATGCGGAATCTAAAAACAAAATTGACCTGTTTTTGGATTTTTTTCCAAAAATCAATACTTTCCCTTTTATCGAATTTATTCCTTACATTTTTCTTGCACTGTATACATGATACATGGGAACCTTCCTGCATTCTATGAGAGAAACAGAAAATAAAATAAAGTATATGGAACTCTGAAAAAGGCTTATTTAAAAAAAATCAAAATAAAACTATCGTAGAAACTAAGAAATAATTGGCTGGGCAACACTATGGTGTTTATGGAATGCCTAGCTTTTGTTTTGACAATTGAATTTACTATGACAGTTTGATTAAACCATGGCCTTCTGCATTAATACGTGACTGGCGTCTTCATACGACCTACTACCACGGCTTCCTTGATAGATGACACCACAGAACAATGCCTTATAGAAGCGAATCTCCCATGGTAAAAGTTGGCAACACTCCACCATTTTTTCAAAGAGCTGCACCGTGGCGACTGGGTGACCCAATTACATAATGAGGGCGAGTTTTAAATGGCGCGAGCGGGAAATTTAAATGGCGCGAATAGGCAAACCTCAAATCCCATAAAAATTATTTTGTGAATAAAATTTGATTTAAAAAATAATTCATAAACTTTAATTGCTAATGCTGAATTAGGCATAAGCAATTATAAAAATTATTTCTTAAATACAAATTACAACGGTACAACTTTTAATGTAAATAAAACAAATGTTTTAAGACATCGCTGGTAATTTTTTTTTATTAACGTAGTCGATACATTCAGCAGAAATAATATACAATACAACAAATATTAAATTCTAGAACAAAAAATTAAAGCTTATAAAGCAACATCAAAATAAATAAAATATACGTATTATTTATAATCATAATGCATAAATAACAACCTACTTCTCAGCCATTTTCTTCCGATGTTCTTGGGTAATGGAGGTATTCGGCTTATTCTTCTTCTTGACAAATCTGAAGATTAAGGAAGTAGTGTACTTACTTAATATCAAATCGTCGCAGATGTGGACATCGCCAGGGTAGTTTCTCCAAAACTGATTGATGATTTGTAGAACTGCTTGAACTAATTCTCCAAAGTAGGTTGAAAATCGATAACAGAAAGAAATGCATATAAATAATCCTGAATAGCTTTGATAAATAATCTAACGTTGATTATTACACACAACTGTGACATGACTGATATAATCAGAAGTAATACTATAAGTACTTCGATATTATCGGGTTATATGTCGATAACTTGTTGCACAATAATAAAAGAGTGTCAGTTTGACAGGTTAAATAGTCCGACCGCGTCAGACGTATAACCTGTTCGAAGTACGCATTGTATTCGATTTGATTATTTTTTGAGTAAATTTTAATATTAGGAACAAATAAATATTTTATTGGCAGCTCGATTTTTTTGAATTAACCTAGCTGAAAGTCATCTCCATGAAAATAACATCAAGTAGACAAAAGTTATGTATTGCGTTGCCTAGTGAAGTTACTATAGTATAATCGATTTTGTATAATCGAAATTATACAAGATAACTTAACTAAATCCAGCCTTTTGATTGGTTGAAATCTCTACGAATAAAATAATCTTTAAAATATAAAGGCTGGCAACACACTTACGTATAATTTTGCCCGTGCCAAGAGTCATCGTACTGATTGCCCTTAGAAAACTGCCCTCGGAACAGTTTTCATTGCAATCAGCACTCGACCCTTAGCCTGTGTAAAATTATCGGTAAATATGTCAGGCCTTTGTTATATTACTAATGAAAATTACTACTGTTGCTTGTTATGTCATTAATTTATAAAGGAAACAAGTTAGCTGATACGTCAAAACATGTACATACATTTGAATATGTCAAACGCTGATCATAACATAAACATAAAACTGTATTAGCTTCTGCCACATTTGAAGGAGTACCTAGCGATTACTTCTAATGCTTCGGAAGCTAAAGAACGCAGTACAGAAATTTATGAAAATGTTTACAGACTGACCTGTACAGTACCAATTTGCAGCCAGAAATGCAGGAATACTTCTTTTGCGTGCTGGCCATTAAGACCATGCAAAGGACATCCATAACTGGGTAGATGACGCAATATTACAAAATTAACTATGGATGTTTATTTGGCTATGTCGCTGTACACAAACTAAGAATATAAATTCAGCGATAGACATTAGAATTAACAAGTATTTAAACAAAATATATGGAATACTCACGGTTAACTAGCAAAGCGACGCACTTAACCTCAACAAGCAAAAAGATACGGCGTGGGGAAGCGTAAGGTCCTGCGACGTCAAAAATCGATATTCTTGTCTGCATCTGCGTGTTACAGGTTATAAATCTCCTCGCCCCGACCCTACGGGGTGGCCCCTACAAACTTTTGTTGCTGAATCTTAGGTCTCAGTTTCATTCCTGTGGATTACACTGGCGTTTCTTACTCGGTTAAAAATTTCTGTGTTTGATCATAGCCAGCTTCGTCTTTCGGCTAACGCGTTACATATCTATCCCAATTCACTTAGAACTGGGTTCTGAGAAAGTGGGCCATGGGTGCTTCCCGTTGCGCCATCTATTAGACACTTTAACAAGTTAATGGCAGTCGACGTTTTTGAATTTTGATTGCTGAAAAGACTATTTTTTCCAGTTGTAATTCAAATACGTGCTAAAAGTGGAAAAAAGTTTTTTCTAAACATTAAAATTCACCCTTTTTTTAAATCCCAGTAAATTCTTTGATTAGGGCTGCGTGGATCAACTGCTTAGAAAATTTCGGTAATTATTTCGTGAATTTGATGTAACATTATTTTAAATACTAAAAATTGTAATAATGGTAGATATTAATAACATCAAGGACTACTCGGTTATTTGTAAAAATCATTTTGAGGACCATTGTTTCGATTACACTTTGAAATTTGTTCGTTTGAAGAATGAAGTTGTCCCTTCCTTAAAAGTCAAACAGCTTTTTAAATTATTTGACTAATATTAAGTATGTCTTATTTTTAGTTAATTAATAGAACTTCTAATGAGGTTCTTCCTGATAATCTCTCAACTTCTGATTTTTTTCAAAACTTGTACTGTGGATAACCATAAAAATTTAGAGCAACACTGAAAAGTTTTAACTAACGAGTTAGAAAAACTGTTTATTGCAATTGACTAAACAAACATTCTAAAATTGTGGAAAATATTACTAAATTTTGTGATTCTGCTGAAACATCAAATGAAAAGGCCCACTTTTTATTAAACATAATTCAAAATTATGATAGAAGTACCCAAGTGGTGTGAGTCATCAATACTCCTTTGCACTATTTAGAGATTTTGTTCCTCAAAAAGATATAAATTCTGTCCTAAAAATTTAATCGATCTGCCACCCGAAACGACAATTTCTAGATTTCTCGACAACTTTAATGATCAAAATCAATTATTCACACTGAGATTTATCATTTAAAACCTCTAGCAGAAAGACAGTGCTCGTTAATCATAGATGACATGTCCAACAAACAAAAAATGTATTACAGAAGATGTGAAGACTGTATTTATGGCCCATATACTTGTACTTCTAGCTCCATTGAAGAAAAACCTAAAATTTCAAACAAATTGTTATGCTTCGTTGTACATGGACTTTCTGTAACATTCACCATGCCTGAGAGATACTTTTTCCATGCATTATTAACACTAGTAGATTTTCATTCCTTGACCTTGGAGATACTAAAATTAGCGACAGATTGTACTAAGGGTTGTAACAGACAATAAAAATTGTATTGAACATCTTTATCTTTTATTTATTTATCTCGCACTCAGCCAACAGCCGTTACGCCAATTATAGGCGTCGCTGTGAATTTATGGGGACTTCCAACCCCACTAACGACTGTCATGATGTTGTTATGACCGCCGGGACCACCTATTTCCGTGACAGCCGTATCACGAGGCGCCGAGAGGTTAAACAGTTAAACAGTTAACCATATTTTTATTATTTAATTACATGATATGTGCTCCCCAAACGGCATAATTTCTTCTACACATGTAAAATTTTTAAACGAGCTGCAAAAAGGATTACGAATAGAACCTACTTATAAGATTTTTGACAAAGAAACATTTAAATTTATCTAACTTTGAAAAAATGAACGTCCTTCGAGCTATACAAATATTTTCACCAACAATAACTGCTGCACTAAAATTCCTAAAATAATCTGGAAATAATGGATTTGCTGATGTTGATGCAATTGTATTTTACATGGAAACTATGTATCACTTTTTTAAAATTCATAATGTTTTACATAGGCCACAATACCTTCGTGCTTTGGATGATAGCATAACAGCTTATGTAGACATATTTGATGAACGGTTGCATTGGCTAGACGGCTAAAGGAAACATTTCCAAATTACATATCGTAGACTCGTGCATTTTTATTACAAAGTTTTATAGTAAATATTATCAAAATTAGTTAAAAATTTCACATTCATGGCAGATTGATCGATATAATGTTAGAATTTCGACATCATGTCGCTTAAAATTATACAAAACACGATATTTGTATTCAACATGCGATGCTATGCGGCACAATGATTGAGAAAATTCTCTGAAGTTAAATAAAATAGTTGAAAAAATGTGTGTGTTGATCATAAATTAACATAAATTTGAATAAAAATACGCAATTTGTGATATAACCCCCTTTCTCTCGAGTGATTACCACAAATAATATTAAATTAAATATACCCTTTTGCTTAATAATAAGAAGTAGTATCAGGTATAGTTCCTTAAATACTTACATTACTTCTTACTGAAATAAATTAAAATTGACATATCTCACAACTCAATTTGACACTTTGAATTATGTCATGTGATTCTAGTTTTTTAATACTTCGGCTAGACAGTTAATAAGCATTGAGAATTGTGGTTCCCAGCTGGATGACTTAATGTTCAACTAATAACTTCTTATTATAGTTGAAGACTGAATTACCATAAAATATTAATAAATTTACTTCGTTAGTCAAATACACTCTTTAGTACACAAAATTGAACTTATTCCTCAGTTAGTTAGTATCACTTGAAAGCTTGGTCTGACATTACAAAAAATCAGATAAATGTCAAAATATTTAATCAAATGTTTCAATGACCCAGACTTGATTTAAAATTACGTTTATAAATATTCTATTTCAAAATATATAAATTTTAAATTATAATGGCCGAAATACGTCGAATACTCGAATCACTATTCAAATTTAGAAAAATAAGTATTCTAAATTAAGCTCTAAATATAAAATTACAAATATTTTTAATAATTTGTCGTACCAAACTTGCTATGTATTTCTTAATGTTACAGAAGAAATGGGCACTAACCTTCTGAAAGTATCTCTTATAACGGAGTGTGTATTATATCAGCTCCTAACTGGATGCTAGTCTGCAAACACCTCCTTTTAGTTGTTCACGACAAAATTAAATTCGTTGCAGCTCTTTGGCCCTTTAAGATATGGATAGAAAGTTCTACAGCATACCACAAACACTCACTTGCACTTTTTACTGGTTTCGAAGTAAAAATACCACTTCAAATGGCTTAAAACCATCTTGAATTTTATTTTGAATAATAGTTGTGACCTTCAGTCAAATTTGATCGTAAAGAATACTATATTGCTATTACGTATTAAATATCATACCTATATAATAATTCGGAACATTTCCAAGGTCCCAACATTTCGACTCCCAGTCTATGCGCAGTAGCTACAGTGGGCGGGTTGTTGATATTGCAGTGTTGCCGATTGTCACATAATTATCAGATTTTAACATATTTTTTTTCGGAATTTTGGTAAAAAAATATAGAGTAACGTAATTATTAATTTTAACATAATTTTATTGTCATGGATGATTTATTCACTATTATCGTATCGTCCGCTTTCTGCAATTTGTAATAAGGTTCCTAGATCAACACACTAAATTGTAAGGTACCGCCATTAGTGATTTTTATAACTATCCTTGTCGCACGAGTTTATGTTTATTTACGTTCTGTTATTGTGTTACCAAATACAATATTTAAATTAAAAACATCGTTTTACTTTATTTAATGGCATTTGCTAATATCCCACATTAAATAAACAATTTAAAAAATTAAAATATTTTAATGAAGCATATAAGTTTGGCCACATCTATTATCATATAAGCACAATTTATGTTTAATTTCAATGAAATCTGATAATTTTGTCTTAGCGATCCCATAATTTTAATTCGTATAAACGGCAACACTGTGATATTGCCGGTTGACATAATGTTGACAACCATAACCTTAAACTCAAACACGCTGCTTTGACGTTTGTGTGCGATTTGTTTTTGTTTTGGGCTTGCGTTATTAAACGAAACTGTAACAATTGTGATGGCAGACTATCGCTACGGTGGTTACAACTTGTGTGCATCGCCGTGGTGCAATAGCAGAATTTAGTTATTTTCGGTTCCCGAAAGACTGGCAGAGGTAAGTGTTTGGTTTTAACAAGCGAGCAAAGCGCTTTTTATTATTATTTCACTGCAGTCTGCAAGCAACAATTCGGTAGAATCCCCGAAACCAACGTCATGGCTTGGTGTTTTCCCAGGGCCGATTGGGGAAAATCGGAAACGCAGCGTGGCCGAATCTGTAGGAGACATGACGGCGAAGGCGCTGACGTAACAGGAGTCAGCGGCAGTTCCAGGATGACCTAGAATTTGAGCACCTTATTCGAGGTTGTTCTAAGAATTGTGGTATTTTATAGTTGCTAGACGTACCATAATTATTGTATTTATACCATAATTTCGAGCTTCGAGCTTGATACCATTAAAAATAATTTAGACAATATACCATGATTTACAATTTCATGCCATATATACCATTATTTAAAAAAAACTCTAAAAATTATAGCAAGACGTCAATCTTCACCTCCAAAAATGCATTATTATTCGTCTGTTGAGTAACAAGCACAGACATTTGATCTGGGGGTTCTCTTAAAACTGTAGGTAGTGGTAAAAAGGTTATGCCTATTAGGTAACTATTATTTCATGACGGTTCGAAATATGAAATCGTTTGCAGTCGTTTCTTTATCGTTTTTATTACTGAATGCTGGATGCAGGATGTTTAGTTCTGTGCCTTGGGTGGTGCTGTACCGGGTTTAGTTTATTCTAAATTCAGCTCGTAGTAAGTACCACTGTATGTAGGACGTAGTTTATGGTTAAGCGGAATATTGTGTTCTTTATAGTTTGAATTTTTTGTTATATTAAAATACAGTGTGGTGTCCAGTAAATGAGTGTAAAAATGGAGGTTGATTGTAGTTGAATCAGGATACCATACCGAAAAAAAGCAGTTCAGGTAACCGACAACAAGAGCATAAACAAATAAATATCGCCTAAAGTGGAACGTATTCTAGAATTCAAAAATTTGTTAAAATCTTCTGCCGATAAGAAAAAAAAATAGTATGTCCTGCATGTAACAACAAAGAAATAACTACGGCTATTTCCATTTTGAAGAAACATGTTAAAAGTGTCAAACATTGAGCCAATGTTGAAATGTACTAGATGTTTTATCCCTACGGTATATGGTTGCTGTTATAAATATCAACCCTCTAAAGAAATAGTACTGAAAAAACATGACATCAAATATATTATATAAAAAAATAAAATAATGATTTTGCTTGACTGCTAACTAATTTCTTATTTGCTTTTAAGAATACTCTGAAGTCATGGATAGAATAAATGTAGAATTATTTGTGCTTTACGATATTAATTAAAGGTATATGTATTACTATTTGCAATTTATTATGTTAATGCTTCATTTAATTTAGCTAAATGAAAGTAATTCTGACCCAGTTTTTTCAATAAAAATAATATGTGCATATTTATATATTAATGTTTATACTTTAATTCCTTTGTATATAGTGATTAAACAAATTAATGTGGATATTTTGTGTTCAAGGATATTTCTATGATATTTCTAATAGGTAATAAAAATACTCCCTGAAAATAAAGCGTGACTATACCATAATTTGTTTCCAAATACCATAAAATTGATGTTGCTGCTACCATAATTTATAACTGAGCATCTGGCAACGCTCTGCGAATTTATATGGGCATTCAATATTTGGCTTTAGTATAGAACTGACGTCCGATGTATCACAGTTACGTCGAATGTATTGGAAGTTCTTAATTGTGTTTATTAATTGTTTTTCTACCCTTAATATCTCTTCTTCTTTATTAAATGGTTCATAAACAACACCGCATATCGACGATTGAACTCAAGGCTCTTTCTGTACATACCTTTTTTAATTTTTTTGTTACATTTTGCACATTTTTTGTATACCGGGTGCTGACTTGCGCGACGCACCATATGAATTTACATAGTAAATTCTTTATATTAAATTATTTGCTCCCCTAATTATTTTAGAGCTAAAGTGTAAATACATTTTTTGTAGAGAAAAAAATACTGCATTCATTGGTACTGCTGCTAACATTTTTTCATTTTCCGGCATCGAAGGAATGCCAAAAATCAAACTAGCATTTTTACAAAAATCAGTGATGCCATGGAATTGTTGAAACAAGGCAATGCCAACGCAAGTGCATGTGGGGCGATCATCCAGTCACTGCCGTCAAAATATTGAACGTATTGTCGTTTTTCTCGTTTTGGTGTAAGTTCTAAACCTCATTATTTCACCTACAATTATTTAATAACGTGCCTGTAGCTTTAAAGTTAATGTGTCAGTCTATTAATGGTTGTACTGTTTGCCGATAGGAATATTTTACAATAAACAAGGAGCTTACTTAACGAACGTCCACCATAATAGTAGATTATGCAATGAGGGAGAGAAATGCGTTATTTTGCTGAGGTACAATTTCTGACTCGAGGGCGAAGCCCTCGAGTCAGAAATTGCACTGAAGCAAAATAGCATTCTCTCCGAGTTGCATATACTATTTTTTTCACGTTGCAGGAAGATTTAAAACGAAAACCCGTTTTTTTAAACGTCATTTATTGACATTTTAGTTACAATTATTTTAAAATTAGTAGCCTTTGCTAAATTTTAAAGTTGGTGGCACTGTAAGTCATTATGACAAGAGCTCACAATTATGTCAAATTCGAGGTTAATAGATGAGGTTTTGCGTCAGTTTATGTCAAAACTGACGCGAAACCTAACCTGTTAACCCCGAATTTACCATAGATTACCATAGATACGGTAACATTTTTTACTTTAGTCCCTAGGGGCTAAAGTAATTACTTCTGTCCCTAGAGATAAAATGAGCTACTTTAGTCCCTGAAATAAGTGACTAAAGTGCCAACTTTAGTCCCGCGAGTGCAAAAAACCATTTTTTGCACTACTAGTCTCAGATCGCACTGTTATTGGCTTATCTTTAGGTCGTGAAGTTGTTTTTCTCCACCATGGGAGAGAAAATAAAATAAACAAGTTTCACCGTGGTAACTAATAAATTACTAAGTTACCAAATATGACTATTTTAATTTTGACGTTTTAAAGAGCTGTATTGTCAGGTTGACAGTTAATATATTTTCAAAATTTGTTGGGAATTTAGGTATTAAGCCGTTTGGTAGTGCAAAAATAGTATATATGTTACCGGAAATGTATGTAATCCGTCATTATGTAGAATTCCTAGGAAATGTATATAATGCCTAAAATCGTCAGGAAATGTGTGAAATAAATTTTATTATACACATTTCCTAGGAATTGTGTACATTTCCTAAACTAGAATCGGAAATGTGTTAAATTCGGGATGTTATGTCAGTAGGTTAGGTTAAGTTAGGTTAGGTTAGGTTAGTAGCACTGAAAAATCGTCTCACTGCTAAGGAAAACTTCAGTTCATCTGTATTTTATTTTTCATTCATTCACAAATTCTACAGTATAATGTTGATTTTCATACATTTCCTAGTACCATTTAGGAATTCCATACAATGCCTAGGAAATACATACATTTCCTAGGAAATGTATGTATTAAAAAACCTTTGACTAATTATTTTACACATTTCCTAAATTGCCTCGGCATTATATACATTTCCTAGGAATTGTATACAATTCCTAGGTTTCATACATTTCCTGTAACATATACACCACGCTAGCGAATCGTCTTATAATTTTCACGCTTTAGATACTTCGCGCTTCGCGCTCAGGTTACAATACTGCCCTTCGCTACCTTGATGTATAATATACTATTGTTATGAACAAGGTCCAGGTACCTTAGAGACATTAAGCAGAACATAATTAATAATAAATTATTATACACGTTAAACATGAATGGCAAACAAATAAACATATTGTTGCCTCGCACGCACTTGCGTTGCTATTGGCTTGTTTAAATAATTCCATGGCATTACTGATTTTTGTAAAAATGATTTTTTGCATTCCTTCGGTTCCGGATGATGAAAAATCGTTAGCAGCAGTATGCATGGATGCAGTATTTTTTTCTCTACAAAAAATATATTTACAATTTAGCTCTAAATTAATTAGGTGAGTAAATAATTGAATATAAAGAATTTACTATGCAAATCCTTATGGAGCGTTGCGGAAGTCAACACCCGGTATATTTGTTTTCTCATAATTATGAATAAAAATAATGACTTCTTTAAAGTATCTCATTTGAACGTACTCTTTTTGCTGCCAAAAATAGATAATATTAGACATATAATTAATGAATATTACTTTACAATTTTCGCTTTATCAGAAACATGGTTATCTAATACTGTTGATTCTAATTATTTAACTGTAAATGATTTTACATTAATAAGAAAAGATCGGAATACTAGAGGAGAAGGAGTGGCTATTTATATTAAAAGTTGTATAAATTTTACAGTCTGTGATGTAAATAATTGAACAGTTGTGGATATCCTTTACAATTAAAACATATAAAATAAAAGTAGGTGCAGTATACAGGCCACCACAAATGAGTTATAAGACTTTTATAGATTACCTAGATGAATTTTTGTCCTTTATTATACCTCATAATGATATTGTTTGTTGTCTCGGTGATTTCAATATTAATTTGTTTAACGTCACTTTCATACAAACGCATTATTTTTATCATATGATTGAAAATTATTCAATATCGAGGCACATTAAGGTTAATTTTTTTAAGCAATTCAGGGCAGTCAACTTTACTATTAATACTTTTATGAAGCGTAACAACCGAATAATATTTTTGTCTTACATCAAGACTTGAAAAACTATGCCTAGATAGTAACTCATCATGAGATATGCCGATGAGAGGATACACTCCATCAATTCTATAACTTAGGCATTTTAAGAAACGTCTCTGCATGGCTTTTATTCGATCAATGTGAACTTGATAGTGTGGACTCCAGATGACCGAGGCATATTCCAACTTTGATCTTACAAAAGCATAATAAAGACATTTGAAGGTCATAATATTTTTAAAATCCTGGCTGATTCGAACTATAAGTCCATACATACGATTGCCTAAATTTATAATGTTATGAAGATGAATATTAAAGGAGAGGTTCAGGTCAAATGTAACTCCTATATCACTAAATGTTTTAGGCCTTTCAAGTGAATAGTTGCCAATTCAGTATTGAAAAATAATTGGATCTGTCTTTAGTGAGTAAGCCATCACCTTACATTTAGCACAATTTAGCTTTAAATTATTTCTTCTACACCATTCAACTACATGATCTAGATTTAATGAAAATCCCTCACAGTCTGCAATATTTTTAATTGAACTATATATTTTCAAGTTGTCAGCGTATAACAAATAGTTCATGTCTATTACATCACCAATATCATTCATAAATATATTGAATAATAGTGGTCCCAGGTTGGATCCTTGAGGAATTCCCGATGTTGCAAGGTATTTTCCAGATTTGAACCCATTGAGCTGAACATATTGAGTTCAATTATTAAGGTATGACCTGAATAAATCAATGAGATTATTTGAGATTCCAAAAACACCGAGCTTTTGTATTAATATGCCATGGTCAAGTCTGTCAAATGCATTTGTAAGGTCTGTATAAATAACATCATTCTGCATTTTGTTGTCAATATTTTCTGCTATATGCTGAGTAACAGAAAGATTTGTTACAGTTGAGCGACCTTTCATAAAACCATGTTGTTGAGGTAAAGTGAAATTATTCACATGACATTAAATTTTTTTCCAAAAGTATTTCAAAAATTTTACTAAAATTACAGAGAATGAAAATTGGTCTGTAATTCTTAATGTCTGTTCGGGTGCCATTTTTAAAAATAGGACAAACTTTAGAACATTTCTATAGTAGCGGAATTATAGCAGATTTCAGGCAAATATTTATTAGTATCGTGGTGTTAAACTTTCCATCGTCACATTATAACGCAATGCTAAAATCCTCAATGGCTTAAACCTGAAAAGAAACACAGATTGCAGACAGCTTAAAATTATTTCGGTGGCGAAAATAATTCTCGTATTTTAAATGTCCGCATTCGGCTAGGCACAGCGCACACGCAGTACGCGCCTACCTGACTTTTTGCGATAGGAAGTAGACATTTAAATACTTATGCAAATTCCCCATCATAACAATAAAACATTATAATATTTCCTGTATATTCCAAAAGCAAGTAGGTTCATTGTCCCTATTTTCAGAAAATTCTAGGTTTGTCTAAATATCGTGCTTTTAGAGATCAGCAAATTCCAGGAATTTAGTTTTCGGAAAGTGCCCAGTGACATTTGCATTAACTGCGGATTTACAACATTGTAACAATAATTACCATTTAATACTGAACAGAAAAATCGGGAGTGTGCTCCCCTAGACTTTCTCGCATTCGCCTTGTTTTTTAGCAAATTTGAAAAGTTTATTGCAAAGTATATACATACAGCGATAAAATTACATTTTCAGGTAACCACTACCTGTTTAGGTAAAGTGCCGCTTTAGGTTAACCTATCATACTGAAATTTTATATCTGGGAGTTTTTCTCAATAATAAATGTATGTGCAAAATTTCGTGCAAATACCTTGAAGCAAACTGGTACTTTACTTGAATGGATACCGCTACCTGTTTAAGTAAAATGCCACTTCCGGTTAACCGATCATGCTGAAATGTAATATCTGGTAGTTTTTCTACATAAGAAATGTATGTACAAAATTTTGTTCAAATATCTCGAATTTAACTGGTACTTTACTTGAATAGGTACCGCTACCTGTTTAGGTAAAGTGCCACTTCCGGTTATGTGATTTCGCTCAAAATTTGACAGGAATCTACAAATTTTGAATAATGACTATGTACATAATTTCAAGGGTCTATCTTATTTCGTTTTTAAGTTATCGTGTTCACACACACACACACACCCACGCACACACGCACACACATACACACACACAGACATAATTCGAAAAATGGTTTTTTCGGACTCTAGGAGGTCTAAAACGTCAAGATTCGTCAAAATCTGGAAGTCGATTTTTTTGACGATTACAATACTTTCTCTATACTACCGTATGCGAGAAAGTAAAAAGGAAGACACTATTCAATTCGGCAGTATTGGCAGTATCCAATATGAAAGAAAGTTGCCCGGAGGCTATCCAAAAATGTCCATAAAACGCTTTCCAGAGGCGAGCGTTTCCTTTCCAGAAACTTTCCATTTGAAAATATATTTTTTGGAACTTTTCCTTATTGCCATTGTCTAGCGTGCTTTTAAAACTTTCTTTAGTACAATAAATGTTATTAAAGTCGTCCTACATTTTAAATGCGGCATATGCCGCGGGTTTCAGCTAGTATAATTATAACTCTTCACAATTATTGGGAGTCTAACCCTTTAACGTGATTATTTTTCGTCGATTATATATTCAAGATATTTTTCTACTTCATGTAAACAACTCTGGTTGCCTACTACAACCCCACCAATTAAAAACATACAACTGTTATCATATGATACCCATTGGATATCTGAATATTATTATTAAATTAAATTCATCATTAACACAGTATTCTGCATTATAAATTCGATATCATGTATAATTTTAATACAAAAAACGATATTTTTATTCAACATGCGATGCTATGCTGTGCAATGCTTGAGAAAATTCTGTGAAGTTAAATGAAATCGTTGGAAAATGTGTGCTGATCACAAATTAACAAATTTGAATAAATAACACACAATTTAATTGAAAAAATGTTCATTTGGGTATCACATAACTCGCGAAAGAGAGACACACACACGCATAATTGTAGTTAATCAGACTGTATTATAATGTTTGTCGTAAATATCAAAACTAATTAAAAATTTGACATTTATGACAAATTTAGCTATATAATGTCACAGTTTCGACACGTTATTTAATGCGATTTACTTATTAAAATTGCAATAAGTTAGCGTGATGTAATTTGAAATTGTTAAAGTTGTCATTTGTGTTTGTAAGTTAGTTTATTCACGGCATTTGCTTGGTTTTAACATGTTTTCAAGAAGTTCTGAATTTATTTCTAAAATAATCTAAGCATAATTTTACAAATGTTTCACACTTTTTATAAATCGCACCACTCAAAAAAATAAAATAAATCACGACAATTTACCAATCTTTAAATTACATCACGCTATTATAAAATCGTAGTTTGATTTATACGTATTTTCGCACCTTTGTATCTGTAAAATAGCTTCAATTACTATAATATTTTAGTTTTTAAATTATTACAGATTCCTGAAAATACAAAGACGGGATAGAAATAAAAAACATAAATACCGTATAATAAACACACATATTGTTATTATTGCGTAGAATATTTAATAATATAAAAATAAATGTATTTACAACAGTTCACTGCCTTATTTCAAAAAATAACTTAGCCAATTTACAAAACTATAGTTTAAGGTGCATAACTTTTCAAATTAAAAAGGCGGCTACATTGATGGCTGCAAGTAATAAAATCAAAATTCGTTTACAAGGGATCGTAGAACAAATTCATTGTGGTATTTTAAAGTTTAAGATGCTCTCAATCCAGAATTCCAGCCGTTTCTGATGTTGATGACCTCGTCTGACAGGCAAACCATATCACATGTTAATATCGATGTCCGGTTAGGGTGGCGATGTCAGGGAACAGGCAAACCTTATCACATGGAGAGGATATAAGGAAGAGGAGCCCAAGGATTCAAGTCCCTGAAAATGGTCGAGAAACAGCTTTTATACCTTTTGTGCCGTGTTATGAAAGTAGCCACTTCAGGCATCTTTGGGTGGGAGACGGCGTGGGGGTTGACTTTTTGTATCGCTGCGCATAGCGGGCACGAATTCGCTATCACTAGTTCGAGCGCTGGATAGATGCAACATCTGATAACGCCTAAATTAGCTATGCAAACATTAAATACATTGTTTAATGTTTATTTTATAAATGTCTGCAGATGCTAGCGTTACACAATTATACATTATATTTTCGTATTGTTTTCCGTCTTCTTTATCTAAATTACCGGTGATACATTTTATTGCTGTTCCAAGTCCATCTTTTAATCCACCTTTTTGTCTAATGCTTTGCATTTCGGGAAATAATTGAAATATTAGCTGATCTGCTTCATTATGAATTGCTTAAGAATTAATATCTAATTATTATGATTAATTAAAATGTCTTTCAGGTCTACAAAATGTCTATGGCCTTTTGGATAGTTTTTATTTTCTAAAAGTGAAATTGCTGTCAGAAGGTTGTTTTTAAGAGTTTGGTAGTCAGTCAATAAAGGGGTGTAGTCACATCATCATAGTCCAACGTCGTAATCAACGTATGGTGAGTGTTGTGCACTAGTTATTATTGTCCAGTGTTGCCATAACATCGGCTACTGTTGCCACCTCCATTTTCGAACAAGTTAAATTAGGAATGATATCAGTCCATCTCCGTCTTTGACCATACGGTACTCCTTGCACAATGCACCGTTCTACGCCGTTCATTGTTATGACGCATAATGTGACCGTATAAGTTTGAGGTTTGGCTGGATAAACGATGTTCGGATATAATTTTATTTAATGCGTCGAGCTGTACATGGTATTCTCTGCATCCTTCTTAATACCACATCTCAAAGGTATCAATGCGACAACGGTCTGCTGCTTTTATTACCCATGTCTACGAGCATACCAAAAAAATTGGGAATACAAGTGACTTGGCTAAGGCGCAAGGGAGCCCTCGGAGCTCCGCCCCTCTCCAAGGGGCCCTCTGGGCTCCGCCCCGGTCTCGAACTAGAGGCGACGGCGAAATGCATGCAAACGCAAATGGGGGACATCGAGTCTGAAATTATCATTCAAGCACTTCTATATTACAGCAGGAATGCGATTCAGTCCAGTGGCCTTATTTTTGTTGAGCTTGTACAGCTTCCGCAACCTCGGATTGCAAAATATCTGGCTCATGCTGGTTGGTTACAACAGGGACTGTAGTTGTGTTGTCTTCATAACGTTCTTCGTAATACCGTCTCCATACTTTTTAGGGGTCCGGTCCAGTTCCGTTTGCAGCTCGCCATTTTTGTCCTTCGCCGCATATGATTTGCGCTTAAAGCTACATGTAATTGACTTGATTTTTGTGAATAGATCCTTGGTGTGGTTGGTATTTGCATGGGACTTTATTTCCTTACGCATGTTTGCGTAGTAAGTTGCGTTATCTTTCCTGTACTCCCTGTGTATTCGTTTGCTGAGTATTATAAGCTTCGTGTTTATCAGGAACATCAAGGCCATCTTGTTTGATATTTCTTCTAGATATTATGTAAAGTTTAAAAGCCTCATCAGAGATTCATGGTTGTTTTTTGTGATCTTACTTTATTTACAGCGTCTGCAAGTGCAGTTTTGGAATTTTCGAGATTTGCTCCGTTGTTTGATTCTGATTTTGAGTAGACCTTTGCCATAGGATTTTGTTGTAAGTTGCTGTTACGTTCTTCGTTTTGAGTTACATTACTGTAAATTTCTTTGTTAAGTTTCGGTCTGTTACATGTTTTAAATTTTGCTTTAATTTTTGATATAAGTAATTGATGGTAGCTACCACAGTCTGGGGAGGGTAAGGTCTTTGCATTTTGTATTATTTATCGTCATCTTGTATGGATTAGAATATAATCTATCTGGTTTATGTGTTTACCATCCGGTGAGCACCAGGCCTATATCGACTATATAAGGACCCATAAATTTAGGATATTTTTTATTTCTTTGTTTTTAAGTAAACTTGGTCTCCAATTTTGATTCTCTGTTAAACTTGTCGTTTCCAGTTTCATTTGTGAGACATTTTTTCTAATGATTAATTAAGTAATTTTCGAAAAGTCGAAATGGTTCTTGTTATCGGTATGTCCAACTACTATTTCGAAAGGTGATCACATTACATTTAAATGAATAGTAAATGGTGATTGCATTGTATTTTCTTGAGTTTGAACATTTCTCCTAAGAGTCTGTAATCTTCTATTAATTTAACATGTAAGGTGTTGTTGTATGCAATTGAATTTTGTGCACTTGTAAAAAGCTAAGAAAAGGTTGCTTATTAAATTCGTTATCTGCTATTAATACATGGGGGTCTGTAAAAGTTGTGTCTACTCTGCGAGGGTGGCTTCTGCATAACTTTCCAATTTCTGCTTTATAAGGGTTGCCATTATTTTATACACGGTGTCTAACATACTCTATTCCTATAACATTTCTTCCATTTCCCACACACGCTTTTTTATCTAAATCAGAAGTTATTGTATGTAGTTCTTTCCCATCATATTTCTTGAACCCTGCGTGGATTCAGTTTTCACTTTGAGTCTTCTTGCTTTTTTGTTTCAATATTTCTTCTATAACTTCCTCTCTTGTTGGTGTGCTGATGACTTTTTCCTCTTTCCTATGCAACACTTCCTGGTATATTTATTTAATAATAGCATTACTTAATTTTGCCTCAAATAAGTGGGTAGCTCTTATTGAGTCCAGGTTCGATTTTATACCTGGACTGATTTCAATAATCATATAAATAAAGGAGAACGATCCAGACATGTGTGTCACAACAATTTCAGACGCGATGTCCCCCATTTGCGTTTGCATGCATTTCGCCGTCGCCTCGAGTTCGAGACCGGGGCGCATATACGTAATCTGCAGACGCATAAGGTATTATGACAACTGTTCGGCTACAATCGGTAATTGATTAATATGGCGCCAATGAAAGTTTAAGTAAAGTGCAGACACAGAGAGGTATTATTAGACGTCTGCAGTTTACTTAGTGGTTTCGCTTTGACTTGCTATATCGTATTAAATGTCGTCTAAAATTACTATAAATTATTGAAATATAGAAAGTATGCTCCCAGAAGGCTAGGAGTACAATTTGCAAACGACACAACTGTTTGATTAAATCTAACTACCAAAGATGAAGTTGAGGTTAGCTTCACATGTTTATCTTTCGACCAACCGACCGAAAAAACAGACCGAAAAAATGCTGGTAGATATACAAACTGTATCTAACCAAATTCAGCGCTTACAAAATGTAATTTTTCGAAAACAGTTAAAAAAATCTGGTCTGATACACGCACACAACTTCCTTTTACAGTGATTTTATAATTAACCATAAATTTGATTTTTAATTTTTAGCATTTGTCAAAAATTTTCAAAAATTACAAATTTTACAGAAACCGTACAAAATAGAGCGTTAGTTGAAGACACAAATTTTCTGTAAAATTCTCTGCTGAATTAAAAATGTAATAATATAGCGGGTGTTCTATTTAAAATATGAATTCATAAAAAAAGAAAAAGAAACAAAAGAAACCTATTTTAGAGGTATTCAACTGGAAAATCACCTATCTCACATCAATACACATTAAAAATGTAGTAAAAATGCTTGACAAAATCGTTAGAGCCGGTTTTTTCGCAAAAAAACTGAAAAATCACAAGAGTAAAAACACCATACTTCCGGTTATGCGATTTTATTCAAAAACTTTCTGTCGCATCTAGATAGTACACAAAACTTATATATGAAGTTTCAACGTCATACCTCTTTTCGTTTTTGAGATATTCTGTTCACACACAGACTCACACACACAGACAGACAGACCAATGAACAAAAACATGTTTTTTGGGTTCAGGGGACTCTAAAACGTGAAGATCTGTTGAAAACTCAATTTCGAATTATTGTAAAAGGTGACATTTTCATTTTATTTTTAGGAATGAAGTGATTCATTTTCTTATACACAACAGGACGCAAACTACTTTTACGTTCTAAAACGCGTCCAGCGACGTTTGAATTAATTTAGTGAATAAAATGGATCAGGATATTTATCAATTTATTATTTCAACTTAAACAGTTAGTTTTAACCCTATAATTATACTAAAGTTAATTAATTACTATATGTAATTACATTGAATTCCAATGTTAAAATGACATAAATTTTATAATTATTATTCATAATAATCTATCAAATAAATTCATGTTGACAGTTCTATAATTTTTATTTCAATTTTCCTTAATATTAATTAAATTTTCGCAAACATTTTATTTGTATCTCGTGTTTTTTTAACGAAAAATCATAAAGAAAGTATCACTTTTTAACAAAAAAATCGTAAAGAAAGTAACACGTTTTTAACTATTTTATTGAAATTGCGAATTGTCTATTTGACAGTTATAAATGTTGAAGTCTTTTTCGACCAAATTTCGAGTTACAAGGGATCACTATTCAAAAAATAACGTGAGCAACACATATGAAAACAACTTTTTTTACTCATTTGTAGTTGTTTTTGAATGACTACATGTATTCACATACATTTTCCGATGGCCATTCCATACGTGTGCTACATACTATTTTTCCTGCGACGGTTTCGCATTCTACAACAAATTTAATCTTTTAATTTGACATTCGTTAAAAAGTTGTCCGTTTTAACCAATCATAGTATGATTCTTACATGAGAGTGCAAAAAGTGAGTACTTTCTGCACTGTCGTAGAAGTAGCATATTATTATACTAGTTTAATAAGAGGGCCTATTGTAGCACGAGTGGGTATGGGGCATGAGTGCGCAACGAGGAGTGCTCAAATAGAGCTGCAATGAATTTTATTCAATGACGATAATACACTAATTTTATTTACTTTCAACAAAAATAATCAAAAAATTTTAATTTTGACATTTCATAAATATGACAATCTGTCAGTTGTCTGAAACAATGTTTTTCATATGAAAACAACAATACAGAAACAGTGTTTTGATAGACTCCATTACAGCGTCAAAAGATAAAAGTATTGTTTTTTTTTCGGGGGATGAAGATTTGTTCACGAGCAGCGTCATAATAATTTTACGAGCGAAAAATGTTATCGCAAAAAGTAAATGTTATTTTTTCTACGAATATTAAAAAATAAATTTACATTATGTATTGCAAAAACTACAAATGAATTTAGAATCTGGCCGTTTTTGGCTTACTTAATGTAGCCGTAATAAACAAAATAGCCACCATTCTTGCGAGCAAACAATTGGTTACTTATTAATTTCCATAGCAATACGCACTTTCATCTGTAGAGTGAAATAAAGAGCTACTTTATAAGCGCTAAACTATCTAATAAAGCTCTATTTTATAGCGCAGTAATTTTTTTCATAAAACTATTACTCTCGTAAAAACAATCACTTTTTGTACAACTGTCATTAAAAATTACATTTTTATTCGAGGTAACTACACTTATATATATCTAAATTAATATTATGAGAGAGCACCTTAAAAGTACACACTTTTAACACGTTAAAAATACTTAGTAAACCAATATTTGTCAGGTAACTAAGGAAAATCAATAACTTTGCTCGATATTTTGAAAAAATCTAGTAAGGCTTTCTGTATTCTAATCAAATGTCAAAACTAACATGATTATTTTGAAAAATGTCTACAACTGCTTTGTACATATATTATAATCAAATTAATAAAAGTTACATTTAGTCAGTAAAAATGATCTTGCTGATTTTTAACGACAGTTGTACAATAGTATATTATACAACTAATTATTAAACTCATACTTCTTTCACGAATTTGAAGTTTTATTAACGAGGGCGAAGCATAATCATCGCTGGTAACTCGAAATTTGGCCGTCAGCAGTCATATTACAAACCTGCAGTAACGTGAGAAGATTCTTATATCAAAATTAATTAATAGAATATAATTACATCTGACCAAATATCTCTCGTTTAATTGGAATAAACCGAACATTTCAAGAGAAAATACAATACTAATAATAATAGTCTGTATTTATCAACTCAAGATACAATAAATACGAAATAATAGTGGTCACGGTGCTTGCGTAAAGTGCAGACGCATTATAATTCAACACGTCTGCAGTTTACTTCTGTTCTGATTGGCCGTACGACTTCGGAAAAAACGATGTGATGGGTTATACCTTATGCGTCTGCAGATTACGTATATGCGACCGGGGCGGAGCCCAGAGGGCCCCCTTGGAGGGGGGCAGAGCTTCGAGGGCTCCCTTGGAGAGGGGCGGACACTCTAGGGCCCCCTTGGAGAGGGGAGGAGCCCCAAAAACCCCTTGAAGAGGGGCGGAGCCCCGAGGGCCCCCTTGAAAATAGACGGAGCCTCAAAGGCCCCCTTGGAAAGGGGCGGAGCCCCTAGAACTTCCTCGGAGAGGGGCGGAGCTCAGAGAGCCCCTTGGGGTTCTGTCCGTCACCCCTAGGGCCCCATTTGAGAGAGGCGAAGCCCCTAGGTCCCCCTTGAAGAGGGGCGGAGCCCCTAGGGCCCCTTCGGAGAGCGGTAGATCCCCGAGGGCCCCCTTGGAGAGGGGCGGAGCCCTAGAGACCCCTTGGAGAAAGACGGAGCTCCGAGGGCCCCCTTCTTTGGTCAGGTGGCGGCAGGGGCGGGGTGTGTAACAGAACGGAATGACCCAACGTAATAGGCGAGATGGTGGTAAATTGAACAGGATAGAGCGCGCAATAGAGCGCGCAGCCCCGTTTATACCAAATAACGGAAATTGCATTTATTCAATACTATGTACATAATTGTAAAAATAACTCAATATATAAACTTTCCAAACCGTAAGCATAAAATAAAATTCAATTCGTTCCGATTGTGGTTAGGCCACCCAAATGGCAGGAGTGGTCTCGGCTCTCAACTGTTTGACAGTCGCTGGCACTTCTCAGGATGATGGGCAGAGGTTGGCAGTACTGCGAATGTAAACAAATGCCAGTTCCTTTAGTTATAGCCGGTTTTGGTTGTTTTAATTTAATCTAGTTTAATTAAAATGTTTGCTACAATCGCCGGAGTGAAACCGGCTCACAGGCAGCTCAAAAAAGCCAAAGTATCACTTATTAGTCTCAAGCTTGTTACCCCAGAAAGGAAAATAGAATAACTTTTCTAAACGTATAATAAGTTTTAACTATATACATATCAAATTAAATTGTATTCAAAATCAGGAAATTAAATTATAATAACGTTTATAACTCAAATAGTTCTCTTCTAACGGCAGGTCTCGCTCGCTGGAATTCGGGCCCTGTCAGTTAATTATGGACCAGGTTATACATCGAGTAGATCACTTGACTCATAGACAGAACGTCGAACTTGAAGACTGCAATGTCATTTGATTAGTGGAACCGCCATTGACAGTGCCACGTAAACATAAAAACTTCGAATTTTAAATCGGGCGAAAGTTTAGGTAAAATAGTATTAAACAACGGGCATACCTGGTGTTATCGCAGTCCGCAGGTGTGTGGAATGTGTCGAGCTGGTAGACGGCCGGACCAAGGGTATCAGTTTCTCGTCTTCAGGATCTTGGAATTCCAGGTGAGTGGTATTATAATTAAATTTACGCTCGGGCCTTGTAGGCGGCGATTTGCCGGGAAAATGTAAATTTTGGTCCCAGCTCGCCGGTTCGCTGGAGGAGGAAATCCTTACTCTAGGTGCGCGGAGGAATCCCTGCGTCTGTTCGAGATGACGTCGCTTATCGTCTTCCGCGCGGTCCAACGCTGTAGCGCTCCGGTTCTTAACATGATTTAGGCCAAGGGGAACCCGCGAATTAATTTTTAATTTCAAAATCGCGTTCGAGCTGGGCTAAACGTTACATAGTTAATGAAAGCACGATGTTATCAGTTATTTTATTTAATGAAAGCAAATACATTTTCAAATACCACCTGGATGGACTTTCTTTTGTTTACCACGTGCGCGACATCGGAATGTGACTTGTTGGTAACAGTGGGTGATGAAAGGCTATCGGGGTTGCTAACAGATAAATCGCGCGTGCCGAGGTCGAATAACCACGACGCTTGAAGTATGTTTTTGATCTGGGGAATTGATTATTATGCGAGAAGCTTTGCTGTGGCGCCGTGCTCCGGGCACCTGCTTGTATCGGCGGCGAAGCTATGGGGGAGTTTCGAGACTTCGAATTATTTACAATAATGCAGCCCAATCTTAGGTTTGCTTTGTCTCGGATTAATACATTAGGGAAGCTTCGGGAATGGGAATCTAAAATAGCACAGCCCGATCTCAGGATTGCAATATTTCAAATTAGAAAATTTGGCACACTTCGGGACTTGGAATTATTTCAAATCGCGTAGCCGATCTCAGGTGTGCGCTATTTGAAACGAATAAGCTCCGGGACTTTAAATTATTTCCAAGTAGCGTAGCCCGATCTCAGGTTTACGCTACTTGAAACTAATAAAGTGATGCAGCTTTGTGGATATGAACTAGCCAGTTTTGACGCGTCCCGAATCCCAGGTGTGCACCGCTTTAAATTAATAAATTATTAGAGTTTCGTGAATATGAACTGACTATTATTGACGCGCCCCGAATCCCAGGTATGCGTCGTTTTAAATTAATAAATTATGAACTTAATGGAGCGGGTCGGGGATGTCGTTCGGGGAGCTGGAACTAAATTTTCTAGAAGGATTCTGGTATAATTCTGGTAGCCCAGCTGAGGTAGGAGCAAAGCCCTTCCTCAGCCGGGGCAGCGGAATCGGCCTGGGGAGCGAAGTTTGCTTTACCGGAATAAAAACCTCCGAATAATTTTCCTCGAGTTCGCGGAACCATTTCATTTTATACCTTGTCATCTAGTTCCCTTTTCTTGCATCAAAGCATAAACTGGAATGCGCGGTGGACGTTTTTTTGTTTCACTCGTTCACAACGGCGAACTTGCGGCTCGAGCGGACTGGAATTTTTATACAACTGAATATGTGAAATTTTAAATGCCATAATATTCGATTATAATTAATTCGCATTTAAAATCGGAGCGAAGCGTTACACCTATGCTGTTCCATATTTCTTCCATACAGTGATATTTTTGATCTAGGGTTCCTCTAGGTATTCTTTTCCCACCTTGAGATTTTGTTTTGGTTCGCAATTAAATTTCCTGACTTACGTCTGTAGTAGTTTATTTTATTGACATATCCTTTCTTTGTTTTCTTTATTTTCTGGTAAAAGTTTTTTTTATTTCTTTGTTGGTGTATTTTTGTTATAGTCTGATGTCGCGTTCTTTAAACGTCTTTTGGCATTTCTGTTTACCTGTTTTAGTTTCCTCCGTTGTTCTCTGTATTCCGCGATGTCTTCTTTCTTGCCCATCCTTAGCATCTTCAACCTGAGTTTTCATCTTTTATTTATTTCTGTTTTGCATTTTTTACCAAACCATGTTGGCTTCTTTTTCTTTCTTATCACTTTCGCTAGTGTTTCGTCAACCGTCGTTGTCACTTCCATTATTTGGGCCCACTTTTCTTCCAATTGATTTGTTTCTTTCGTTGTTCTGCATCTTCTATCCATCCCCTTTTTGTTTTGTTTAGATGTTTCGAGAAACGCTTTTACTTCATACTTTCTTTCATTATGTTCGGTCTTCGATGGGTAATTGACAACTTTCATTCTCATTTTTATTGTGACTAGGAAATGGTCGGAATCCATATCGGTTCCCCGTTGGCTTCTCACATTGGTTATTAGATTAGCATTCGGACATATTATATCTGGTTAATAACGTTCCCATTTGGTATTAGCTAGCTCTCTGCATGGATGTTCTTTCTTTTAAAGTATATGCTCGTCACTCTCATGCTTTTCGTTGTTGCGAGACTAATGAGCCTTTTATCGTTATCGTTCGTTTATTCGTTTTCTATGCTTCCCTATAATTGGTATTTATACTTCTTATTTACCTAGAACTATCTTTAAATCTTGTTTTGCTAGACCGTCATATAATTTGTCTAGATCTTCACAGAAGACATGTTTTCTACTTCTTTTTTCCTGTAATTGGATGTTTTCTTTTCATTTTAGCGAATATTAACCGCGTTAAAGTTAATTCCGAATTTATACACATTGTCTCTTTGTAGAGCCTGGAATAGGTTCTGGAAGTACAATAGCTATGTCTTCCAAGCTTATACAAGAGATATCAGCCACATTCGGAAACAGAAACCAGTTTGAAAATTTCACACTCTTACGAAGAAAATATATTTCAAACTCGTCTTTTTGCACTTGAATAACATTGGCAACATAAAAAACTTTTCTAGGGAATCTTATTAGAATGAATTTGCCCTCTGATATATCTTCTTTATTCACAATGGAATATTCTTCTGTTGCGTCCTCTGACACCCAGTCTTCACATTCCGAAACGACTTCATAATCTGAATCTTCTTCGCTAGTCTCATTATTTTACAAATGCTGTTTCTTTATTTTCTTGGTCTCGAGAGTCCGTTTCTTATTTTCTAGTTTCTGTATTTTCTCTATATTCCGTGTAACTTTTTGCGTTAATGCCTTTGATATTTCTTTCTCTATTCATTTGTCTTTTCTGGTGTTTATGTGAGTACTACGCTTCTTCCCTTTCTCTCCCTTTTCTGATCTGCTTTCTTAGTTGCGCTTTGGGAAATCCTTGAACTTCTTCAGGTGAAATTAATTTAGCGGTCATTGTTTTTTCAGGAGGTTTATTTTCTATATTAAAGCTCCGAATAATCTGACTATGTTCATCCCCCTGCTCTCCATCTTTTTGTAACGACAAATCATTGATGTGCGACGGGCCCGGTTGATTTTCCTCTATCTCTCCATCTCCTTGTAATGTCAAATCATTGATGTTGGATGGGCCTGGTTGATTTTCCTCTATATCTTCCTCTTCTTGTAATGTCAAATTATTGATGTGCGATGGGCCTGGTTGGTCTTCATCTTTCTGTCCATTCTCTTGTAATGACAAATCATTGATGTGGGATGGGCCTGGTTGGTTTTCCTCTTTCTTTCCATCTTCTCGTTTGGTTTCCATATGTTGTTCATTTATAATGTAAGGATTAGGTCGGTCACTTACAAATGATGTTGAGAAATCCGCCTCTGCAAAAACTTCTGGATTGAATGGGCGAATGCCTGCTTTTCGGAACCCTGCTATTATATTTCTTGGCGTAAAAGATTTTTCTAGAGCTTCTGAAATACGTCCTCTTGAATCGTAAATTGTCATCGGAATGCCGGGATGTTGAAGTATCCACTTATCACATGCCCCATTATAATGCTTTAAAGGGCCCATAAACAGAAATGCCCATGGGCTGCAGTTTATTACGGGGTAGAAATGTTCCAGATGCCGATACTATACCACACGTTGTTACTGTTTCTCCTCTTTCCCCACTTGTAGAATGATATACTTGTTTGGCAACTTTTGGTGCATCAATTTTTTTTTTTTGGATTTTGAACTGTCTAGATTCCAGTTTCATCCAAGTTAAATATGCGGGAACCGTTTGCCAAACCATTCTAGCATGTGGGTCATCCCGGGCTTTCTTAACATATCTTGCTAGTGTCTGGAATTTTATACCATATTGTTCGGCGGCAACCCTTAGAAGCCGGTTTTCGTTAAGAACTAAATTAACGGCCTGTTTCATAGCGTCGGCACTTGTGTTGCCAATTACACGAGGCTTGGGCCTCTGTAGCATCTAAAAATCAAATAAAGCTGGTTCAAATAAGTTGAAATTAAGAAAAAGACTGTAGTATAATATTATAATTGGTATATATGGTACTAACTGAGACAGTTTCAAATTGTACCAGATTTCATGTCTCACTCAGTACTTTTTGCACACCACAGATAAAACATATTTAAAAAACATATCTAACGAAAAAAATGGTATATAGTTCCAATTTAAGTGAGGTTAGCTACCAAACTGCATGCACATTGCAACATATTATGAATATTCTAGAAATTCAACTTCCTACAGATCATTTAAAAGCATAAGAAAGTAACTAAATTACCTTAAAATCAGTTTTTATTATCACAATTGCACACATTTGATATTGACTGGCTATAAATGCACTGCAAGGCGTAACTTTTAGATGTAAACATTTGACTGACAGCTGATGCAATTTGGAGAGAAATTCAAAAAGTTATTTCGTTTGTCTCACTTAGTACATTGTCTTACCTAGTACTACCCTCCCCAACTCTCAAAAATTTATTTATTTATTTACGTACCAAACAGCAATATAGAGCAATAGAATGTTTAAAGCTGCAAACGGTAAAATGAAATAGGGCCGTTATAACTTACCCTCGACTTTTCTTATCCGTTCATTTTTGCCACGGATATTTTCTAATATTTAACAGTTCCGGACATTCCAACTCAAAATAAGCTGACCAAATAATTGCTAGTATTTCTCTGCAGTGAACCAATAGCCGTCTTTCACTTTTTCTTATTTCGGCAATATTTATGTCACTAGTTGCCGGGCTCCATAGCTCAGTGGTAAGCATTTTGGCTACTGATCTAAGGGTCGAGAGTTCAATCCCCGATCCCGGTGAGGTTTTTAAAAATAAAAAAATGCGGATGAAAACTTCTACAGAATGCCATCATTCGGAAGTGATGTAAAGCCGTGGGTCCCATGTTACTACGATGTGTAGCATGTAAAAGATCCCATGCTAAGGTTGGAACTCCTTAGTCTCGGCAAAATTCTAAGTAGGACTAAGGTACCTGGTACTCTGCATGCCTAGACTTTGTTGATGGGGTTGGCAAAAAAGGCCTATAAAGGCCTACTTGCTAGACTCGCTAGAGGCTCTCCAAAAATAGTACTACTACTACTATGTCAAAAGTTCATATAGTGGCAATATTAAAGTCAAAATTGACGACCGTCTGATTGGACCTTTAAATACATTTATTAGTGAATGGTTCTAAACACCAAAATGTCGCAGAGGTTACAGGTAATGCTAATGAAGGAATGATTTTTAATTGAAAAGAATACGCAAAACTGTATTTGCTGTAATAATAATTGTTATGAATTACACAATTGTTACAAATTACTTCGTTTCCTTCACTGGAGGGATCCGGTCGCGGGGTTTGGGCAGTGTCGTTTTTGACATGTCTCATATTGTTTATCAAAACCGAATGGTGTGTTTGATCCAGTTGTAGATACGGCCGAATTGATGATGCGGAGCTATGGCCTGTTCCTCCACACCACATTTAGCGAGTGGTTGCACTGCAGTTGAACGTGTTGAGTGATTTATTATTTGTAACTTTTCTTATGTCTAATCCTGCCTTTTCAGCACTGCACCTGGTCTTCGTAATTCCATTGATCCCAACAGGATATTTCTAAATTTGCAATTGTTAGAATTTTCTGTCAAAAATAGTCGCTCTGATGATATAGTAGCGCTGAGCTTACAGAAGCCTGAAAACATTATTTTATTTAATATTTTACAAGTACATATTGTTTTTAACGAAATGCTGACTTTATGGGGCAGTGGCTAGGATTAATTAAATTAAGGGAAGCCATTTGCTATCACAAAGTGGATGTGAACCTCCTTGGTAGGTCTTCAAAAATTTGTATTGATAGCGCACCGTCGTTTTTCAGCTGCTGTCAATTTCTTCTTAAAAATAATCTATCAAGCATTTGGTTGGTTCTCCACCTCTCCGGGCTAACTCGAGGGCGGCAATTTGGTAAAATTTCCTCTGCAATCCAGATGGGGTTTTCTCATTCCAAACGTCAATCATTTTCCTGTAGTGCTCATCTGCTATAGCAATTGAGCTCACTTTTTTAGAGCTTCTTACGCTTACAATCTCTAGCAGCCCGTACACTTTCGAACTCAAATGGATTTATTTTCGTATTAAACGATTCAAAATAAAACACTTGCAACAATTTAACAGTGGTGTTCCACATTGTTTTTAAAGTTGTTTCCTTGTAGTCCGTGTCGTCGCATTTTTTCATATTATAGGCGTAATCCTCCAGTATTTTACTTAAATCTGCCGCTGGGACTGGTTCTTCAAGAGAAAAGTCTCGGACAACACAAAACTTCTTACATAATTACCTACCAGAGAGAATTTTGGCAACGCTTCGTATTTACAGGTTTTGCTGCTTCCGTTTCACTTCTGATCTTACCCATTGTAACGGCTCCGTTTCAATTCGCCGAATTCTTTTCACCGGAATTCATCACGTCGGAATCCATCACGCCGGAATTCGATTCGCCGGAAGTCTTTTGACCGAAATGCATTTCGCCGGATATCAAGATCGAGGACACTATGCTGATCGTGGAGACAACACCGGCCGTGGTAGTGAAAAAGATATCAAAGGCTGCAACTAACCTAAACAGGCTAGAACGAGACACAGTACTTTGCCGAATTTCGTTATATGACACGCACCCTATAATTCCGCGAATAGCTTTCCGGTGAAATAATTATCCGGCGAGTCAAAATCCGGAGAATGGGAAGGCCACGATCGTAACATCTTCTAATCACGAATATTCCACATTTATTCACTTATGAAAAGCCGACAAAAGTTGGACAAACTTCGCGACTAAACATTTGTTGTTGTACTGAGTATTGTTTGTTTGACAATTATAGTTATATCGTCATGGTAATGCCATAAGCTTATTAAATTTCTCAATTTTAAAAATATTTAATTTGAAATCGGCATTAAAGTACCTTGAAATCGTCATTAAAATACGGGAAATCGGCCATTGTTTTACGACTTTTTTGTAGGTGGCGAAGCGACAGATAAACGTCAACCGACGTTAACATAACCTACAAATGTTGGTTTAAATGTTGTAATTTCACGATTTGTCGATTTCAAATAAAACATAATGTACTCCTCGGCACTGAAGTTTCTTTTTATCCATCATGTGGTTTAGTTGCCTTGGCCCTACGGGCCTCCGCAAGTAAAACCACATTCGTGATAAAAAGCTAAACTTCAGTGCCTTGGTATACAAAATGTAACAGGTGGCGCAAAAGTAATCACCATATCGGAACATGCTCTCATTTTTGCAAATGGCATCTTATGTCATCGCGACTTTGACATTCGTGAAGCAAACAGAAGCAGAATACACATAGACAAACCATGGATCGCTATACTCCTCAAAAACGCGAAATAATTTGTGTCAATGTTTTTGACAAATAATCGGTCAGTGCTTTTGACTCCACGTGAAATTTGTTGTCAATTCCCTGGTCGTGTGGCATCAAATGTGCAAACACTGTGGCATTTAGCAACTCAATACGGCTCAATACGGGACAGTTTCAGACATGGCCTGCCCCGGAGTAGCCGTTCGGTCGAGAATATCGCTGCTGTGGCTACAGATGTCCAAGAGGACCCTCAAACATCCACCAAACGACGGGCCACGCACTTATGCATCGGTAGACGGTCTTTACAGCGAATTTTGGTGAAAAACTTAAAGATGTTCTCTTATAAGTGTAACCGCACACACAGCATGAACGACAGTGGATATTCTGAAGCAAGCTTTTCTCGACCGGTTCATCTATCGTTTTGGAGATCTGCAGTGGCCCGCAAGATCGCCCGATTTGACAGTTCCAGATTTCTTTCTTTGGGGTTTTCTGAAGTCACGGGTCTATACGTACAAGCCACAGACCTTGGCGGCCTTAAAAGAAAACATCTGACTAGAAGTGGAGAATCAATCGCCAGAAGTTTTGAGAAAAGTCACGAAAAATGCTGTGAAACGAGCCCGAATTTTCATCAACTCTGGCGGTGTCCACTTGACCGATATTGGGCGCATTCAGACGACACAACCGTTGAGTGAGCGCTGATCAAGCGCTCAGTTTGAGCGATGTAGGTTTGCTGAATGGCCTTTTTCAATTTACGTTGAGCTAACTGTCAAAGTTGTTTATTTTAACCTATAAATACAGCTGAATGTTGTGTTTTTGTGTTAAGAGTTACAAATCAACTATAATACGTTAAATAAATAATGTATTTACATTTTTATTCGAATTTCCAAATAAACCAATCTATTATGAGCGATGATACTATTAATAACAAATTAAAGTATACTATCTTTATATTTTGTTCAAATGAAGGAGTAAACATTATTTGATGAAATTATTAAGATAAATTAACGAGTAATTAGTGTAGTAGGAAAGTATGTAATTATGTAGATACTATCTAACAATAATTACCTAATAATCTTTATTTAAATTTGTTTTGCGCGGTAAACACGTCCATCTTACTGAGCGGTTTCTGATCAGTGAGCGGTTTTGTAATACGTAATACGCTACTTAAAATGGCGACCGCTACCACGGAGCGGCTAAGTGAGCGGTCGCATTCAGCGACATTTCACTCAACAGTTGTACAACTGTTGTGTCGTCTGAATGCGCCCATTGTCTTCGAGACTTAATGGAAAAAAAATTAAACGTCTAAATAAACATAATCAACAAACAGAACCAATTCTTTTCATTTACAAACAAAGTTACTGCCTTAGGAAATCGAGTGAGGGCTTTTGCGCCACCTTGTATACAAACTACTATTATCTACGATAGTGTGTAGAATTGCCTTTTAGTTGGCAGTTTCAAGTTTGTAAAACGACTGTTTAATAACATGTTTTCATTAGTTTACGTCGCTAGTAGTAACGTGTTTAAGATATTTCATTAGGCACGTTGTTAGTACGAACGTGTTTTAACATTTTTAAAACACGCAAAATTACAACGGGTTGCTGGTAATCCTAATTTACATTTAATTTTTTTTTGTATTTACAGGTTTTCTAGATTCTATCGTAGATAAAATATTGTACGATACACATGCATAAAGCATCTTTAGTCACTCGCAGGGCTTAAAACGCTCGCTCACTCGAGTTTTAACTCTACCCCACTCGTGCCTAAAACGTAGCTTTACGCACTTGTATCGTAAATTACTATTATTTACGACAGTGTGTAAAGTTGCCTTTTAGGTGGCAGGTTTACGTTTGTAAAACGACTGTTTAATAACATGTTTTCATTAGTTTACGTCGTCAGTAGTAACGTTTTTAAAAGATTTCATTGGGCACGTTGTTAGTAGCAACGTGTTTTAAAATTTTTAAAACACTCAAAATTACGACCGGTTGCTGGTAATCCTAATTTACATTAATTTTTTTTTATATTTACCGTATTTTCTAGATTCTATCGTAGATAAAATATTGTACGATACACATGCGTAAAGCATCGTTAGTCACTCGCGGGGCTAAAAACGCTCGCTCACTCGCGTTTTAACTCTGCCCCACTCGTGACTAAAGAGTAGCTTTACGCACTTATATCGTAAATTACTATTTTAAAATTTCATTTAAAAAAGTAGGTTTTTAAACATTAATTTCAGTGTGTGAAGTGCCACTTTTTTCACTCAGTGAAAAAAGTGACACTTTGCTTTTAATTTAGGAATGAACGATTTTAAATATACGTTTCCGTAGTTACCAGAACTGACCAACGCACTTGACTAAAATAAAGGCAAATAAAATTCTATACAAAATAGGCTCGGATTTGAAAATTAAATGTAATTTTTAAAAATCCTATAGACAACTCGTGTTAGCGTGCTTATTTTTCACGCGTGTGAAAAGAAGTTGCACTTCTAACACTTGTGGTCTAAATAACTATTTTTACATTCATTTCATTGAATTATTTTGCTGAATACAATTCATGGTCTTATTCCTTTAATATTTGTCGATTAGACCTTACTCGTAGCTGCTGTTTTTGGAAAATCTGCACTCTTGTTACGAACAACAAATATCGTCGACAATAATCATACCAACAGTCGTATTACATACGACAATTCAACGAAAGCTTTGAGCAGGTCTAAACTCAGTAAAAAGCATACAATAATTAAATTATTTATATACACGGTTTTTGTATGAATGCATTTCTTTAATAAAAATTTAGTTGTATAATGAAAACTTACCTACAGCAATGGTATCAAAACACATGAATTAATATCGGACTTTTTCCACTGTCTAGGGTGTATATCACACGCCGTTTCGGGTGTTCCTGATTAGTTCTGAGGACTGATTTTGTGCTTCTTTATACTTAAACTCGTACCTCCCCCGGGGTTTGAACCCAGAACCGCTGATCGCTGTGATTACTAGTCGTCACTCTTACCACTCGGCCACCTGCGCGGTTACATATTTTAGTTATAAACTTATATATATCTTACCGCTGTATGCGCAGTAGACTATTTTTGTAATTCTCTGCGCAGTAGTGGCATACAAATGGGCTTTAGTTCTGCACTAGCCTGGATAATTGGTTCTACTGCCAGCGCTATGTATGTAGCTTCTTTCAGCTTCCTACGGAACCTGTTTTTCTCTTTAGCTACAATTGATGCGTTATCCCATTGTATGTGGTGGTCTTCGTTCTTGGATTTGATGGTTTCGCCCTTTCTAATATTTTTCCGGTGTTCCGATAATCTCACGCGTAGGGGTCGTTGTGTTTCCCCTATTTATTGTCTTCCACACTCGTTCTTTGAACTCTGATCTTTGTTCTGAGGCTTGGTATGCGTCATCATACCTCTTAGAGTTGGTGTGGACTTGAAGGCAGTTCTTATATTGAAACTGTTTCCGATTCTTCTCATTTTGTCGGAAACTCCTCGGATGTATGGTATTAGAGCCGTGGTTGTTGGCTCCGTTTTCTCATCCCCTGCCGGTGTCGTATTTCTGTCTATCTCGTTTAGCGTTTGGTTTAGAGTTCTTTTTGGGTAGCCATTAGCTTGCAGCATTTCTGTGATTATCACAATTTCCCGTTTAAGGTCTTCTTCCTCCGAGCATATGGTCTTGAAGACGAGAGTAGATCAAAACTCCCAAAACGTCGTGTGATATACACCCTAGACAGTGAAAAAAGTCCGATAACACATATCATAATAGACCACTGCCAAAAAATGACATTCCGAGAACAACATGAATCAATTTCTCAACTTTTGTTCTTAATAATATGAAATGATGTAATTACAAAATACCAGATAATCTGCACCACTAAAAAAATCTTTAATTAATTACCATAATTTCACAGACACAGACACCGTAGAAGTCAATATCTGTTATAAATATTAAAGCAATAGTACGAAATAACATATTTGATACAAATTTGTAAGAGCACAAATATATTGATATGGTCTTAAAATGACAAAGCATTTTAAAACTAAATAATAATAAAGCAGCTTAATAATAATGTTCATAAAAGGATATTGATTGTTTTATCATATACAATACCGCGAGCGGTCGGCGAATTGCCGAAAATTTTTGTCAAAGTGTATGAGTGTTTATTGCTTCGATATAAATTGGTCGAGTGCGACAGCACGAGACCAATTTTGAAGCAATAAACAGGAATAAACACTTTGACAAAAATTCATGCAATTCGTCGGCTGCAAGCGGCATTTGAAGGACTATTCAACGAACAAAATTGACATTTCTTAGTAATTAATCAATTTTATCACGTCCTCTTTGAAAATAAAAATCTGTTGACGTAAAATAAATTGTTTGTCAAATTTGACATTTCTAATATCATATTTGATTAATTTTACAGGAAGTTAAATAAATGTCACAGGAAGAGAAAAAAATTGTCATTAAAACTCCGCTAGCGGAAGTGTTGCACAATTTTACGCTGATTGGTGGCAAATGACATAAATACTAAATTATGATTGGTGAATAGTTAACTTGAAGGGGGTGAGTTGAATAGTCATTGGAATTTCTATTTCCTACAAAGATATTTGTAGTTCATTTTGTAAATAGTCCATTTGTGGTTGTAATTGTAACTCAAACTAATTGCAGGTTATTCTGTTAGTTAAACTTTATCTGGAAAAAGTAAATATTAGCATAAAAGATAATACAAAAGTTTAATTCTGACATATTTGCTATATAAGAGGGTTAATATCATCATATAATTAGAAACAGACACAATTGAGAACTGTTAACCTAAAAAGTTTGATTAATGACAAATAGAAAAGCCATAAAGATTAAGAATAGAAATCTGTATTATCGATTGAGAATAACCAATAGTTTTGGCGGGTATTTTAAAAATAACAGAACGAATGGTGTGTAAAAATTATTAATTCAATTGACAAGTTCAATTTGAAACGGAATTAAATATTCACATTAAATGTTAAAATACTGGTATGTACATTAATATAATGTCATACTCTAAGTCGTGATATACTGAAGAATTAAGTGCGAATTCGAAAAAGACTAAGTTAGTGCATGTAACTTATAGTCAGAAAGGATGGCTGACTAAGACGAGAAGAATAGATGATACAGTTATCAAGTGAATAGGAGTACACAGAAAATTAAGAGATCTCGAAGAGAGAAGTTAACTATTGTAAACATACAGTATTATTGATATAAAATTTGAATTGAATTTTAAATAATTAGTTTACAAGTAATTAAACAAAGATTATAAAAATGATAAATGCAGATATATTTTTAATAAATACAATTGTCTCATATTAAAGCATTATAAATTTCATTGTGTATGTCCTAATTATATTCGACAGTAACGCCGAGATAAAAAATGTAGTAATTAAAGTAATTACAAGGGCATGCTCAAGCTGTGGATAAAAAGGTAAGACTTTGAGCCTAATTTTTGCAAAACCCTGAGAACAATAGTAAAATTAAATAAAATAATAGTATATTAAAGTATAAGTGGATAACAAGGTCTTTAAAACACGCGCGAGTTTTCGAGCACGACGGCGTAGCCGGAGTGCTCGAAATAGAGCAAGTGTTTTAAAGACCAGTTATCCACGAATACTTTACGCTATTTTTTATTATACCTCCAATACTGGAAATAAATTACGCACTAAAAACTTAGAAATAATGTTTGTCGTGATAAATCGAGAGGGCATAATAATATTGCTACTATAGTTACGAGAATTATTTACGTTTTTGTCGCGTCCATGTCCGTTGTTGCATTCAGTCGTTTCCTTGACAACCTTTAAAGCTCGGCGAGCTTTAATCGCCTGTATTCGCAAGCTCAGGCGTGCTTTAAATGGCGATTCTGATGCAGGTATAATAAAAAAGCTTTAAGACCACAACAATATATTATGGAAATAAGATGTACAACTTTATAGTTTGTCCAAATTGAGGTGGCGCAGTCCAGGTATACGGATTAAGCGGGGTTTCCTGTAAGTGATACTTTGTTTACATGTAATCCCTGGTTGTACATGCTACTTACCAGTTGAGACAACTTCTAAAAACCTGCACGTATTTAGGTAAATTATTGAGCCCCAGTTTTTAGTACTAAAATAATACACTGCTATGGTATATAATTTTTAATTAAGAGCACATAAAAACACTACATTTTTGTTATTAGATATTAACAGGAAGTCCTCTAACTTGCAAATGTTTTATAAACGGCCTCCTTTCCTGATTAAACAAAATTTACATTTTCTTTTTCCTATAGCCAATCAGAAACGAGCGTACCACATCCAAATTTCAAATAAATCGTAATGTGCAAGTATAAATTTTAAAACTAAACAAATTTGTAATTATAATGTAACATAAGTTCAGATATATGAAAACATGATTAAATATTAATTATTCACATGGAATAATAAGTCTATAACAGTCTCAACTTACTAATTATTACTTATTTTCGAGCAATTTATAATTACCACGGTTAATGAAATTTTTACTATCGGGCAGCTAAGATGCCAAGGTTCAATCTAGTTAACTCAAGTACATAGAAAAGCACTGTTCAGGATGGAGCTTGTAGTGGACTGTATGAATTTATTTTGGACAAATTACAGGATATGTCTTAGGGGTGCAGGAATTAAAAAGGGTGCAACCCAACGGTCTCGTGCGGTCTCACACGAGATGATGTAACAAAAGACCTGGGGTCCGTTTGGCAGCGTGAACACAGTGAAACAAGATTTCAAACTGTATTAATTTAATGACTAGTTCTTTTCTATTTATACATATAAAAATACTGACTTAGCGTACAAAGTTTAATATTTGCCCTAGTTCAAGCTGCTACTTCTACGTGCGTGTCTAATTTCATAATAAACAAACTTGCAGAGTGCAGAATTGCAGGCTGTTCACCGGGTCATTCGAGCACTGATTACATTACTGCTGACGCTTTGTTAAGCATTTTCCGTATGCAATATATGTTTGTGAAATACACGCCTAATTAAATTAAAAGGATTAAAATTTATGTTTGGTTCCTAAACAGCACACATAACATAAAGGAATTTTATTTGGTATACCTATTTACAATTCAAAATAATAAATCAAATATTTCATGTATTTTTACAATAAAGCTTGATTTTAATGTATCCAACGGGCTCGTGAGCGCCTACTGGGTTAGGCAACTCGTTTCACTTCTTCGGTCGGTGTCAGGTCGTGAGCTCGAGGAAGACCGAAGTACACGGAGGCACCCTCTGTCTGCCAAAACTAGAAACACAAGAAACAAGGTCAATTTTATTTATATTTAACATATACAGTAAATGGAGTTATAATTTCGTTTAATTCGGGGGTGTTGTGATTGAATTTGATGTGAAGCTTAAGCCCGTCTCGATATTTATGCTGCAGTGCCCCAGGATCGTTTGAAATGTCAATAAAATTACTTGTTGTAATTTCCGGTGTTACGTTAACCTCCAAACAGGCTTACGTGTTTAATTTTGACTTTGAAGCTTCTAATTTAATACAAGAGCACTCTAAGGGGTTACTGGAAGCTGGATGTCAACTTTCTAGGAGGTGAGTGAAGCTCATTTAAGTTTTATGAATAACTTTCGTGGTCTGGCACAATAACAACTTTGAAGGGCAGTGCAGGTGTTTACTGTAAGCATGTAATTTGTTTCCGGAAAAATGAGTGAAGCTCCGAACTTTTACAAGCGGCTTTAATTGATCCTGGGGCCTTATGTTACGTTCCCGGTCGGTTTGAATTCCGCTAATAACATCCTTATAGACGGTTTAAGTTCTTTAATAAAACGAAAAGCTTTCGTATTAATTCTTGCGGCGAGTGTGGGAAACGTCTTCAGGGAGGTTTCGATTTAAGATCGTCAGGTTCTTAGTCAGAAAGCCACGAAGATCTTAAGGAAATAATGTATTTAGGGGGGTTTGTAGAAGGCTACAGGTCCGTACTCAGGATGCCACGATCACCTCCAGGGGATGATAGGTTGAAAGAGATTTATAAAAGCTCGTTTAGGTCCTTAGTCAGGAAGCCACAAACGACTTAAGGAAATAGCTGGTTCAGGAAGGCTTAATAGGAAATACTGGTCGCAGGAATCGAGTGAGTCTTGCAGCGAGCGTAAACTAATTTATACATTACCCATACTCTTTTTCAGTGCTGGAATTTTGGGAGGGATGCGCCGAAAGACGTCCACTCGATGTCGGCGCAGAACGATAGTTACGCCGCGTTATCTTCCTTCTCGCGCCTTGGCGATGTTTTCTAGCTGAATGTGACGAAGTTTTAGCGGGACCAAATTAAAACGCATTGAATTGTGTAGAAATAATAATTTCGGCTGACGCTAACGTCACACATGCCTCTTCCTATGGAGGAAACAGCCGGTGGATGGACGTCTTCTTCATGGAGCTACCCCCTACGGCTCGGAAAACACCTGGGGTGTGTTCAGGACAGGCGTCGAGGTTGCGGGTGATTTTTGAATTCTCTAAAGA
The DNA here is from genome assembly GCA_940337035.1 of Agriotes lineatus. Taxonomy (NCBI): domain Eukaryota; kingdom Metazoa; phylum Arthropoda; class Insecta; order Coleoptera; family Elateridae; genus Agriotes; species Agriotes lineatus. Next base: position 169,631,777 of record OW679195.1, read on the forward strand.
ATGGGGCTACATATTAAGTCCCAATTGTTCTGCGACAGACTTCAGCATCCTGACGGATTCTCCCGAGGGTAGCTTCAGGTTGAATTTTCGCGGTGGGTGCGTTTTCCGCTGGCGGCGACGTCGGGGGACTTGGGGCTCTGGCTCGTGGAGCGTTGATTTTGGGACCTGGAGCTTTGTCGTGGGCCGTGTTAACTTCGGGGCCTGGGGTTTTGGCTCGGGCAGTGATAACACTGGGACCTGGGGCTCAGGCTCGGGCAGGCTTAACTCCATGACCTGGGACTCGGACTGGGGCAGGATTAATTCCGGGAGATGCGTAATCTCCACTTCTAGCTCTGGGAGGTGGAGCTGTTGTAGCTCCCGTAGCGGCCAGGGAGCCACCCGGGGTCAGTGGCACCACTGCCTCGTCCATGGGGACTTCGGACGGTGACTCAGGCTGGAGTTCTGGCGGAAATTCTGGCTGTTTACTCCCCGTGCCGGTCTCGGCTGTACGGCTTAAAGCTCGAGGCATCCAGGGGGTGGTAGGCGTCGCCGGGCTTGGGGGCAACACGCACATGAGGGCTTCGGGTGGCGCGACTGGCGGAGTTTGGACCCCCCCCTTCGTTGGAGACGTGGCTGGGCTCTTCGAAGACCCGTCGAACAGCCGCTTGAACTTCAGGGCCAATTAATTGTTGGATGGTTATCTCCTGCTCGGGGTGGAGTCTTGAGAGCGGAACCCTCACCTGCACGCCTTCTCCGGGTGGTTTAGGATCTGGCTTGCGGTGCTTCTTCTTCTCCGGCGTGGCTGGCAAGCACGATAGCATCGCCGGGACCGGGCTCCATTTCGGCAGGGGACTCCAGGCGGCCCTAGGTGGTGAACTAGGGGTGACGTACAAATGTGGCGTCCAGGGACGGATTTTCTTTCGGCCCTTGGGCCTCCTCTATAATTGGAATGGCCAGGGGCAAACATCACTTCAGTTGCGTACCGGTGGCATTTTTGTAGAAGGTGGCTGGACTAATTAATTCATGGACTGCAGGTCGCCACTTTTATACCTGCAGTCCGCGTTATCTCACCCCCTCTAGTTGGGAGCAGTTAGAGTAGGAGTATTTTGATAAGCGGGCTTGATGTCTTTCACGTGGGCCCTGTCGATGGTCCTACCGTTCTAGGGGTCGCTCAGCTCCACGATGACGGGAGAAATAATTTTTTGGATCACGTAGGGTCGAACATATTTTGCGGCTAACTTGGCGGCGACGCCTTGGGCGGCGTTGGAGAGTACCCCATCGCGTTTGTAGACCTGGTGCCCGACCTGGGGGCGATACTCTCGCCTTCGGAGGTTATAATGATGACTTTGTCTGGTGAAGGCTTTCGCGAGATTATTCCTTTCCACGTTCATTACGTCCTCTAATTTCTGCAGTTGTTCGCGGTAGATACCTGGGGCTAGAGCTTCATCGTCGGGCCCAATGTCGGGATCGGCAGCTTCGCGCACGGATTTCGGCGGCAACATTTCCCGCCCTAATTTGAGCAAGGCCGGCGTGAAACCTGTTGATTCGTGTTTGAACGTGTTTATGGCAAACACGACCTCGGGCAACCATGCGTCCAATTGTTTTTGATTTCCGCGGGCTAATTGGGCAATGATTGTTTCTATGACCTTATTAACTCGCTCCACGGGTTGGCCTGGGGTGTGTACGGGGGCGTGAGCCGGTGTTTGATGCCATACTCCGTGGTCAAAGCTCTGAAGAGCTTACTGGTATACTGGGGTCCATTGTCTGAAACAATAACTCTTGGAGTTCCAAATCAATAAATTATTTTTTCCCTTACGGCCTGGACCACTGTTTTTGCGGTAGCGGTGCGTAGCGGGTGGACCTCGACCCATTCCGTGAAGCGATCCTGAAACACCAGGAGCCATATGTTGCCTTTGGATGACCTGGTGAGCGGCCCGATGAGGTCTGTGCTTATAACCTGCCAAGGGCCTTGTACCCTGGACCAGAACATCTTCCCGGCCGTCTAGCGTTGGCTGTGTTTATATTCCTGGCAAGTAGGACAAGAACGTATGTATTTGGTGATTTCTCGTTGCATTCTTGGCCAATAATAATGCTTCTGTATTCTAGCGACAGTCTTCGTCACCCCCAGGTGTCCTGCAGCGACGACACGGGAGGCATTTGGAAATTCGAGGAAGGCGTCGTCTTTGTTTTCCCTGGTTTGTATGCTGTTTCCGCCATATAGGCTTGCCTTGCTATCGGTGGGGGCTAAAACGACGCTTGTTCCAGTTGCAGGGTCTCGTATTCCTCGGCCATTCGTATGAGCTCTGCCAGGCTATGGAAGTCCTTCCTGCGGATGTATAACTTGTATTCGGGGGGAAGGTTCTCGTAGATGCGCTCTAATTGCTGGTGTTCCTTCGTGATCCCAAATCGGCGCAACAGGGTCTGGATGGACGTTGTGAAGTCTCCACCGATAGCAAGTCAAGCCTTCGATATAAATTCATTTATTTAAAATTAATAAACAAATATTTAAATTTTAAAAGCATCACTTCAGATTTCATAATGCACAAATGTTTAATCACTTTTAATTCACTTTTTAAAAATAATTCTCGTTTGGGTTTTCCAAATCAATTAATAAATGCAATTATTTTTCTTTACAGATGAATGATGCTCAAGATCTCAAACTACACAAGGATAATTGAAACAAATTCAAAATAAATCATAAATGACATAAGAAAATCAACTTTAGCTTATCATTCTCAAATAACACAAAAACCTCAACTGCATTTAATTGGAAACACATTGTAATTAACTAAATAAAATAGCAATAACGCTCCATATTTATACTTTCCCCTTGGAGAGGGGTGGTGCCCCGTGACCCCCTTGGAGAGGGGCGGATCCCCGAGGGCCCCCTTAAAGAGGGACGGAGCCCCGTGAGCCCGAGAGGCAAATCCCCGAAGGCCCCTTAAAGAGGGGCGGAGCTCCGAGGCCCCTTGGAGAGGGACGAAGCCCCGATGGCCCCTTTGAGAGAGGCGGAGCCCCAAAGGCCTTCTTGGAGAGGGTCCCAGCCCCAGGGGCCCCCTTGGAGAGGGGCGAAGCCCCGTGAGTCCCCTTGGAGAGGGGCGGATCCCCGGGGGGCCCCTTGGAAAGGGGCGGAGCCCCGAGGATTCCCTGGAGAGGGGCGGAGCCCTGAAGGCCCCCTTAAAGAGGGGCGGAGAGCGTGAGGCCCCTTGGAGAGGGGCGGAGCCCCGATGGCCTCTTAGAGAGGGGCGGAGCCCCAAGGGCCCTCTTGGAGAGGGGTGGTGCCCCGTGACCCCCTTGGAGAGGGGCGGATCCCCGAGGGCCCCCTTAAAGAGGGACGGAGCCCCGTGAGCCCGAGAGGCAAATTCCCGAAGGCCCCTTAAAGAGGGGCGGAGCTCCGAGGCCCCTTGGAGAGGGACGAAGCCCCGATGGCCCCTTTGAGAGAGGCGGAGCCCCAAAGGCCTTCTTGGAGAGGGTCCCAGCCCCGGGGGCCCCCTTGGAGAGGGGCGAAGCCCCGTGAGTCCCCTTGGAGAGGGGCGGATCCCCGGGGGGCCCCTTGGAAAGGGGCGGAGCCCCGAGGATTCCCTGGAGAGGGGCGGAGCCCTGAAGGCCCCCTTAAAGAGGGGCGGAGAGCGTGAGGCCCCTTGGAGAGGGGCGGAGCCCCGATGGCCCCTTAGAGAGGGGCGGAGCCCCAAGGGCCCTCTTGGAGAGTGGCGGAGCCCCGTGAGCCCCCTTGGAAATGGGCGGATCTCCGAGGGCCTCATTAGAGAGGGACGGAACCCCGTGGGCCCCCTTGGAGAGGGTCGGATCCCCGAGGGCCCCATTTTAAGCAATTATTCTCTCTTCAAATGATAACAGATCTCCTTTAGATGGTTAACATCAATTAAAACCTGCACGGGTGTTTATCTACAAATAACTCCTGTTTTATGAAAAAAACTGTTTTAAAACGGTGATACTGAAACTAACAATAATAGTTTTCAGTTGAAAACCTCTAAAATATTACTGAAATATGACTACAAATACCTGTGTAAACAACAGGAGTCGTCTGTACCCCATTCACTCCATTTGTTACACTGTGACAGGATTTTAACGGTGTCAGTGACATTTAGTAACAAAATATTACTAAAGTCAAAATTATTGCTTGGTTAAAATTTATTTTGCATTCATACTTGCTTTATTTTTGTGTATAAAATAACACAAGTGTACATCAATGATGATACAATATTTATTCTGATGCTTAGGCCGTGTTCAGTAACTGAGCTACTTTAGATAATTTATAAAATGTCAATGTCTTATTTTGACATTAGTAACTTTTTGTAACTAAATATGCGTACACTGCTAAAAATATTCAATAGGACATTGAAACGACTCTTAATGGCGGATTTTAAAACAGCCAATCAGAAATACAGTGACTATATAAGGACAGTGTGGTCAATTTTGGTCATGTTTCTGATTGGTTGTTTTAAAATCCACCATTAAAAGTCGTTTTACGAAATTACACATAGTCACACAAAATTGCTTCTAAGTCCGTTATTATTGAAAGTAGCCCCAACATGAAGTGGAATAAAATAATCATCATAAAATTCTACAGTGTTCTGTCTAAGCGAATGCCGAATTTTCGTTTGCATAAGTAAATGTCAACGAGTTAAAGTAAAATACTTTTTGCGAAAATTGCGCATTAGCCCAAATCAAAAGCTATAATAAGTATATAAATGTCTTAATGATAAAGATTATTGCATCAAATTAAAGAGAATTTCTGGGTTATCTAACACTGAATATTATATTCCTTTAAATTAACTGGTGGTATAAATAGAACGGTTTGATTATGAATATCGAAAAAATCAGTTTTTGTTGAGCTTTTTACGTAGTCTCTGTGTCGACCAATGCAAAATGTGGTAAATTCTCGTTTTTTATGTACAAAAACACAATAAAGAAGATAACAAAGGACACATTGACTTATATTCCGATATTAGGTTGCTCGTTAACGAGAATTTTTAATCGCTGGCAGCGATTCTTTACGTTTCACGTCGTCTCTTGCCGTTTAATTCTGTTTAAGTAATATTATTGACATTATTGTAAAATTAGTGTTACACTGCACATTTGACCACCTCACATTGCACACATTTTCTCGATCGTGGGTATAGACCGCTCTGTAAAGCATCGCGGAACTTCACATATGTCCAGTCCGTATAAAATGAAGTTTATGTATAATTTAGCAGGGTGACGTTTGTCTTACAATTTAGCAGGCCGTGCACAGAACAATACCTAAGGGCGTGGCTGGTTGTTGTAGAGACGACTCTTTAATGGCTGCCTTTCTTCAAATTGACCACATTGTCCTTATATAGCCACTGTCATTAATGTAGACACTGTACTGGGTACCTGTCAATACGTTAGTTCGTGGTGTGTATTTTTGTGATATTTGTGTGGTCATCCATGTTGTCTCGAGATTCCAACCATTGTTCCTTTTTCGCCTTCTGTTGGCATGAAACCGGTGACACCAATAGCTCGGCAGAAGCGATGAGATTAAGAATCGAAAATTCGATGTAAGGTCGAGAATCGAACTGATCTAGAAAATTGGCGAAACTGGCGAAATGTTTAGCAGAGGTTTTTCAAATTTGGCATCTCGAGGCACATACGATGACGTGTTGATCGTATGGGACTTTTTTGACGTGTTTTTTTTAGACCATGGCAACAATTAGTAGTGCGATGGCTCCTCTTGGAGCCTTTCAACGGTTAGGTGAAAGCAGTGAGCTTCCACCTCACCACGTGAACGTTCCTCTTGGTTTAGAGGACGGATATTTTCCTATTTCTTCTGTCATGCGAAATGTTGTGTTTTCTGAGATTGTGTAACAGAACGGAATGGCCCTACGTAATAGTCCTTAAAGTGGTGGTAAATTGAATAGGATAGACCGCGCAATGGCGAGCACAGCCCCGTTTATAATTATAAATAAATCATCATATAACATAGCAACACAAATTTACATACATAATACATAATTTAATATACAAGGAGAAAGCAATTAGTTTTATAAAATACATACATAAAAAAACCAAATGCAATTTAAATATCTTCCTAGTCTTCAGATATAAAACCATCCGAGACCCAATCATTATCGTCGTCACTGTCCTCACCTAGATTGATAATTAATGGTTTAACACGTGGCAATTTGTAACTGTTTTCGACTTCAATCACATGTTGCACACAATTTTCCCACAACGTCTTGTCTTTGGCCATATCTTCTATAATTAACCTTATTTTATCTACACTTGCGGCATTTACTTTTGGTTCTGTATTACATTTTCTAAGTTTACGTTTTACTGCACTCCACACCAATTCTATTGGATTGAATTCGCAATAATAGGGTGGTAATCTGACAAATTCATGCCCGTTTTTTCTTGCAAATTCATCAACAACATATTGCTTTTTTAAATTCAACTTCTTAACTTCAGCGAGAAGGTTGGCCTTCTTTAATTTTTTATCTTTGGGTAGTTGGAAACCGCGACTCTCTAAAAAACTAAGGATATCACATTTCTTGGCTGCTGTGTCGGTATTTTTGTTAAGTCGTGAATGATAAGGAGCGTTATCGATTACAATAACGGAATTAGGAGCAATATTTTTACAAAGCTTGGTAGAAAACCATTCCTCAAAGAGTCTGGAGTTCATATCCGAGTGATAATCTGCGGAACTGTTTGCAATATTTTTCGCCGATAACATTAGACTATTAGACATTCACATTAATAAGAGAGATAAATGTAGAGTAATCCAGGTCTACGCTCCAACAAAAGACCACGACGACGAGGAAATAGAAGAATTCTATGAAGAAATCAACATCGCACTTCATGAGAAACCCCCAAAATACATAATATTAATGGGAGATTTCAACGCGAAAATTGGAATAAAGAATAACGAAGAAGAGACATTCCTAGGACCATTTGGTCTAGGGACAAGAAATGAAAAAGGAGACGTTCTTGTGAACTTTGCAAATGAAAACAGCTTACATATAATGAACACCTATTTTAAAAAACCTCTTGGAAGACGATGGACTTGGCAGAGTCCAGATGGCAGGACAAAAAACGAGATCGACTTCATCATAAGTAACAACAAAAATATAATCCTTGACACAGGAGTCATCAACTCCATAAATGTGGGAAGCGATCATCGTATGATAAGAGCCAAAATATACATAAACACTAAACAGGAAAGACGAAAATTAATAAACACACATAAAAATATCGAAACAGACCAACTAAAAACAAAAGCGACCCAATACCAAGAAATCTTACAAGAACGCTCCACATCTATAACCAACATCGAGTCCCTTGATGAATACAACAGAAGTCTAACAAAAAATATTATAGAAATATCCCAAACACTATCAAAGAGCAAAGGAAATAAAGAACAAAAATTAAGACAAGAAACAATAAATCTAATAGATAAACGGAAGCAAATGAGGAAACAAAACACAGATGACAGGGGAGATATGATCTCAATAAATAAAACAATAAAACAAAAAATTAGACAGGATATTAGGAATTACGAAATGGAAAAAATAAAAACTACACTAGAAGAGGGGAAAAGCCTAAAACAAACCTTGAAATCTATGTCAGAAGGCAAAAGTCAAATAACAAAACTTCAAAATGAAAACAATGAAATAATAACAGAAAAAGAACAGTTAAAAGAAACAGTGCAAAAATACTATGGAAAATTATACGATACGCAAGTAGATCCACCACCAAACAAGAAAGAAGAAAATAGAATTAAAATTCAGAATGTAGGATCAGAAGACATTCCTAGCATAACCATAGATGAGATACAACATGCACTAAATAAAACGAAAAACAGAACATCGCCGGGAGAAGACGAAATAGTGGTGGAAATGCTGAAACATGGAGGCCTTCCAGCACTAAAACTACTACAACAACTGTACGAGAAATGCTTGACTGAAGGCCGAATACCGGAAGATTGGAATAATGCACTGGTGGTAATGATATTCAAGAAAGGAAACAAGGAATTATTAGCAAACTATAGACCTATAAGCCTCCTTTCTGTGTTACATAAATTATTTACTAGAATACTAACTGAACGACTATCTAACAAACTCGACTGCTACCAACCCCGTGAGCAGGCGGGATTTAGAAGTGGATATAGCACCATGGATCATCTACAGGTAGTAAGAACGCTAATAGAGAAGGCAAATGAATATAATATAGAACTATGGATAGCCTTCATAGACTACGAAAAGGCGTTCGACACCATTGAAATATGGTCGGTCTTGAATGCATTAAGCAACTGTAGAATAGACGAAAGATACACTAAAATTATAAAAAATGTGTATGAAAATGCCACCTTCCAAGTCTTGCTCGAAGAAGAAAAAACAAACAAAATACGGGTGAGGAGAGGAGTCCGCCAGGGAGACTCTATGTCACCAAAATTGTTTACGCTGGTCTTGGAGGATCTCTTTAAAGAACTTAATTGGGAACAGAAAGGTATCCTAGTTGACGGTGAAAGGCTCAACCATCTCCGCTTTGAGGATGATGTTGCAATATTTAGTGAGTCCCCAGAAGAGCTGCAGGAAATGATAAATGAACTCCAAATAATTTCACAAAAAGTCGGTTTAAAAATAAATATTGCCAAGACTAAATATATCACTAACCAAACAAACATGGGAAACAACACAGAAATGACAATACAAAACCAAATATTAGAGAGAGTGGATTCATATATATACCTAGGTCAAACAGTAGAAGTAACAAAAGCAAATCTTAAGGCGGATCTAAAACGAAGAATATCACTCGCGTGGGCCAGTTTCGGAAAACTTCAAAAAACATTAACATCAACACTACCAAACACAATTAAAGCCAGAGTGTTTAACCAATACGTATTGCCTGTTTTGACGTATGGAACGGAGACCTGGGCTTTAAATAAAACGATTGTGACTAGACTACGGATTACTCAAAGAGCAATGGAAAGGCGCATGATAGGCATAACACTCCGAGACCATATAGAAAACGTAGAAATAAGAAAAAGATCGAAAGTAACGGACGTGATATACAGAACATGCAAACGAAAGTGGAACTGGGCTGGACACATTGCCAGATTAAATGACAATAGATGGACTAAAAAAATAATAGAATGGAGACCTCGACACCACAAAAGAGGAATAGGACGCCCACAAACCAGGTGGACAGACGACATAAAGAGACATGTAGGCGGAAACTGGATACAAATAGCTCACAACAGAACAGAATGGAAACGACTTGGGGAGGCCTACATCCGACGATGGATGGATTGGCTTTGATGATGATGATGATTAGGAACGAATCCATTTTTAGTTCTGGCGTGAATAATTATTCGTTTGCCTTTGGACGGCGGAGCATCTAAGGCACGCTTAAGTGTACTATCTGACCAACCTCTTTTTACAACATCGTGTGTATCGAACCAGGTCTCATCTAAATACACAATGTTTTTATTTTGTTTTCGTAGATCTTCGATTTTGAACAAATAATCTCTTCGCATATCAATATTGTATAATATACAAAAATTGCTGTGTTCTAGGTACTTATAATAATATATGTAAATACCTAGTTGCTTTTGTTTGATTATTTGATTTTCAATATATCAATTGTGCGAAAAACCACTGCTAACTAAATGCGGACCTGTTCTGCAGGTAAAGAGGTTTCGTAATCTCAAATGACTAGGGTAAGCTCCGAAGCCAATTAACTACGGCAAATCCCTCATATAATCTGTATATACCTGGACTGCGCCACCTCAATTTGGACAAACTGTACTTTAAGACTATTACCTAGTTTGTTTAACTACGACATTTACAATACCCAATTAGAAGGAAGATTTACAACCAATGCACATTTAATATCAGATATTGTTTTTAACATATAAAAAAGATATCAAAACAGTTGAAACTTTATTTATTAGAAAAGTGACATCTTCTCTCGCTTTTTAGAGGATTTTCTGTTAGTAAAAATACATTTGGTTCCCTTGTTGGTTTCCAAGGGCAGCGGGAAGGAATATAATAGATTTTTGCCATTAGAGACAGGAGACAAGGTGATTGTGATTAATAACAAATCAACTTGCTTCCTGTTTTTTATATTTAAATATTTTAGAATTCAGCTGAATACAAGAGATAGTTTGATTATAACATGTAAAAGTATCAACAAAAAATCATATGTATAACTTTGGAGTCAAGTGTCGTCCCTCTCTTGGATGAATACTGCTCTCACTAATGCTCGAACATTAAAGTATATCTGTAATACAAACAGCCATTTCATTTCATCCATAAACCCACAAATCATATATGCAATCTTACATGTATAACTAAATGATTCTTCCAGGCTGCTTTATACTCGCAAACAGGGCAACTGAACGATTTTTCTTCTGTATGAGTCTTCATATGAATAAGTAAATTACTTTTGTGCGCTGTTCTGTATTCACAAAGAGCACTGTAAGGTTTTTCTCCTGCATGAATCTTCATAAATGTTAATTGTAGAGATTATTAATCGCCGATCAACATAAGAGTTAGTTACAGTATTTTTCTGTTTTGACACAAACTGACAAAACCTAACCTGCTAACCTCAAATTTGACATAGATTTACAGTGCCACCAACATAAACAGATTTTTAAAAATCGTTCATTAATAAAAAATCATTCATTAATAAGGGCTATTAATGAACGACTTTGTATACATTAACGAAACCCATAAATTAATGATCAACGGAAAATTATTCTTCTGTGTTGTTCTGTATTTGCAAACACAGCTACTGTAAGAATTTTCTCATGTATGAATCTTCATATGTCTAACTAAACTACATTTCCGTAGTGTTCTGTATTCGCAAACAGAGCAACTAAAAGGCTTTTCTCCTGTATGAATCTTCATATGTGTAATTAAATTATTTTTCTGTGCTGCTCTGTATTTACAAACACAGCAACTGTAAGGCTTTTCTCCAATATGAATCTTCATATGTCTAACTAAATTATTTTTCTGTTCTGTTCTGTATCCACAGATAGAGCAACTGTATAGCTTTTCCCCTGTATGATTCTTCACATGTGTAACTAAGTGACATTTGTGTGCTGTTCTGTATCCACAAACAGAGCAGCTATACAGCTTTTCACCTGTATGAATCTTCTGATGCCTAACTAAACAGCTTTTGTACGCTGTTATGTATTCACAGACAGAGCAACTGTACAGATTTTCTCCTGTATGAATCTTCATATGTGTAACTAAATGACTTTTTTGTATTGCTTTGAATTCACAAACAGAGCAACTGTATGGTTTTTCTTCAGTATGAGATCTCCTGTGCGTAACTAGAACACTTTTGTTTGTTGCTTTGTATTCACCAACAGAGGTACTAGAAGGCTCTTCTCCCATATGAATCTTCATATGCCTACCTAAACTACTTTTGTGTTTTGTACTGTATTCACAGGCACAGCAACGGTATAGATTTTCTTCTGTATGCATCTTCATATGTGTAACTAAATTACTTTTTTGAATTGCTTTGAATTCACAAACAGAGCAACTGTAAGGTTTCTCTCCCGTATGGATCTTCATATGTGTAACTAAACTACTTTTATTTGTTGCTTTGTATTTACAAACAGAACAACTGTATAGCTTTTCTCCTGTATGACTCTTCACATGCGTAACTAAATGACATTTATGTGCTGTTCTGTATCCACAGACAGAGCACATGTACGGCTTTTCTCCTGTATGAATTCTCATATGTCTAACTAAACTACTTTTGCGTGCAGTCTTGTATTCACAGACAAAGCAACTGTACATATTTTCTCCTGTGTGACTTGTCATATGTGAAACTAAATTACTTTTTTGTATTGCTTTGAATTCACAAACAGAGCAACTGTAAGGTTTTTCCCCCGTATGGATCTTCATATGTGTAACTAAACTACTTTTATTTGTTGCTCGGTATTCACAAACAGAGCAACTGTACAGTTTTTCTCCTGTATGAATCTTTATATGTGCAACTAAATGACTTTTATGTGCTGTTCTGTATCTACAGACAGAGCAACAATATGGCTTTTCTCCTGTATGAATCCTCATGTGTCTTACTAAACAAGTTTTGTGTGCTGTTCTGTATTCGCAGATAGAGCAACTATACGGCTTTTCTCCAGTATGGATCCTCATATGTGTAACTAAATGACTTTTGTTTGCTGTACTGTATTCACACAGATAGCAACTGTACGGTTTCTCTCCACTATAAGTAATATTGATGCTATTTTTGTCAAATACTTTCTTTTCATAATTTTCATCGTTTAATTCAATGTCTTCTTGTTTAATAAATAGCTTACTAAAATTATCATTGTTATTCATGTTCTGTGTTCTGCACGATGCAGTTTCCTCAGAACTACAAGGCTTACTTTCCACAATTTCTTGTTTAATGTTCATTATGTTTCTTTTAGTGATATGTGATCCAATGAAAGTTTGATATCTTCGCAGCTATAACAAAAGCAAATTGTCATTAACCAGTTACGAATTTAGCAATACATACAGCGGCACTAAGAATTGAACAGCAAACTTTTTACGTCATTTTAAATTCTGAACTTTATTTTTTACTAGCTTTTGAGTCCACCACATAGGTGGCCTTACTCTACTTACAATAGTTTTTGTATTTTCAAATTTAAATTGTAAATATAAAAGCCGCAGAAGAAAATGATTTAAAATCATTAATATATACTAGGTGTTCAAAATTGTGCACAAAAATCGAGAAAAGATCCTTCTCAGCCTAGCGGCCTCGAGGGCTCAACATTTCTCTCATGGATTATTTGTAATATAACACACTTGTACCATAAATAACTATTAATTCATGGTGTTAAAAGTTCCATAATGGTGTCAATCTTTAATGTTATTCAGGTTTGTAAGATGTATAGCCTATGTTTTATAAATGATGTTTAGTAAAAAAAAGATGCAAGAAATTGTTTTTCTAGTAAATGCATAATAAAAAATCGTTTTCCATGTGTTGAAATTTATGCCAGTCGCTATATAACTGCAAAATTTATGATACACCAAGATCTAATATTACATTTGACGAGCAATTATTTCCAATGAAGGCAGGTGCAGATAGGATGGCTGTAGATACCTATTGAAAATATCTTCTGAATACTACATTTTTATGTATTGCTATATTATATCCAATAGAATGTTATTTTTGAGCGAATTAAGTGTTTTATTACTGCTAATGATCATTTCCCATGTTTAAATTTATACCTGAAGCCTATGATATGCATCTACAGAATCGGAAAAAACATCTAGTCACCATTCCATTAGGCGCTATGCTTGGAGTTTCAAAAAGATTCTAAAAGAGAAAATTCATATTACAAATGCTTGTTTGCCATTCACTAAAATATTATTAAACATTTACAAATATTGTACTGTTATATTGTGCGTCTGCCACCATACACAACATAGGGAGGCTCATAAGTTTTGATATAAATCAAAATTAAATCGTGAATTATAATATAGTCAAAATTAAAGATTTAACGATTTAGATGAATACATTTCAAGCGACAGATCTGACAAGCATCACTGTGCAGCATAAGTTGGAGATCGTGTAAAGATAAGATTGATCCTTAGCAGGATTTACCCTTGGCGATTCTTTATGTTGCGTATGCCGTCAAACACACTGTATAGGATACATACCAAATACACTCCTGGTACATGCAGTGTTGCATATTTTAGGTTATATTAGTCGTAGCACAAGTACGGACGGAAATAATTTGACCAAACTCCTGTTATAATAAATCACCTGACTAAGGATTGATAAATGGTAAATATATCAAAGTTTAATTTTTGCATATGCCTAATATGAACAACTGTTATTAAAACACCGTTTATACAAATAACCGTTCGTAACCTAAACACTATGCCAACATCGCCATATTAAATTAGTTCATTTGTTTGTTTTGTTATAATCTTATATGCTCTTTGCTTATACTTCGCTTCTTCGGTCGGTTGAATTTGGGCTTTTTGGCTTGGGGTCAGGCATATACCGATAGGGCCACAATTATACAGAGTGTAGAAATGCTTTACGCACCATAGGAATTTCAATGGTAATTTTTTCATATGAAAATATTTGCTTCTCTAATTATTTTAGAGCAAACTTGTATGGAAGTTTTTTGTAGAGAAAAAAATTCTGTATCCATTTATGGCAGCATTTGTTATTTTACATTTCGAAAAACCGAAAATTTAAAGCAATAAAATTACCATTTTTAGACAAATCAGTGGTGCCTTGAAATTATTGAAGCATCTCAAAGCATCAACAAATTAGTTTTTGCACTACTAGTCTCAGAACGCACCGGTATTGGCCTATTTTTAGGTCGTGAAGTTGATTTTCTCCACCAAGGGAGAGAAAGTAAAGTAAACAATTTTCACGGTGGTAACTAATAAATTGCTAAATTACCAAATATGACTATTTTAATTTTGACGTTTTAAAGAGCTGTATTGTCAGGTTGTCAGTTAAAATATTTTCGAAATTTGTTGGGAATTTAGGTATTAAGCCGTTTGATAGTGCAAAAAATAATATATACACCACGGTCGCGAATCGTCTTATAACCTTCGCGCTTTAGATACTTCGTGCTGCGCGCTCAGTATCTAATATGCGTTCAGGTGTTCAGGTTATAATACTGCGCTTCGCTACCTTGATGTATAATATACTATTTTGCACTACAGGTCTCAGAACGCACCGTTATTGGCCTATTTTTAGGTCGTGAAGTTGATTTTCTCCACCAAGGGAGAGAACGTAAAATAAAAAATTTTCACCGTGGTAACTAATAAATTGCTAAATTACCAAATATGACTATTTTAATTTTGACGTTTTAAAGAGCTGTATTGTCAGGTTGACAGTTAAAATATTTTCGAAATTTGTTGGGAATTTAGGTATTAAGCCGTTTGGTAGTGCAAAAAATAGTATATACACCACGGTAGCGAATCCTCTTATAACCTTCGCGCTTTAGATACTTCGCGCTGCGCGCTCAGTATCTAATATGCGCTTAGGTTATAATACTGCGCTTCGCTACCTTGATGTATAATATACTATTTTGCACTACTAGTCTCAGAACGCACCGTTATTGGCCTATTTTTAGGTCGTGAAGTTGATTTTCTCCACCAAGGGAGAGAAAGTAAAATAAACAATTTTCACCGTGGTAACTAATAAATTGCTAAGTTACCAAATATGACTATTTTAATTTTGACGTTTTAAAGAGCTGTACTGTCAGGTTGACAGTTAAAATATTTTCGAAATTTGTTGGGAATTTAGGTATTAAGCCGTTTGGTAGTGCAAAAAATAGTATATACACCACGGTAGCGAATCCTCTTATAACCTTCGCGCTTTAGATACTTCGCGCTGCGCGCTCAGTATCTAATATGCGCTTAGGTTATAATACTGCGCTTCGCTACCTTGATGTATAATATACTATTTTGCACTACTAGTCTCAGAACGCACCGTTATTGGCCTATTTTTAGGTCGTGAAGTTGATTTTCTCCACCAAGGGAGAGAAAGTAAAATAAACAATTTTCACCGTGGTAACTAATAAATTGCTAAGTTACCAAATATGACTATTTTAATTTTGACGTTTTAAAGAGCTGTACTGTCAGGTTGACAGTTAAAATATTTTCGAAATTTGTTGGGAATTTAGGTATTAAGCCGTTTGGTAGTGCAAAAAATAGTATATACACCACGGTAGCGAATCGTCTTATAACCTTCGCGCTTTAGATACTTCGCGCTCAGTATCTAATATGCGCTCAGGTTATAATACTGCACTTCGCTACCTTGATGTATAATATACTATTGTTGTTTATTTGTTTACATCTGTCAAATGTAGCGGCAACCATGGCACTTATTGCACCGATTTTTTGAAAAAATGATAATTCTAGTTTCTTTCTTTATTAGGTTTTCTGACGTAAAATGACAAAAATTGTGGCATAAATGGATGCAGAATTGTTTGCTCTACAAAAAACCTATGTACAAGTTTGCTCTAAAATAATTAGGGAAGCAAATATTGTCATATGAAAAAATTACCATTGAAAACCCTATGGTGCGTAAAGCATTTCTATACCCTGTATATAACAGCAATAAGATAACATGAACAAGAAGATAACACGTATTGCTTGAGTAAGAAAGAGATAAACATAGTAGTAAATATTCGAGAAGGCTTTACTCTTAATTTAATTATGACATTTGTCAACTAAACATGCCTACTAATATATTTTTTTTGTATAGCCATCTCTTTCTTACTCAAGCGTTCTATTTGCTTGTTCATGTTATTTCATTGCTGTTATACCGGGTGTCCGTTCTGAAAGTCGAACATAGGCGATTAACATTGTATTGAACGTTTTTGCCGATTCCTGCTCGCCAATTCACTTACAGGGAAGGTAATGGTATCAATAGAAAGATAAAATTATTACGCATCAAATGATACCAATAATAATATTCAAGATGCGATTTTTATTTTAAAATGCTAATTTAAAACTTGGGAATTTTTAAATATGCCATGCCTTGCTTTTCAAGTTCGATAGCATTTGTCAAAAAAAATTGGTAATTAGTTGGCGTAAATCAGGTATTTTCTATCAACGTCTGTTAAAATTATCTACAGAAAAATGAATTATTTCAATGAAGAACGAGTGAATGCACTAATGTTAATTGCCTATGTTCGACTTTGAAAATGGACACCCGGTATATAATTATGGCCCCATCAGTATATTACTTACTATATTGCTAGCGGCTATTAGTGGGAAACTCACGAATGAAGTGAGGCAGACAATCAACTCTTCAATGTATAATGGTGAGCTGTGCGCAAGCGTGGCGGCGTCGTCCGCCCAATGGGAAAGTGGTCAAGTTTAAAATTCGTTTCTAAAGGCGGAGCTCAAATTCTCACGCATGCGCACGAGAAGCGTTATACTCTAAGTGAAACTATGTCGGCGCCGTAATGGGTTCGGGCGTTCCGAGGCCCTACTAGCAATATGTATAATACATATATGGGGTCAGAGTAGGATTTGGGCTTCTGGGGTCAATATAGGGAATACATATGAACTACCGATTCGAGAGCTAGTAACATAAGAGGGAGGCGACACAATTCAGAACCGCTTGAGCAGCTTCAACTTTAAGTAAACTACACAAATAAATTAACAATTGCAAGTCGAATTATAGTATTAGCAGAGAAAAATATTTTGCGCAATTATACTTGGGGCTTGGGGTCCATATAGCGAAGTAATATAAACCACCGACCACAGATAAAAAAAAACACCGCCTGCTGAATTGTGCAACAAACGTCACTTTAAAGTGACGTTTACAATTCAGCAGGCTGTGAAGAAAAGAAACTACCGACCCTAGAGCTAGTAATATAGAAGGAAAGCTCCACAATTGAGAAACGACACAAATAAATTAACAATTATTGTTTATAGTAAAAAAAGATGAATATTCTGGGCAATTATTGAATTATACCGAGAATGCGCGCAAAGCCTAAAATGCGCAAATCATACGTGATACGTCATTATCCTCTAGAAATTAAAACTAATACTGTTACAGCCAGTCTTATAAAGGCCACTACTGACGTTAACTTTAATTCGCTGTTAAAATAAACAAAAGCGCATCAAAACGTTTGTGCTTATGACATATTATTCATTAGTAAACAAATTTTGATGCGCTTTTGTTTATTTTAACAGCGAATTAAAGTTAACGTCAGATTAGTGGCCTTTATAAGACTGGCTGTTAATATGTGTAATAACAACATTTATTGTCTGTTCATGTTTATCATATTAGCATACTAATTATTATTAAACAATGAATTAATTAAATAATTAGAAAATCTAATTTAATATTTATATCTCTTAATTTATTCTATGTCTAGGGAGACGTATCAAAACCTTTCCCAATGGCTCCGACCGAAAATCGGCGGTAGGCGCCGTTGCTGGACGTCCAAGTTTGCTCGAATTTACGAGGGCGTTCTATTTTTTAATTATTTAATTAATTTATGGTTTAATAATAATATTTTGATATGACAAACATGAATAGAGAATAAGTGTTGTTGTTTGTTTGTTTGTTTGTTAATGGACAAGATCTAGGCATGCAGAGTACCAGGTACCTTAGTATAAGTGTTGTTATTACACTTATTAACAATAATGGTTTTAATTTCTAGCGGTTAATGACGTTGTATGACACCTGAGTTACGCATTTTAGACATGGTGGGCATTGTTGGTATTATTCTAACATATGAGCAAACAAAAAGTAAAATCAAGCTTGGCTTTGAAAATTGAAACATATGTCGATTATTAATTCACATTATGTTGATGTTTTAGAATGAAACACACATACATAACCTAAACCATTGCATAACTATCATGTCAAAATTACCACCAACCTACATAATAGAACTCATTAAACATAAGAATAAACTCCGCAGGCCATGGCAAAGAACAAAAGACCCAGGAACGAAAAACAAGGTAAACAACGTATCTCATCGAATTTCACAAGAACTAGACAGCTATAGAATCAATAACTACCAGAGGTAGGTATATTGAATATCTAGATTCTAGAACCTGGCGACCCGGGAATGTGGGCTACTAAAAGACTCACTAAGCAACACCATCAAATACCACCAACTGCAGTAGATGTACTGCTCAGATTCTGAAAAGGCAGACATTTTTACTAACCACCTGGAAAAAGTATTTACACCAAACATTAAAAGCAATATTTTTTGGCCACAATCGTAAACTTTATTGAGTCACATTTGCCAGTTCAACCAATTGAACCTATAATCCGTTCACGACCTTTTTGGTACAGAGTTGACCATGATTTTTTCTTTTCATGGTGGACCAACTGATTCGGTGATGTAGCGGATGCAACTTGTTTCTTCTGTCAATGTCTGGTCGACATTTTCTTGTCACCACATTTATTATTTTATTTACGACAGTGTGTAAAATTGCCTTTTAGTTGGCAGTTTTAAGTTTGTAAAACGACTATTTAATAAAATGTTTTCATTAGTTTACGTCGTCAGTAGTAAAGTGTTTAAAAAATTTCATTAGGCACGTTGTCAGTAGCAACGGTTTTAAAATTTTTAAAACACTCAAAATTACGACCGGTTGCTGGTAATCCTAATTTACATTTTTTTTATATTTACCGTGTTTTCTAGATTCTATCGTAGATAATAGATATTTATGTATTTAGTGTGTAAAGGGAGCTATTTTGGCATGAGGATGCGATTTTCGTGGCGAGCGGCAGCTAGGCGCGAAAATACAACCGAATACCAAAATGACTCTTTACACTCGAAATACATATATTTTTTCTACGGTTCTATATAAATGACAAAATTGTGCCAATTGTGATTTTTTCGATTCACGCCATTTGATGAAGTCGTTGTACCACCGTTCATAAGGCCGCGCGATTTGGCCGGCAATAACTCATTGGTTGCTGTCTGGGCCGCTTCATATACTTCAGACGGGGTGCAATTATCTTCCGATTCCTTCTTCAACTTCACAAAAACTCACAAACTCAATAAAACTGTTGCGTGATGGACGAGCCGTGATTGCCAATAATTTGTGACAGTTCCGGAAAAATGACGAATTACAATAATAATCAAATAGCCATGGCGGTGCGTAAAGTAAAATGAAGTCACGTGATTATTTCATTAAGACATTGTTTACGTGGTTGCGATGTTAAAATGGTTACTAGGGAAAAATGTGTGAATCGCTAACTTTTCGCATTGGCAGTGAGCCTTTAATAGTCAGTTTTAGAGGTGACCGTAGAAAATAGCTATTTATATATCTAGGGAGCAAAGGAATTTGTGCTGAATGTGGTTAATGAGAGGGGTCAATGGCAGGTGTCTGTGCAGGTTTTGGGGCTAAATTCAATTTCTGCGCAGGACAAATGAACTAATTTAGATTTGTGGTAAATTCAAATTCTGCGCAGATGTTAATATAGACTATAGCTTATTTGCGCGTCGCCAGATGTCATTTCTTGCAGTAGTAACGTCATTTTCTGAGAATTTTTACCGGATGTGGTGGTGACGTCATTGTCTGGGAATGTAGTTGTGAGAAAAGACCTCTTCAGACTTGTTGAGCTGGCTGATGTTAAAGTGGGAACTCTGTTGGATGAATTACCTGGTATATTACAACAGCTCCAAGTTGATGACTTCTACCTTATGGATTTGGGTATAACACAAAACTTTGCTGGCATTTTTAACAAATTGGATATGTGCGATTGCTTAATGACTAAACACAACTTTTGCCTCCAAGGAGAGTACCAGAAAAATTGTAATGTGCTTGTAGACAACGATTAAAAGTAACATTTACGTCTTCTTTGGCTAGAGAGCACCGAATTACACGATTGGAAGCAACAATACACAATTACAAGATAGGTAATGTGTTCGAACCTCTGGAGGACTGTTTAAGTGTATTGGTCAGTTACAAGCAGTATTTACAAGATGCACCGTTTTATTCTGTGCCAATCGCTTCTATACGGACCAAGTTAACAGTCTAAAAAAAGCTGTTGTGTTTAACAATATTTTACAATGTGTTCTGGGGCAACAAAAATACAAGAAAGTTGACCGGGGTGCAAATTAAACTGCCAGATAAACAAAAACAGCGCGATAAAATGATAAACTACATCCTCTCCGCCTGCAGTTTTAACTATTTACCAGTTAATTATGTAGGAATTGTAGACAGCGACTCACACGAGGATAACAAACATAATACAAAGGTGCTATATTAAGGCTAGAGTGATATTCTTTTCCCAGTCCACAACACTGTTCTCTACGATAGCACATTACTGCCTTGGGATTGGTTAATACGACTAACGTCATGCCGCAGGTCTTAAGAAAAAGAACTAACATAACACACAGACTTACTCCATATTCAATTAAAAAAATAACTCCGCTATCGCCTGTCCATGTATTAAGTGCAAGAAAGCGAAAATTGGAGCTGGAAGAAATAGAAATTAGAAAAAGAAAACTAGATTATTTAGTGGAAGCAAACTCTATAAAAGAAGAGTACAAAAATTTGCTGTCAAAAGAACAAAAAGTAAAAGAAACGGAGGATAGGCTATGCAGTTTCTTTAATCAAAACTCTTGGAGAAATCTCTATACAACTGGGATATACAAGATTTCCGCATTTATTGTAAATACTAGGGGAACATTTCCGACTGTTGGTGTTCTAGCAGAAAAAGATGGAAGCAAAAGTGTATACGTCTTAAAAGAGTATGTTAAACAACATCTTATAGATATTTACGACGATAACCAAGAGAAACTTAGGGTACAGGGATAAATTTGTGTTCCATTTAATGGATTTAATATTGTATGTTTGCCAACAGAAGAACAGTTTATAAAATTTAAAACTAATGGAGTTTCTACGTATAATGGTCACTCATTCCCCAAAGTAGAGGAAGTTGAATTTTACAAGAGGGGATAATGGCGAAATCCACATCGATTAATATACAATTAAGAAGATATAGATCAAATTACCAATATTAGCATGCAGCAACTAAAATTCAGGATTAAGATTGCACAATGCTATCGTTTGAAAGAACTTCCAGAAAGAACAGAACTAGTTGACACTGGAATTAAACAAATGTATTACAGAAACAAAAATCGGTATATTTTGCAGTTCGAAAATGTAGAAGCTTTGTGTGTAACCAACTTCTGGCTTAAAAAGAAATAGAGGAATCACATATAGACTTATACATTTTTGCTACTATGCACTGTCTTCTCCATTTTTATATATTCCTACGAACAAAGTTGGTTTCACACCTAAATGCACTTTTTGTTCTTTTAAAAGTTGATCACCCTAAAACCTACCTTGTTGTAGATAATTTTCTCTTATATAATTGTTCACTCGGCTAGATCAATACTACTTTCAATCTGCAGGGTAACTGTTGTATGAAACCTGACAGTACACTGCGGTCTAATACAACGTACTTTAAAAATTAAATAAAAAAGATAATTCGGCAGATAATATTCTGATTTTATTAATATAAACAAATCAAACCTTCAAATGACAATTATTGTTCTTTAATTCAATCTTACTCCATAAACTATTAAAGCAATTGTTGATGTTTATTTTTGAAGTTGCTGGTACTTCTGACAATTCATGACACTTCCAATAATCAAGTAAATGTATAAACTTTAGGTTTACAAAACCATTCTTAATTTATAAATGTAAATTAAACGAATTTAGAAATTCCTATAGGCCTTTTTAATCTTTTGAATTTATATTGTTCGTAGCTCAGTACCTACTGAGAATTGATTTTAAATGGACTCACTTTGCGTTTTTCACTTTTGTCGCGACGTGTCTGCAATCCTCTCTGCTAGAAGTTGCCCCTGGGACCTTCTTCGCTATACAGCTTCTGTGTTGATATCTTCAAAATATGATGACAGTTCTTTTATATAGATAATGTACACTAATGGTCACCTTTAACAATGTTTTAAGTGGATTCTACCCAGAGTTCATTAGTTTTACTTTTAATTCTGGAAGAAAATGTTAATAGCTATGAAATTTTTGTACCTTCCAGCTTCTCTCTTTTTTAAAACAAAAACAATTGGTTATTCCCTCTCCTGGCACTCTTTTACAGAAGGAACATTTATTAATTACCAACTAAAATCAATCTAGTTAAAATTATGATAAAAGTTTTTTTTAGGTTATAAACGTATTTGAAGTTTTTCTAATAATAAATATACCGCCACACTAACAAAGGTAAGTCATACGCTGCTGGTAGGCCAATTTTTGTACTGTTTATTTATAAAAATGTCTGTTCAAATGTGGCGTGTGATTAAATATTAATATGTTGGACTGCTCTAAGTTTATTTATATTACTGTACTGTTGGTGATAAGTGAAAGTAGAATTTATGGGTTTTTATAAGTATTTCACTGAAACACAACAGAGGTAAGTAACAATCTAACCTCATTTTTGGCGCATTCTTTCTAAATTTCATTTTTATAGTTATAATAGCACGAAGACGCTGTGTAACAAGTACGGCAGTACCTTAAAAGAAAATCGTATGCAAACTATAACAACATTTTCTTTTCCAATGGACAAGATCCGAAAGAAAGCACGGTTTCGTACAATACCACGAGAATGTTGTACCTCAACAAAAAGTGCGGTCGTGTGTGAAATACATTTTAATGGAAAGATATTTGAAAGCGTTAGAAGTAAGAGTGGGGAACTGCAGAAGCTGATGCTGCATTACCCTCGATTGGCTGATAATGTTGTCCCAAACGTATTTCCAAATTTACCAGCATATTTGTCATCAAAAGCGCCTCAAGAAAGGACAAATCTTGAATGTAGAGGAAAACAAATATTGGAAAGACATTCACAAACAGTGAAAGTGTATTTAAATGATGACATCAGCACTTTTTCGAAATTTATGGAACCATTTACGTTACACAAATTTAGGTGTTGCCGAACAGATAAGTTTATTACGTTCAAATAAGATTATTTACAGTAGCACCACCATAGTTTTTGCATATATGTTGTATTCTCAATCAGCAGTGGTGTATAAAAAATTACAAACTTTAAAATAATTACAGAAATATCTTTTATCCATGGGTTACATAGATTAAGTCGTTTTATTTTTATAAATATACTGTTACATGTTTGTATTACTTGAGTACAATTACAGAAGCTATCTTAAGTTAATTATAGAGTAACATATGATAAACAGTAAAACTGTGCTCTTAAAAGCAACATTATTTCAAATTGGAGTACTGTAACTTAGGACCACCAACTACCAGAGATGCAATGTTGCGAAGTCTAACAGCATGGCTTGTCATTGTACGAGACAGTGTTAAAACGCACGATCTAAGCTCAAAAATCCAGTTGACATTTCTAAATTAGTTCATTTGACACGTGAAACAAAACCAAGTTAGCTCGTATCAAATCAGTATGATAGAAGGTCCTATTGGTGAATGTCTTAAATTTAAGAAATGATGATTGGCTCAAAATTTAAGGAATTATATTTTGAAAATTATTACTTGATAGTTGATTAGTACAATGAAAATTACTTCAAAAAATATGACAGTTCTACAACTGTCAACGTCAAAAATTATGAAAATGAAAAGTCAGTCAAAATCGTATTTGTTACAATTCTTATTATTTTAAAAACATAAAAATGTAAGTAGTTTCTTCAAATACCTTATTCACTTTATTTTAATTTATCATTTGACAAATACCTGTAGTTACTTCATAAAGCACTCTGATCAGCCTCCTCGTTGAACCAAATTTACGCCGTCTGCTCACAGATGTTCCGGAACACCCATGCAAGTACAGATATTAACTAATTGCAACACCCGTCGTTCTTAATTTCTCCTTGCATAGCTTCAATGTGAACACCAATACTGCAAGCTGCCGGTCTGCAGGAATCATCTTACTTTATACTGCGTATCAACTGCCTCCAAATCCAATTCAAGTGTAGATGCAAGTAACTACCAGTGACAGCAATGCCCTTTTACCGAAATACGACAGGATACTTCTCATTTCTACCAAGAAGCTCGATAAGGTCCACCACCAGTGACTCAAATGCCTTTTATCCAAATCTCACAAGACACTTATAACTACCAACAAGAAGCTCGATGAGGTCAACCATCATCAGTGATTGCAATGCCCTTTACCCAATGCAGATGTAACCAACCAACAATAAGCTCAGTAAAGTGTCCTCTAATCCAATTCAGGTGTAAATTTCGACAATGAAACGCAGACTTTCCATTATCAATTCCAGAAAAGACTATTTTGTAGATTACAGCAGTTCCACTTCTCCTTGTACCACTACCATTCAATTCCTTCTTCAATTAGTCCATTATACCGTTTGTTTTAAAAATTCACTTTTTTATCTCGTTAATTTATTATTTAGTACCTCCTTTTATATGCCAATTAAATAAATAAAATCATTTTATAAAAGGTTTTTTATTATCAAATTTTGCTTTTTATCAAAAATACGTTTACATTTTAGAATCAAAAATGTTGTTGTTTTTCTTTAAATTCCAATTCACTATAGTAATACTAATTTACCAATTTCTTTTTAAATGAACACTCCTAGATGACTTATTAGTACAACTGATTTATATTTGACATTTTAAATGACTTTTTCAAATAATTATTCCACTTGCTTTTCGTCTTAATTCAAGCTATCTTATAGCTTATTCTGATAGTTATTTAATATTAATTATGACTTGAACTCTGATATTACCAAACAACCATCCTTACTAATTCAAACATTATTTAATCCATATATTAGAACCTTTCTGTTAAAATCTTGATTGTATTACTGGATTTAAATTTTAGTCTGTAATTTATTAAATACATTTTGAATAATTATGCTGTTCTTTTACTACTGAAATTCATCGTTGTACGTTTTAATAATTAGGTATTTATTATTATATAAATAATCTCATACCTAGAGATTAACTTTCACAAACAAGCTAGCAGTTCTGAGATGCTACCACAACAATACATTGTTCAAAGATAATAAACTTCCTAAATGCGTCAAATAAATACCAGCTAATGATACCTACGTATTTATCTTCGGAGATAGAAAATAATTTGATTGACATAATGGCAGAAATAGTTTCTCAAAGCATCGTTAACGATATTGGCAATGCTGATGTTCCATGGTTTAGTATTTTATAGGATAGCACACAATATAAAAATAATTAAGAAAACATTGCAATTAGACTTAGCTACGTTACCTGCGCGTCGGAAAGTGAAAGAGTAATAATAATAATAATAATAATAATATTTATTTTTACTCAAAAATTATACAAAAATAAACTAAGTAAATTTACTACTTATCGTTATTAACGTATTTCACCCACTAAAGGCGCACTGCTGGCTCCTGTGAGTGGGTGTATATGATTTATGATATATAAAAACTTTTAATAAAATATCAAATATGTAAGAAAATTCAACCAAATTAAGAGCTAACAAAACAAATAAATCAGATGAAAATCAACAAAAATAGATTACATGAATAATAATGCTGAGGCACTACGCTACACATTATTATAATACATTTTAAAACTTGTGACAAGTTAAGTAACACCGAAGAGGTTATGCACAACCTGTCTGGTAGTACTTAACAATCATTCCTTTAGTTGCCTCTTGAACTTATTTACTTGCCTTGTTTCTGTAATGGCCGCTGGTAATATTCCATAGCATTTTGGAGCAAGTTAATCAAAACACCGAATGCCAATTTTGGATAGTCTGACTTCATGGTTTACGTTTGCTCTGGTTCCGATTTAGTGCTTTGTGTAAATGAACGAGTTGTTTTTTATGCAATATAACACGATTACTTTACAGTATAGCTGTCTGATATCTAATACTTTAGTTTCAGCAAAATGAAATTTTTGTTGTACATTATTTTTAAGATTTTCTTTTGCAGTATTTCAATACTATTGATTCTGTTGTTGTATGCACCTCCACAACTAATAATTCCATAGTTCATCACCGATTCAAATAGAGCATGGTATGTTTTTTTAAATTGTTTAATGTTGAGTATATCTTTTAGATTTTTAAAAATGTATATCATGTATCTCAATTTGTTTGTCAAATTCCTAGATATTTTATACTCGTTGTAGGCTGTATTTTCCATTCGGTGTTCCCTTTTAATTTTATTGGCTTCAGATCCGGCAGACTGTCTTTGTAGCATCCAAATGCCAAGTATTTGGTCTTGTTCATGTTAATTGTTAAAATGTTATTCTTGAACCAGGAGCATATGTTTTCCATGTCGTACTCAACCGTCTTAAACAATCTCACCCATGAATCACTTTCGTAGAAAATTTATGTGTCGTCAGCGTAAGCTAAAATGGTTCCTTTTTCGCTTTTGCTCATTAGGTCGTTTATGTAGATAATAAACAGTATAGGCCCCAGGATGGAACCTTGAGAAACCCCGTACCGCACTGTTTTAACACCACTGAGAGTTTCACTTATTCTTACTTGTTGCACTCTGTCTGTTAAATAACTTTGAAGCACTTTGTTCACTTTCCATCTATAATAATAATAATGGTCTGACACCCCATGAAGGAGCTTAGCCGACCTTTCCCTCTATATCCTATTTTATTTAATTTCCCGACCAGCCTATTGCAAGTCTATTTTAACAATAAAAACTTGATTTGGACGCTGGAACATTTACAGACTTAAAAGTGCTTAACGATTATGGCTTAGATGCTTCTAAAATTTTAAATCAGTCTTATGATGGAGCAGCTGTTATGAGTGGACAGAAAGGGAGAGTGTAAGTATTACTCCAAAACCGCCTAAACAGAATAATACCTTACCTGCATTGTTGCAATCATCTATTGCACCTGGTACTTGTGAAAAGAAATATCAGCAATTTAGCAATATTTCGATCAACGCTCTATGCTATACATGTTTCTTAAAAAGAAAGTATTTCGAAGTCGATGGACACGCACTGTGTCGTCTTTTGGAGCAGCGTTGGAGCGGTCATTTGGATGTTACTCGCATAGTTTTCAGTAATTATGGGAAAATAATCAAATCACTAGAAAAAATATCAAAGAGCAGAGATATAGATGGTGATTATATTGTAGAAAGTAAGTACTGGTTTGTTCAAAATTGTTCAGTCTAAAGATTTTCGATTTTGCATGGTGTCCATGAAAAAAATATTAAAAACTATTCACCCTGCTGATAAATTACTTCAGGCCCACGAAACCAGTTTGAAAGACATGTTGGTTGTCATAACCTTGGTAATGGATTCCCTTACCTCGAAAGACAAACGCAATGCTTACGGGATATCTAGTATATGATAAAACTGATGAAAGATCAGAAGATGTGGACCAAAATGAACAACATTTCAGAGAAATATTTTATGAAACACTGGATGTCATCTTGAACGAAATTAAAAAGCTCCTAATTGCAGTTTCAAGTGCTGAGAAAGAAAACATTGATTTAAAGAAAGTCAAATTTTTTCAAGCTTTAGGTATAAAACTTCCATCCTCAGAAGAGATTACAGTGGTCAACATATTTATACAAACCCAGAAGAGAGAAAACCCTTCTTTGATATAATTTTTCAGCAACGTGTTGCATTCGCTGAAACATATAATTTATTGGCGAATGCCAGAGCTTTTGTCTGTATTACAGCGACTTGCGCATCTACTTTCTCTGTGTCAACAAGGTTTAATCGTCCACAGCGACTCTCTATGTGCCACCAACAAATATCCAATTTGATCCTTCTAGCATACGAACAAAATCGTACAAAAACTGTAAACCTTGACTTACTTTTGAAGAAATTCTATCAGCAGAAGACCGGACGATTACAACTTTTCTAATTTCTAAAATGTTTTGTATGTACAATTATCATTAAGTATATGAGTAAAAAAAAAGTTACCATGACAACGTGTTTTCAGTTTTATGTATAAGTACGAACAAAGGTAACGAAAGTATTGCGAAAAAACCTCTTTATGAATGTAGATATAAAATAACAAAATAACCGATTATAATTTGGTATTATCTTAAAAAAATGTAATTTGATATAAGGCGTACACTCTGGAAAACAGCGTGTTTGCATGTTCATAATTCGTTATCTAACACGTTTTTCCTTATTATAGCATTATAGTCAATTATGGCATTATCTCGAAAAAAAAATGTTGAAGAGGAAGTAGAAAACAGCTTTATTGCCATTAAGAATCTATAAAAATTAATATATCTCCAATGTTTTTGTGAATTTTTATACAAACATAATATGATATGACGGGCGGAACAGTTTATATACAAAAACAAATCGTCTTCAATTTAGTTTTTATTTCGTGTACACCCGAAGACATGGACTGTAAGTAGAGAGATGGTTTAAGTTTTTTAGTAGTTAAATTTAATTTATTTTTAACACAATCATCACGGGGCTTCAATA
This sequence comes from Agriotes lineatus, assembly GCA_940337035.1. NCBI lineage: Eukaryota > Metazoa > Arthropoda > Insecta > Coleoptera > Elateridae > Agriotes > Agriotes lineatus. Next base: position 169,660,614 of record OW679195.1, read on the forward strand.
CCACGTTTTAAACAGACTGATTTTATCGTCAATTCGCCCTGATATAACAGCAGGTAAAAAAAATGTTTAAACATTTTTCCTCATTCATTATTTGTATAGAATGCCCATAGCGAATATTGGCGGTGGTGACGCCGGAGGAGGTACCTCCAATATATTACAACCAATTTGAGAATGTAGGTGCCTACCTACCTTCACATAAGCTACTAAGTATTCCACGACGAAGAAAGAAAGATGACATGTATAGTTCTGAGCATATAACAATTCTGTTTCAGCTTTCTTATTTTCCTTTCCAGTTTTAAGTTATCATGCATAGCACCTTCCTTGATGTGTGTGGAATTAAATACATATTACATTATAACTGTAAGTATATTCATGATTCTGTTTTCGCTTTTTTTCCTTCCAGTTTTAACCTGCCCACACGCACACACACACAGATATGTACCGCCCGAAAAAGGAAAAAATATTAATTTTTACTTCCTTTTACAATAAAGGAAGTATTGGATTCACCCCAAAAATTCGAAATTGAGTTTTCAACAGATCTTCACGTTTCAGAGTCCCCTGAACCCAAAAAACATTTTTTTTTCATTGGTCTTTCTGTCTGTCTGTGTGTCTGCTGTGAACAGAATATCTCAAAAACGGAAAGAGGTATGGCGTTGAAACTTCATATATAAGTTTTGTGTACTATGTAGATGCGACAGCAAGGTTTTGAAGAAAATCGCATAACCGGAAGTAGGTGTTTACTCTTGTGATTTTTCAGTTTTTTTCGATTTTTTCAAAAACTGCTCTAACGATTTTTTTTAAACTTTACATTTTTATTTAACTTGTAATCGCAGCTAAACAAAATAAAAATAAATATTTATGTTTTATTATGTGAAAACAACCTAGTTTTATATAATCAGTTATTTCAAAGTCAATTTATTGTCATTAACGTTTCCGCTAATTTAGCTATTGAAGTGTTTATTTGACTTGAATTTCTGTTATCACCAACGACCTTTGATGTGAGTTTAATGTAACTGTTATATTAAGAACGAGAATTGCTTAAGTAATTCATACTCCATACCTACATCAAACTATATCCTTTTACTTGCTGAATATTAACTTTTCCTTCAACGATGTGCTTCTGTTCACAAGGAATAAGTAACAATGTGAAAAAAACATTGCTCAAACATATCTTCGACTGCTGCTTCGTTTAACTACTGCACTGCTACTAAACTAGTAATGATTTGTCAAAAACGAGCGCTGGGTAACTCTAGATGACTCATAACTTAAAACAATAATCGAATTACATGTACCGCTTCTAACCACACACAACCATCGCTAGGTGGCGCAAACCATGCTGCGCTTCACCAATTTATTAATGACTGAAACGAAGCGTTATTTGCTAAACAATGAAAATTTCTAATATAAAAACTTTCAAGTAGAACACTTCTAAGCGACAAAAATTGTAAACCGACCACTTTAAACAATTATTATCACAAAAAAGGCACCCCCCCCCCCACCCAAAAACAAGCCTTTACAAATAGTTCTTTCCACCCCTAATAATCAACCTACACCCTTCTTTCAATCAATAAACCTTAATCACAAATTCATCTTTCTACAACCTTCCACCCATATCTCCACAATCGCATACCCCATCGCCAAATTATTGCCCCGTCTCGATGCGATGTTTTTTCCATAAGAATAACATGGTCACAAGTGGTCCAGAATCCTCATTTTATAAATAATCTTTGTGGTTCCTGAACACAGTAAAAATGGCACATCAAGCAGATAAACGTCAACCCTATCTCAAATTCACCAGCACGGGCCATCTTAAATGCTGCAGATTCAAAGCTAAAGAACGGATTCCACATCTACCAGCAGTGGCGTGCGCTTGGGCAGTGGCGTAGCACATGGTACGAGAGAAACATGTTTTCTTTATGTGAAGTGTTTGTTGCCAAAAATTGTTAATGACTCTTTTTACGACACAAAATTCTTAGTAATTAACGTAAACAGTCAGTCCTTTGATATTTTCCTGTAAACGTCTATGAACCCACGAAATAAATAGAACATTGTTGTTTGTGATTTAAAAATTCACGATTTTTATTAAATTTGTTATTTATGAACCCTGAGATACAAAGTTCCACTAGTCATGCTAGACCATCATTGTGTTGTTGTAACATAAATAAATTGTGCTTGTGATATCTGCATTAACAAAGCTACGCTCAACATGATTTTTGAGCATTTATAGTTAGATAAGTCATGTACAGCCCATATTTTTTATATAGCAGCAAGCTCTCCAGTATTTATTTTTGTGCATTCACTATCAGTATATACATTAATAATTGGGTAATAATATAAAAGTAAAGAATGGATATCCAAGGCAATATATTATGGAAATCAAATGTACAACTTTATTTTATGACTATTAGCTAGTTTGTTTAACTATATAATAATAATAATAATAATAATAATATGCCTTTATTCAACCAGAAGATTTACAACCAATGCAAATTTAATATCATGTATTGTTTTAACACACAAAAAACCTTAAACAGCTGAAACTTTAGCAATTTATCATAATGTTAAGCAGTAAATAATTTTTTGACACCTTGATTTGAAAGTGAAATTTTCTATTGCTTTTTTAAGGATTTTTAGTTGTTGAAAATAGACGTTTGGCACCTTTGTTGGTTTCCAAGAGCAGCGGGAGGGAATGTAAGACACTGGCCCCCGTTGCCATTAGAGGCGGGAAGCAATGTGCATACCGATTTTTATATTTAAATATTAAACTGCAATTTAAATGTCAAAAAAATCATATGCATAACTCGGGAGTAAAGTGTCATTTCCTCCTTTGGATAATTATTGCTCTCGCGGACGCTCGAGCATTAAACTACATCCGCAGAAGGGAATGATGCACTTTCCTTTCTAATAATACAAATAGTTATTTCATTTTATTCATAAACCCATGCATCATATATGCAATCTTACATGTATAAATAAATAATTCTGCCAGGCTGTTCTGTATTCACAAACAGAAAACTGTAAGGTTTTTTTCCTGTATGAATCTTCATACATAAATAATCATCTTCTACCTTTCAGTTTAGAGGTATGGTATACTGCCCATAAACTTTTTCCATTTCTTGCGGTCTAGCGCCATTATCTTCGCTTGACCCCATGAACTTTTCATTTCCTCGAGTATACTGGTGATTTCTCCATTCCATGTGTTACCGGGTATGCCTCTTCTCTTTTTTTGTCCGCCCCCATTTCCCAGATCTTATTTACAGCCGTGTTTTCGTTCATCTTAACCAGATATCCAAGCCACCTTAGTTGGCTTCTTGTTATTACCACATGTAGTGCTTTGACTTTCAATCTCCTCCTAATTTCTTCATTACGTATTCGGTCCATTCTCGTAACTCCTTATATTTTTCGCAGTATTCGCATTTCACTCGCTTGCAGTTTACTTTTCAATTTCTTGGACAAAACCCATGACTCGCACCCGTAGGTTAGTACCGGTACAAATGTAGTTCGGTGGATCCTTATTTTTGTTACTTTACTTACTTCTCGTTTCCTAATAAAAGACTTGTTCAACCCATATAAAAGTTTGTTTACTGTGATATTTCTGTTGTTAATTTCATTCTCCAGCTGCCCTTTAGAATTAATAATGGAGCCTAGGTACTTAAAGTTTTCCACCTGCTTAACTGGCGTCTGGTCCAGCGCAATCCCTAGATCTATATCCTCTCTTCCCAATGCCATAACTTCTGTGTTTTCACTATTAATACCAATGCTAAATTCAGCCAAGGTCTCCTTCAAAATCGACAAGTTTTCTTGCAGATGTTCCGCATTACGTGTTATCAAAAACAAATCATCGACATATCCTGGCTATTTCATCCATCAGGATCACAATAACAAACGGACTTAGTTTGCTCTCTTGTTGGACCCCTTTGTTTGTCTGAAATTCTGTTGAGCAGATGTTGTTGTACCTTACGTAATTTACAGTTTTTTCATAGATACTTTTAATCATCTCTATCATATGTCCTTCAATGTTCCTCTGTTCCAGAATTTTTCAGATGTTTTCTCTCGGAACACTGTCAAAAGCTTTTTGTAAGTCTATAAAGGCCCTCGGTGTCTCACTAAGAATCCAGAGGCTAAATATTAGATCCTGCGCCCCTCTTAGGAATGAAGCCGCTCTGCGAATCTGCTATTGTATGCCAGAAAACTTTCCGTAGTCTCTTTTCTAAGATTGATTCGTAAATTTTCAACGGTACACACAATAATGAAATTCCTCTATAATTACTACAGTTCCTACTATCCCATTTCTTAAAGAGTGGGGCTATTACTGCCACCTACCAGTCTTTGGGTACTCTTTGCTTTTCCCATGCTGTTTCAAATATTCTGTGCAAATGAACTATACCTATCTCTCCCAGACATTTTAGATATTCAGGTTTTATTCGTCGTGTCCAGCTGCTTTGCCTGCCATTAATGTTTTAAGTGCCTCCCTTATTTCTTCTACCCCTATTTTTGACTGCTTTCCTGCTAGCTCCACTTTATCACAATCCTTTACTTCACTTGCCTGGTTGTTAGTACTTAAACCCCTCCAAACCTCTTTAAAATGTTCTACCCATCTTTCCAATACCTCGTCATCTGTGATTAATACCTTCCCCCTCTTGTCAAGTACACGTTCAAATGGCATCTTCTTACTTCGCTTCAAGTTTTTTAAACTTTGCATTTCCTTTACTGTCTTCTTCCATTTTCTTCCCAAAAGCTTCCCAGGACTCTTGTTTCCCTCTTCTCACTAAAACTTTTACTAAATGTCTTTGTGTTCACATACACAGCGACTCTAAAACTTTTCTGATGTATGAATCCTCATATGTGTAAATAAACTACTTTTCCGCGCTGTTCTGTATTCACAAACAGAGCAACTATAAGGCTTTTCGCCTGTATGAATTGTCATATGTGAAACTAAATTACTTTTTTGTATTGCTTTGAATTCACAAACAGAACAACTGTAAGGCTTTTCTCCTGTATGAATCCTCGTATGTCTAACTAAATGACTTGTCTTTGTTGCTCTGTATCCACAGACAGAGCAACTGTATGGCTTTTCCCCTGTATGACTCTTCACATGTGTAACTAAATGGCATTTATGTGCTGTTCTGTATCCACAAACAGAGCAACTGTATGGCTTTTCTCCTGTATGGATCCTCATATGTCTAACTAAACTACTTTTGTATGCTGTTCTGTATTCACAGACGGAGCAACTGTGCAGATTTTCTCCTGTATGAATTGCCATATGTGAAACTAAATTACTTTTTTGTATTGCTTTGAATTCACAAACAGAGCAACTGTAAGGTTTTTCTCCTGTATGGATCTTCATATGTATAACTAAACTACTTTTGTTTGTTGCTCTGTATTCGCAAACAGAGCAACTGTACAGCTTTTCTCCTGTATGAATCTTCATATGTACAACTAAATGACTTTCTTGTGCTGTTCTGTATCCACAGACAGAGCAACTATATGGTTTTTCTCCTGTATGGATCCCCATATGTCTTACTAAACAAGTTTTATGTGCTGTTCTGTATTCACACACAAAGCAACTGAATGGCTTTTCTCCTGTATGGATCCTCATATGTGTAACTAAATAACTTTTGTTTGCTGTTAGAAATTCACACAAAGAGCAGCTGTACGGTTTCTCTCCACTGCCAGCAATATTGATGCTATTTTTGTCCAATGTTTTCTTTTCAAAATTTTCATGGTTTAATTCAATGTCTTCTTCTTTAATAAATAGCTTATCAAAATTTGCATTGTTATTCATGTTCTGTAATCTGCACGATGCAGTTTTTGCAGAACTACAAGGTTTACTTTCCACAATTTCTTGTTTAATGTTCATTGTGTTTGCTTAAACGTTTCTTTTAGTGATATGTGGGAAAATGGAAGTCTGATATCTTCGCACCTACAACAAAAGTAGATTGTCATTAACCTGTTACGAATTTAGCAATACATAAAGCAGCACCGAGAATTAAACAGCAAACATTTTACCTCATTTTAAGTTCTGAGCTTTATTTTATATTAGCTTTTGAGTCCACCACATAGGTGGTCTTACTTTACTTAAAATAGTTTTTGCATTTTTAAAATTAAACTGTCAATAAAAAAGTTGCACAAAAAAATCTGTTAATGCCTTTAATATAGTGTTCAAAATTATGTACAAAATAGGTAAAAAAATGTTAATGCTACTACTAATACAGAAACAGCAAAAGAAAACACTTAGCAATGCAAACTACTTTAATTCTCAATGAAAAAAATGGCCATTGGTGGGATTCGAACCTGAGGAGCCAGATTATTAGACAGATGCTGTAACCACTCGGGCATGGTGTAAAGACTACAAGGTGTAACATTCCCGGAGATGCGCAGCCGTTCAGAAAGTAGAAGGGAGCAGTCAATCAATCCCCAAAGCCCGTGCTCAGGAAATCCATCATGGCCGTGATCGTACACAGCAGCAGACGACGCAAATAACATTGAGGTAGTGACGCATGCTGGGGACACATGGTGCTTGGACGATTATTTCTATTGTCATTTCGTGTTTATTTTTGGTAAAGTTGAAAGAAGTGGTTAGAGGCCTGCGATAAAGATGCGGATTGCAACATTAATTATGGTAATTAAACTACACTTTCAAAATGTAGGGGCCTTTCTCATTGGTTGAATTTGAAGCTCCGCCCACAATGCCCCCATTCTGCGCCACGATTCACCTCGTATTCTTTACATCATGCACTCGCCTACAAAGGTGTACACATCATGCTTGTTTGTCGTTTCATTATAAAGGACATGCGACACGAGGGCCAATCGCGAACAATGTTCACCCAATCGTTGCTGATAAAAAGGTCACACAAAGACCCATGCAGAGACGCAGGCGCAACACATGTTTATATATTTTATTTTGTGCTGTAATACACATTTCTGTACAAATAGACCTCATATAACGTACACAAATCAAAATTTATAGTCCAAATGATTGAATTCAGTTTCAGGGTGTTAAGTACATGCTTTTCAGAAGTGAAAGCGCCACATCTCGTGATAACCGAAACTTTGTAACATCAGCAAAAGCTCATTTTCAAGGTAACTATAAGTTTCTGATATGTTTTATAAAGGGTGATTTAAGGCAAAAAATGAACCAAGCGTTTTATATTTTTACTGAACAATGTGATATAATTTTTTTGAAAGGTCTTTGTATCTAAGTTATTAGACTTCAAAATTTCCACATACTAGCCCATGATTGAGATGACATGAAAATTGAATTACAAAATATAATGTGTAAGATTTAAAAACTACCTAATTGTATTATTCTTGTAACAGCAAGAATGACAAATATTAAATAATAATTTACAATAAATGCTCAAAAAATGCACATTCAGTAGGTGAGGGGCCCAGCTTAGCAGTGCAAGATCGGTCAATCACTGATAAAAAGGCCCAACTAACGGGTGTTCATAAACAGTCGTCATCCCAGTAGGTTTTGACTTCAGAAACGTATGTCTATTAAAATTGAGAAAAAATGCGCTATGACAATACTCAATGACGTTTCATTGTGTTGCACGAATTAATCAAAGACATAACATTTTGTTTTTCAAAGCAACTGGGATGACGACTGTTTATGAACACCCGTTATTTTGAATGTTTTTGACTGTGTTCATTATTCTCAACAGTAAAAACAAAAGAGCTTTTTTGTTATCGGATAAATTTCTATTTGTAACGAAATAATTTTTCCAATCAGTAATTTTACGAGAAAAACTGACATAAATGTCTGTTTTTTCAACAAAATTACTGATGATAAAATTTTGAGTTACAAAGAGAAATTTATCCTTAAAAGAAAAGCTCGAGTATTTTTTGGCAAGATAAATTAACAACATAATATATGAATGAACAACAATAATTCTCTTATTAACTTCACCAAGTAATTATAACTGACAGGACAGACATGAAAGTGACGTATGCCTACTAGATGTAGTCTGCTTATGAGGAACAGGCGTTTTCATAGCTGTAAAAAAGGATGCACCTTTTTTTATCGCTATAGGAGTTGATATATCTTCGTTAATTGGCATTAAATTTCAACTGTTTATGCTTTGTCAATCACGGCCTACTTTTATTACTACATTTAGAAATTGAAATCATACGTGGACAATTTAAGATCTACTAACTTGGAAAGAAAGTCCTTTCAGCAAAAAAATTCTTCACATTTTTCAACATGAATATAACGCTGTATATGATGATTCAGTTTTTGCCTCGAGTTTTCAATCACCTTGTATTAATGCAGACCGACGTTTTTCAATCAAAAATCTCTAACAATTTTAAGTTATATTCATAAAGTTGAGAGTTACTAATAGCAGGGTTCATTTATCTTCTCAAATTTTTTGTTTGCACCTCCAATGTATGAGGTTATTGGACTGGGTGGTGTACTTTCACCACATTAATTTTGTTTTTCTTTTATTCCTCTGAAATTATACATAAAAAGAAATAGTTGCAACAATCGCAAACGTTTAATGGAAAAATAAAGAATGGCAAAGTAAAGTGTTTGAGATGCAAAGATAAAAGAAAAGGTATTTTAAACGTGACAGCTATAGAAGGCATCACAAAAATGACAATGCCAATGAACAGAAAAGAACGTTACCACTTTAATATTGATATTAGTTGTTATAACATTACTTAGAACTTTCTATATTTTGTATATTATTCAATTAATTGAATAAAGTTTAGTACAAATAACTGTTTCGTCATTCGTCGTTGAATTAATGAAATGATATTTTGATAGCTACTCCTTTGCAAGATTGCTACAGCTTAGTTGTAAGAAACTAAAGTTTGAGAAATTTAAAGAAGATATTAAGGATGAGTGTATTGACCTGTGATGAAAAATACTAAGCAACTGGTTTTTGAAATTTATTTTTGGGACCTGCCTTTGCATGAAAATGAATTATTACGGGCATGCTTAACAAGTTTTTCACGAGCATCAATTATATGAGACTCTTGTTTTACACACATGTAGCCACTCAAGGTTTATAAAACACAACACACACATCAAATAGGTTCGTGGGTGCATGGAAGTGAACAATAACAAAATTATTTGAAAATCGAAGAAAAAGAAAATGTTGTTTTATTACTGACTCTTTCAAATACCCATTTTCGCCATCTTAATTATTTTCAAAACAAATTACACCGATACGTCAGGCAGAACACATAACTTAACCTCTAAATTGACCGACAATGGGAGCGAGGTAACCCACGCCAAATAAAAATTCAAAAGTCCCGGAATTTCAGTGCTCTACGATTTTATACCTGCCGCAAAACGAAACGTGAATGCTTAAATCTAAACCATTAATTGACTAAAACTGACATCACTTTAAAAACAAATTGAATGTGTAGCTCAAACAAAATCTAATCGCTAATTACAAAAATGCTTATGCTGATTGTACAAAAACCTTACATGTACACACAAAACTAGTTACACCATCGTCTTCAGCACATTTCAGTGCACAAATGTCCCGAATTTAACACCGATCTGTGCTGGTCTCGTGTTGAACAGTTTTTAGCATGAGTTGGCCTTCGCCCCACATACAACCCAGATGTAATGTCTGAAAGGAGGTTCCACAGCTCTACTGCACGTGTGTGAATGTTGTCTATGAGAGGGAAATAGAATTAACGAAAATCTGCGCATATTGACCGACGTGACATTTGCATCTTGCAATCTCCCATGAAGCCGCGGAGTCCCACAACTTTGCTAGTGGATGAAGGCCCCAATATGTCCAATAGCTCCTCCTCCAAGTATGTGCCTGCTTTATAAACTGGACGGACTCCTCTGAAGCATGTTGGTACAATAATTTTGTTCGTAACAGTTCTAATTTCACTGGTACGTATGTTCATAGCTTTAATGTGCAGAATATCCAATTTTCTCTGCTTGCAGGCTCCCAATTTTGAACACACGTATGCTCTTCAGCTACAGCCCTAGAATTCTGCAGCTGCGGCCCCAATATTGTGTTGTCGAAAAACCCTTGGCTTCCACTGGAACTCAGGCCCGTTCCAGCGCACACCAACGGCCCCATCTGCTTTGCCAGTGCACCGAATGTACGAAGTTCTGGAGTTCTGACCTGGTTTTATATGCACTTTAATTGTAACCACACTGCATGTTTAGTTTTTATATGCTCACTTTGACGCACTGTGAAACATACACTGAAATTTTACATCTAGTTGAAATCGGTTGTTTGTAGTTGTTATTCCAAGCATGTTCAGCAATTTTAGATTTATCAAAACTTTTTAATTTAGTTTTTCTGTTCTATAACTTTAACTTCTAAAGACCTAGATGTTTCACTGATATAATATTTCACGCATTCATAGGGAATACAATTCTTTGAATGTTGTTCTTCATTGAAAGGTTTAATTTCTATAACAACTGACCACATAGTATGTATTATTTTGAACGCCATTCTAACAATGAACCTATTTCCAATTCGTCTAATTTTATCAAACACGCCTGGTATATAAGGTATAATTAGAGTGTTGTATTTTTTACTGTCATTTCTTTGTATGTGCGTGATATTATTTCGTGTATTGAAAATGTTCTGAACAAGTCTCTGGATAGCCATTATCTTAAAAATATTTATAATAAATTCGTTTCTTTTTTGAAATTTCATTATTAGAGCAAACAATTTTGGCTCTGTCGTAATAGCTATTTGTATATTACGAGCGCAAAGTTACAAATTGCCGATAGAGAGAAAAAGTTCTCGAAATTGGCAATTTGATTTTGCGCTCAAAATATACACAAGATTTTATCTACAATCGCGTTTAGAAGCAATTAGAAAATAATTTATTTTAATTAATGCAGTACAAACAGTACAGTGGTGTGGTTTGGACACTTGATGCGTATGCATGATCAGAGATTGCCCCAAAAGGTATTTAAATGGAAACCACGTGGTAGGAGGAAACCAGGTAAAACCCTGAAGATCTTGGAATGAAGGCATAAGAGCAGCATTAAGAGACATAGAATTAGAAGATGAAGTTTTTGATAGGGATAGGTGGAGATTAGTAAGGAGACGGCGCCAAGCCGTATAAACTCGTGAATATATATATTTACAAAAGATATAAAGCTAATCTAACAAGTATGATCGAGTGGTAAGTTAAGGTGCTTTATTCGAATTATATAAAAATGTACAATAAAATAGTTGCACCGAGAACATATACTGCCCAAAATTTGTAACACTCTTTGTATAATTTCTGGTTTTCTTTGCCTTATTAAGATGATTGCATAATATGTATTTATATAAGTAAATATTATAACAAGATTGATGGTTAATGATTTCTTCATAGGTTAGATTAAAATATTCATTATCTTTTAAACGTTTCAACCAGGCTCATGGTGGTTTTCAAGTTCAATTTCATTATGTTTCCTTTATTTCACATTTATTATTAATCTTGAATTAGCATTAGATGAAATGGTTTACATTATATATATAATGGACATGAAGTTTTCCATTTTTTGGAGTCCCTGATGCACTTTGATTTTATGGAACATTTTAAAATTTTTATATTTGAAGCGGCATTTATTATACCTCATGGCAACAATCATAAAGGTAGAAGCTACTGTTGATATTTGTAAATTGGATTGCAGATTTTACCCTATCTCGATTCTGAACGAAGTATAGTTTATTTTAGTAAAATAACACTGTTAGATGAGTAAGAAGAAGCAATTGATAAGACAATAGAATAACTGAAATATGACGAAGTGAAACAAATTATAGAGAAAATAAGAAATGATAAAACCCCTGGCATGGATGGAATAAATGGAGAAATAATAAAATATATGGAGGAGGTGATACACATGAGATAATATTTAAGATTATTAAAGAAATATGGAAAACCGAAGAAATGCCTGAGGGGCGGAGATATGGAATAATAATTATTCCAAAACTGAAAAAAGGCGCCCCAGAATTATGCACGAACTACAGAGGCATTATCTTGTTAAATATGGCTTATAAGGCCTTTATATCAGAACAGGTTATTGGACAATATTAATGTGGTTTTTGCCCAGGAAAATCAACAGTGGAGGTAATACACATGTTGAACCAGATCATAGAAACGGCATATGAATACAATATACCACATGTTCATTAAAAAGTCCATAAGGGCGGCTGTGGAAATTCAAATGTTTGAATAATATGTTGTTGGCACTGTAGGTCTACATCAAATTCGAGGTTATCAGGTTAGGTTTTGCGTCAGTCTGTACCAAAACTGACACAAAATCTAACCTGATAACCTCGAATTTGACATATGCCTACAATGCCACCAACATATGTCAAATTCGAGGCTATAAGTTAAGTTTTGTGTCAGTTTTGACACAGACTGACGCAAAACCTAACCTGATAACCTCGAATGTGACATAGACCTACAATGCCACCAACATGTTATTGTACATTTGAATTTCCACAGCCGCCCCTTATGGACTTTTTTAATGAACATGTAGAAGTACACATAGTATTCATAGATTTCCAAACAGCATTTGATAGAATTAGAACACAACTAATTGAAGGCATGAAAGAACTATAGGTCTCACAAAAAATTGTAAAATTGACACAAATGACACTAGATAGATCAGTTAAAGTCGGAAATGAAAAAACCGAAAATTTACAAATATCGGAGTGCAACAGAGAGATGCACTATCATCAGTCTTATTCAACATAGCTGTAGAATATATAGTGAAGTAAACAAATTATGAAGGGATAATAAAGAATAATGAGATGCAACTACTAGCATATGCGGACGATTTAGTCGTCATAACAGGAAGCAAGAAAAAACTAATAGGATGAATATAACCGAAAAAAGGTAGGAAAAGAAGCCTCACAATAAATGAGTAAAAAACTAGGTATATAAAGTGCAGAACAGGAGGCAAAGAAGATCAATACCAGTTAAAGATGTAAAATTACAGTTTCAAAAAGTACAAAAGATTAAGTATCTAGGAGTACAAATAATCCATTCTTTACAATATTTGTATTTCTATGGATTAAAATAATAGTACAGATATGAATAATAATTTTGTTTTTCTTGCTTACTGTGTTTAATTGTGATCACATTATAAATAAATAAGGCGGAAAATTATATATTTCTTAATGTAACAACTGTCCTTTTAAATTTTGCAAGGTAAAAATAGAGACTTGAGAAAGTTGTGTTTGTTCACTAACCTATTTTTTCTCTTACAGATTTTATCGTGTTGTTTTTAACCATTTTATGCTATGTAGACTGAAGAAGGCACTAGATTGCTGAAATATATTTCTACTTGACAATTTTGACCTGTTCTTTTACCTCAAAATGGATTTCTACTGTAAATAGCTGCTAATTGTCCTTAACATGTTTGAACATTAAACCTCAGCCAGCTACCTATGTATTAATTATTATAACTAAAGCTGATAATTATATGCACTCAAATGTACGAAAATATGCGCATATATATGCATACATTTTGTTGAGTATATGCACCCAAAGTTATAATATATGCACATAATATGCTCTAATTTTTTTTTAAATAAGTAGGAGTATTCTAAATAATGTAAAAATTTCAATTATTTTGTATGAGTATATTTATTTCTCTAATCTTTATTCAAAGACGTCATTCATTTTAACCTTTGACTATATAAACATGGATTGCCAACGACAACTTCACGTTGTAATCAACATAAAAATGAGATTTTCCCTAACACCACTAGACTGTTATTTGCCCAACACTCTTGAAATAGATTTTGTGTTGGCCGACTCCTTATACGCTGCTTCTATGGGAAAAATGGGGGTTGCTGGCAATCTATGTTTATATAGTTAAAGATTTTAAGAGGAAATTCCCTTTTCCTCTGCTCATTTCGATACGCAGAAAGTGAAAGTATACGTATATCTCAATTGTACATAAAAATTTTATTAATAAATTTAATAAAATAGTAAATTTTACAAAAAAATCTCAAAAAGTTCTTCATAATTATTGCTAAATATAACCAAATATACAAAATCCCTATAATATGCTCAAACACGTATAAATATGCAAAATATGCAAAATGAAACTTGGCTTAAACGATTTGTTTTCACATAATTAGTATACATATGCAAAAAGTTTCGCCGGCATATCAATTATACAAAATATGCATTTGTTATATAATATCAGCTTTAATTATAACTGATATGTTTTATTGGACTTTTTCCACTGTGTAGGGTGTACATCACACGACGTTTCGGGAGTTTTTGATCTTCTCCCGTCTTCAGGTGTTCCTGAGAAAGACTGATATTGTACGTCTTTATACGTAAACTCGTGCCTACCCCGGGGTTTAACCCGGGACCGCTGTTAGCTGTGATTACTAGCCTGTCCCCTTTACCACTAGGTCATCAGCGGTCCTGGGTTCAAATCCCGAGGTAGGCAGAAGTGTATGTATAAAGACGTATAATATCAGTCCTTCTCAGGACTAACTAGAAACACCTGAAGACGGTAGTAGATCAAAAACTCCCGAAACGTCGTGTGATGTACACCCTAGACCAGGGGTGGCAAACCAATGGCACGCGTGCCATTGATGGCACACGACAAAATAATTTGGGCACAACATTAATTAAGGAATTTAGGTATCTAATTGAAATAATTTATATTTAACAATGAATTGAACATGAAGCTTCAAGAAATAAAACAATTATTGTTATGATAGATCTCATTCGTCCTTTCGAGGCTAAACTGCCAGTTTTAGTAACGATATTGTTACCAAAAACTACAAGTATTTCCCAAACTTGAAAAAAAACCCCCAGAGATTTGGATTTACACGAAAAACCAGATCAAGCAAAAGTCACTGAAGAGTTTAATTCGGTAATTAATTCTTCAATCAAAGAATTTTTATCGAGATTTTTTCAGTTGAAAGAATTATCGAAAACATGGAAGTTTATTATGTATCCTGATGTGACTTCACTTGATGAACTGAACTTGGCCAAATTTGATTGGTTGGAAATTGAAGAAATTGAAATGCAGCTGATTGATTTCCAGTCTAGTTTAATATGGATTCAAAAATGTATCGAAACAAAGAAACAGTTGGAATTAAATGAAATAGAAAAAAGACTATCTGTATCAGGTAATATGAGTAAAAATGCCAATATCAAAAGTATGGAAACGTGGAATTCAATTCCAGACATATTTAGCTGTCTGAAGAAGCTGGCTTTTGCTATCTCAACAATATTTTCATCTACCTATGCCTGTGAGTCATTATTTTCACATATGAATAACATTAGACTCGCTTAGAAGCCGTTTGTCAGCTTGCATTCTGCTAAAAGTAGCAAAGTATGAAGCTAGTATAAGTTATTTAGCATCTAATTTGCAACAGCAGAAGTTGCACTATTTTCTTCTTTCATTTAAATAAACATAACGTTACTATTGCTGTACAAAATGTATATTTTCGGTTGCAAATAAAGAGTTTTAAGTTGATAGTATTTAGTGTTATTTTTTTCCTCATTAATTATTAATAAGATTGTTTGGTGGCACGTCATGGCCTCATTAAACATTTTTTTAGAAAAAATGGCACGTAGATGAATAAAGGTTTGCCACCCCTGCCCTAGACAGTGGAATAAGTCCAATAAAACATATCATAATAGACCACTGCCAAAAGAATGACATTCAGAGAACAATCATTATAACTATTTATCTTGCAGAGCAGGAAATAAGAAGAAACTTTTAAAATTGCACCCACTTTTTCTTGGAAAAATTTCGGATTTGGTCCATACTCACAATGAGGATAAATGGTAAGTAAAAGTAATAAACAACAGTCTTCCTCATACAATTTTATACGCGTTGTTAATAACAAAAAAAATTCAATACATTTGCGATATAATTATGATTGTAATCTGACATCGCTTTACAGCGGTACAGACACTCCTCAGGAAACGTCAACGTTTATTATTGTTAACAATCAAAAAAGGTTGCTTTACTATGTAGATAAATCTTTTTTTTCTACTCATGACATTGAAATCAGTCATTTTGACATTGATTCCGGTGGTTGAAGTACGATTTCAACCACTAGAGATTGAAATGTTCGGACTACCAAGATTTCAAACTGTTTGACATTCAATTGGTGAAAAAAAATGTCACTTTGTTTATTTTTTTCTCAAGTGCATTAATTTGTTAAAATGAGTGGAAAGTCATAGTAAAAATAGTATATGCAACTCGTGGCTGATAAAATTTCAACCACTTGTCCCATAATATACTATTACTCACAGTCGGTTAATAATAGGTACTTTTCTAACCTTTAAAACGGTAGGGAAGCGAGTCACTTTCAATGTGCTTGTAATGTTACCTAGCAATAGCGTCACAGATTCCATTGTCAAAATGACTTATTAAACTGCGATAAAAATAGGTATTATTTGAAACTTACCTAATTAAATAAATAATACCAAAAACCGATTACGAGTAAAATAGTATACATACCACGGTGCAAAGTTTCATTCCTGTCTCGAGATAAAGTTGAGCTCGACGCTATGCGTCTCGTTAAACTACTTAATCTCTCGACAGTATGTAATATACTATTACAGCACCTGTGCTTATGTTTTTGTAATGGTTGGACTTAGCAGCATCGTTTTAGGGAGGTCTGTCTGTGCAAACTAATTTAGCCTTATTTTTTGATTACATATCAACTACTTTTGAAAATTACAGTTAAATTGAAGTAGTGCATACCGATTTTTCAAAGGCATTCAATAGAGTAGATCACGATATTTTACATGAAAAACTTGAAATGCTAAAGTTTTCTTTTCCTTTATTACAATTATTTCAATCTTATCTGCATGGGAGATCATAATATGTTGTTGTAGGTCTTACAAGTCAGAAGCCTATGGTATGCCGTCAGGATTCCTCAAGAATGCAATTTGGGCTCTTTTCTATTTCTGATATTTATTAATGACATACATACATACATAATCTGTAATCCCTTATACCGTTTACATATCAAATTCAATTAACCACTGCAATTTCTAGATTTTCGCCGAAAAAAATTAATTATATTTCAATGCGGGTAAGTATACTCCGTATACTCTCAGGATTTTCTGGGCATACTGCGTATACTCTCAAGCAGTTTTGTGAGAACTCGTTGAATGTGCTCACAAATTAGGCCTAACGTCAAGTCAAACACTATTTGAACAATAAATTGTCTGCACCAATTCTGCCAGCGTTTGTAGGATTTATCCAACCACTCTACCGTTCGAGTAGCAGTGAAGGGTGTATTCCACAACCATACGTGAAGGTTTGGCTGCAAGACCATCGATCAGCACTTTCAGCTCCTCGTGGTAAAGTTAAAGAATGAAAAAAAAAACAGAGAAGGAAGAAAATGCATTACGAAAAAAATTTTTTGTCAATAGTACATTTAATTAGGCTAATCGATGTTTTTCAATTTTATATGGAAAAAAATAATAAAAATTTTAAGCTCATTTGTTGTAGTTGCCCCCCCCCCCCCCCCCTTAAGCAACCGTAGAAAAAGTCAGGCACACAATGGGTTACCGGTAGTATAGTATACCTTTGAAAAAATTTATGGGAACATCACTGCCCATGCATTAGAAACAGTGCACAATAAATTTTTAAAATATATATCCTGGCCTTGGATCCTATGAGGGAATAGGACGAAAATATAAAATCATAAAACTTTCTGAAAGACATAACTTATTTGTATGACTTAGTATGACATCATTAAAAATGATAATATTATCATAAAAGTTACTGTGCCTTTGTGATATGTTACTTTTGAGCGAGTTATGAGTTTTATTACTGCTAACAATCGTTTTAAATTGTTTAAATTTATACCTGAAGCCTATGACGCACGTCGACAGAATCGAAAAAAACATCTAGTCACCATTCCATTAGACGTTACACTTGGGAGTTTCATCAAGGTTCTAAAAGAAAAAACAAATTGTATTACGAATGCTTGTTTGCATTTGACTGAAATATTATTAAACTTTTACAAATATTGTACTATTATACAGTGAGTCGGACAGCATACAGAGAACATAAGGAGATTCGTATGTTTTGTTGTAAATCAAAATTAAATGACACTGTAAACGAAAACGGCGTTTCCTTATATTGCGTATACCGTCAATCACACTGTATACGATACATACCAAACACTTCCCTAGTAAACGCAGTTTTGCACATTTTAGGGCATATTATTCAATGCAAGTACGGTCGGAATTAATTTAACCAAACTCCTGTAAGTAACTATAAATCACCTGACTAACGATTGATAAAAGGTAGATATATCACGGTTTAATTTTTGCAAATACTTAACTGTTATTAAAATATCGTTTATACTATGTAGTAATTACATTCGAAACCTAAACATGTCGCCATGTTTAATTGAATTGATTTGTTTGTTATTATTAGAGTCCTTGATCTACTCGAGCGTAAAAGACCTACTTCATAGAAGCAGTAAGAAATCGCCGACAAAGGGAAGCCTGAAATTGGTTAACTAGGTCTCTACAGGGTGTCCCAAAATTAGCCTGCCAAACTTTAATAGCGAATTCCAGAACCGGAAATATTAAGAAAACTTTATATAACCATGGTTTTCCAGATACAGGGTGTTAAAAGTGTAGTGCTGAGGACCGTTTTTGTTTAATTTTTTCGAAACGTTCAAAGATAATTATTTGAAACTTTGTACACCTACTAACCTTTTTCTACTTAACAAGATAAAGTTACTCTTGGCGATGTAAAATGCACATAGACGGGAAAAACGGGGGAAGGGGGCTGATTTTACTTGATATCGAGACACAATAGGCCCATGAGACAAGAGTATCTTTTTGTTGTCAAAAACTTCAGGCTACTACACTTTGTTATCAAAATTGATAAAAACTCCCACACAAAAAAGTTGGGGCAATATTTTCCTAAATGGGGGTTAGGAAAATATTGAGTCCGGAGGTGTAAGGTGAGCAGGAGTGAGTAATTGCACAGAAATAAAGTTGTGTCCTAGCATGACTATATTGATTTCAGCAATTCCACACAAAATTCCTTAAGACTGAGCCAGAGTATCCGCGATATTAAAGGAATTATTTTATCTGCATGTAGCAAAATTTCCAAATCACATGCACAGCACCAAAGGGCAATCTCACACCATCCGCGCCATAAAATGGCTGCCGGAATTCATACTGACCATCTATTTTTAAAATTACTTATAATCCCCGTAGAGCTTCAAGGATTTCTAAAAACCATATATAAAATAAAAAATTTGGATAGGCAACCAAACATACAATCTAGAATTACTGGCAACTCAGACAATTCTTAGATATCAACTGAATTTTTAATTAAAGTCAAAATATGATGGCGAACATCCATACGCAATGCAAAAACTTACCTGGGTGCTGGTTGCGATAGTGATTATTCCATCAAATTTAAAACAGTACGTAAAAATCCGATAATCGAAACTACAAATAGCCAACTTAAACATCACATTCGAAGAAAGAATTAAACACTCACTAGAAACTCTGGTTGAAGATTCAACTAAGCATGTACTTAACTGCAGAAAGAAGAGATCCAAAAGTCCAAAATATTATCTAGCCTCATGCATGCATGAATAATTGCAAAATAGTTTGGTCATATTAGGCACCGTAATTCAGATAACCTTGAAAGACTTGTTGTACAAGTTCTTCGTTTATTGCTCTTATTTCTTCTCTTCATTTCTTGTACTTTTGAACTTATTTTTTATCTATTTTACTTCGTTACACATTTCCTCCATCATTTTAAAATGTTTGTCCATGATGTCTTCGTTCTGGGGTCTTACCGGTCTCTATTCTGCAACTGGTATCTTCTGTGCTAGATTGCTATTCTCAGCAGTTTCTCGTTCTTCTTGATGTTGTTGTCCTGCTCGGGATCTCTGTACGATTTTACTCCTTTTGAACGCTTTTCAGTTTCTGCAGCTTCCCAATTTCTCTTGAGGATTTTTTCAGAGAACCTAAACTAAAATCCCGCTCTCCGATCTTCTCTCTCCTGCTAATTTAGTATCTCGCATTTTGAGTTCATTGCAACGTCGTTTTGTGGTCGACTGCAACTTCAGCCTGCTCCCCTCTTTATTTATCTTATATTTATTTCTTACCGCTCTTTAACAAAAGGCGATGACAACTAGTGATGGGCATAATCGGATGATTTCAATAATCGGAATGTTCCATTTCGGAATGTTTATAAAATCGGAATATCATCAGATTATTTTACATTCCGTAAATGCAAGCAAGGGAAAACGAGCGAAACAACAACAAGCGGAAGGAAGATGAAGAGCGTCCAAATTTGCCATTGCGAGCACTCGCCGTTGCGCCGTAAGCCCTTATCTGCGTTGGCATCTATTGTTTGGGTTTGTTAGGAGGGCCAGTAAAACAATTTATGTGTTTAACTCGCACAGTGGGATGTGTGGAAATAAAATATTTTTTCAAATTATTACAGTAGTTACCTTAATAGGCTTTCGGAAAATGGTAGTGATATTTTAAAGTTTAATGGCACATAAAGTACATAATAGATAATATAAAACAATACATAAATTTGAAGTCTGTAGGGTGTACTATCTAATAATTAATCTACGAAATACAACTGCCATTAGTGCCACCATACAGCAGTCAAGTGAGTCAACACAACATTCCGTATTCCCTTCAGTTCAAATTGGCATTTCGTTTTCTCATTTTGTATACCGAATAGTAAGATAATCGAATTCCGAAAGTTCCGAATTTTGTGCACCGAACAGTAAAATAATCGAATTCCGAAAAGTTCCGAAATAATCGGAACCTTCAGATTTTTTGAACAATCGGAAACTTTCCGATTATTCATTCCGGATAGGCCCATCACTAATGACAACCCGAACTATACTCGGCACAGCAAACAAATAAAGCAGAGTATGCAACCCAAATGACGTATTACAAAACTTGCTGAATCAGTATTTAATAATAATCACTGAAGACTCAAAGGTAGCGGTTTTTACAGATATAATTTCAACTGAAATTAATTAATTTGTTGAGGTTATAATACAAACAGAAACTTCGACCAGCTCGAAAAGCATGCCATTTGTGGGTATGTAATTGAAAATAACATAACATTTTTTTGTCAGAATTATGTCCGATCTTACGTTAGTTATTATTAAAATACTAATCCAGGTAGCATTGTCATTAGTAACTTATGTTGCATACTCTGCCCTATTTATTCGCTGCGCCAAGTATAGCTCAAAACTCAGGGCAATTTCTTTTCATTGATAAAGACTAGGGCATGATTCTTAAGGTTAATAGAAAAATTAAACAAGTTCCAAAAGACGCCAGTCGTCAACAACAAAAACAGTCTAAATAACCTCACTTACCGTAGGACCTCCGCTTAAAAGAACCTACACTAAAGAAACACGAGAAGGCGGCGGTAGCTCATAAAGAAGAACCCAGGAATAAAAGTCAAGCACCGAAGCTTTAATCAAACATCAACAAAGCGCGACTAAAAAACAGCGGTTATCCTCAAGCTACATATTAAAACAAATAAAAACAATGTGACGTTTCCCGTGTCTCCAAATTGTTTTAGAACGTTTTAAGAGGGTAGGGGCTATTACTGTCACAAAAATGCGTAACGCGCAAACATTTGAAACCACGAGCCTTGCTCATTGTCCAATAGAGCACAGGTGTGGAACCATCGGGTTGCGAAAGCTTCGCCGCGTCGCTCGATTCGCGCATCCCTACTTTCCGTCCGCACCGAAGTATCACGTTTAGCCCCACTTAGATTTTTCTAGGTACCCCACTTAGATTTTTCTAGGTAAACGACGTGGAAGGAGATCGCAAAACATTAAAAAGAGGGATGCCCGCTCAGTCCTGAAAAAGATCTAACCTGTTCCTTTCAGAATCCAGACCAGAACCTGACCCGAGGGGTGACTTGGGCCCTCGGGTCCAAGGGCTCCACCAGTCACCGCCAGTCCAGATACCTGTCACTTAAAACCAGAATCCGTCGCAAACCACCTGCTTTTTCCAGTTCATGTAAGTTCTATTCCCGGCTTACACCTGAGAAGTTGACCTGCAGGAGTCACCCTTAAACCTGACCTGAAACCTCCCTTGCTTAGGTTAGTCAAACTGCCTTGAACAACATCGTGCTGTTCAAATCATCCCCAGACCTACCCTGTCCTGTTAACCTTAGAGCGCATTGGAACAACATCTTGCTGCTCAGATTAGCCCCAAACCTACCATGTCCGGGAAAATCTTCGAGTGCATCGGAACCACATCGTGACGCTCAGATTTATCTATCTTTCCGGTCCAGTAACTCGTGAAACTCGCACGAACACTGGACTGTTCTGATGCTACACAATTTTTGCATCTAGTGCTTTCCGCGCATTTGTATCTTAAAGTTGAGTACTTTTCTCCGCATCATTACGTTTAAATTGAAAGTTCAGTGATGATTCAAAACCCAATCTCGTTCGCTAGCGTTTCCCGGCACATTTTATTTCATATCTCGGGCAAGGTTTTAAATCTAAATTTAGCTTTGTTTACTTGGCGCACGACTAACGTTTCTATCTTAATTGTTTTGCGATGCCAGAATGTCGGATGCTAGTGAACTCCCTTGCTGTGCACAAAGATGTTGAACAATTTGACGTCATGCGTATGTTTTTCTGTAGGTTAGAAAGAGAGCGAGCTTTCTCCCGGCTCTCCCCTCCGTTTTGTGCAGCCCGCGTCTCGCGAGATTCAACCTCGAGAATTCAACAAGGCAACAACTGCTCGTTGGTCCCGTTGCGGCAAAAATCACCCTTGGGGGGTTCTTCGCCGGTAAAGTCAAAATTAAGTGGTAAAACTAAATAGGTGCCATCGGTCAAGCCCTATGTCTTTTAAGTGGCGTTTTGTGTATGGTTAGCAGAGGAATTCCTGTATCGCGAAGTTTGGCAGACTTCAATCAACGCCGTGAGGCGAATTATAAATGGGAACCTCGTTTGTGCTAATTTGTTGTTACCGAAGTTACGGATGTCGTACCGCCACCCTTGCCTACCGTTCTCGTTCTTCGCGTTGCCTTTCTTGGGGGATATAATACCGTCCAGAACCGCTTGACCTATCGCATCCTATGCAGTTTCCGTCGTTCTCGAGATATTTGGAGGCAATCGCTTGAAGCCCGACCCGCAGCTTGGTTGGCCAATGTCACCATAGCAGCCGAATCCCTCCAAAAGGTATTGTGGCATGTTGTAATAGTTTTAACGTGCGCAAATATGCGTTGAAGTAATTTTCGAAGTGTCGCCATGTTACGCAGTGTTGTTAAGTTAAATATTGAAACTTTTGAATAGAAATGTAAGTCAATTTTGAGTATTTACCGTCGCGCTTTGATGTTTGTATTTAGTTTAACGTTGTCATTGTGTCATATTTGGTTGGTGACCGTCAAGATTTAGTGTTGGAAACTAGTTTCCTTGTGAAAAATTAAAGTTGTTACCGTTTTGTACGTAGTTATATCGTTTGCTGCCAAGTTTACCCTCTATGTTTAGTTTTAACGTTGCGCTATTAACCTTGCTAAGTTTTATCGCGTAATTTTAACTAATAATCCATTTGATGTTCATTGTCACATACCGGGTGTCCATAAATGATTGTGATGGTTTTTCTTAGGTTGGCACTGTTTATGTTGGTGGAACTGTAAGTCTATGTCAAATTCGAGGTTAGCAGGTTAGGTTTTGCGTCAGTTTGTGTCAAAACTGACGGAAAACCTAACCTACTAACAACGAATTTGACATAGACTTACAGTTCCACCAACATAAACAGTGCCAACCTAAGAAAAACCATCACAATCATTTATGGACACCCGGTACATATTTTTCTACGTTAATATAGTTCATTTCTAATTAGTTGTGCTTTTCTTTAATAGATTTACTACGTTTGCATGTGTATTCTGTGTATTTTTCCTCTATACAGCGATTCAAACAGCTGCAAGGGAATGCAAGTTAAGGTAGGTTCAACCCAGCTGTTCGTTGAATCGCCGCTCAAGCATTGCCAAGGTTGAATCAGAAAGGTTGGGCCATCTCTTCCACTTTCTGGATGAGCTCACCTGTAGTGTTTTTCCCGATTTAGTCTATAAAGTCGTGGCGCCTGGCATTTAACACCTTCAGTGACTATCATCTCGCCCTAATTGGTATCGTTTGTAGCGAACCGCCCTTCTCCCTGTTTAATCCGGACAATTAACCTGTTACAGAGTAATTAAGGTACAGTTAGGGTGAGCTCTGTAATTCTGTTCATTAACATGTAACGTTGATGTCGTGCTGTAACAAACTAGCAGCATGTCGTAAGGACGAGTTTCGCCTGTAACAAACTATGACAAGCGGAAGCGATCCATATGGCAGATAAAAGGTTTGAGAGCAAAATTCAGCACCCCTAAGTAGCCAAATGGGCCTAGCGAATCGCAAATCGACTAATTAGCAACTCTAATTTAAAGGGAAACATCAGTTCGAAATAAAGAATGAGAATCAAATCCCAAAAAGGGTTCCACAACCAACACTAAATCAACTTAGCTAGTCGGAAAGGAAGTGCCAAAATTTCGACTCGTGCCGCTTTCGCAAACTACAGATTCAAGTTAGCTCTACTCTCAAAAATGTATTTATTTACGTATCAAACAGGCTGTTGCCCTTTTGCAATATAACACTGTTCAATAGGCTTAAAACCGCCAACGGTCAAATCAAAAAGAGCCGTTACAATTTAACCTCAAAATTTCTTCTCTGCTAATTTTTGTCGCGTATATTTAGTAATATTTAACGGTTCCCTTAAACACTCTACAACACTTTTTAACACTCACTGATTCTGTAAATAACTAAATCATATAACCGATGGAACCCGATCGCGCACGATGTTAATTCGCCTCTCGCATTATCTGCTGACATCTATGCAAGGTGTAATCGTTCAGGTGTTAAAAAAAGCACACTTCATAAAAATTTAGGTTCAAGGGAAGTCAGTAGCACAGTTAAAACTAGCTTCTGCTGTCAAAATTCTTTAGCAGACAGCAGGGATTATTCTCATACATAAGAAAAATTATCCTTGTGACAACACCTATACACCAATTCCCCTAATATCCTATTTATAAAAATGATTTACAAATATCCACCACTCAAAAATATATCAAACACTAGATTCCACCAAGCATATGAAGAAACACGTTACAAAAAATATTTTTCCTGCCCTAAATTGTAGCGATACATACTAGAGCTAAACATTAAAGACATAATAACAGGCAAATTAAAAATAACAGAAGTAACGGAAGAGTACATAAAACTGCAGTGGAAATTGATAGGACACGTCACTTTCCAGAATGGAAGATGAACAAAGTTATCATCGACAACAACCTGGCTACGAAAAAGATAAAGAGGCCATCAACAAAAACACTGGGTTGATGTATAATAACAAGAAAATTACTAAATACAGAAAAATGTAGCCTATCCAAAACATGCTCTGCCAGTAAATCTGTTTGCACCACTTAAAAACATCTTTAATACCATAACTTCATACTATTGAACGATGATTAAAGAAACAGAAAAACCCTGTTACAGTTTGTATTTGACAGCATTTCTACTCATCATGGGATACTCACAGATACCGTAGAAGTCGATATCTGTTGTTAATATTAATCTAATACTACGAGATAAAATGTCTGAATATTTAATATAAATTTGTGAGAGAACAAATATATATTATAGAAATAAAATGTACAACTTTACATTATAACTATTAGCTAGTTCATTTAACTACCATATTTACAATACTAAATTTGTAGAACTATTTACAACCAATTCACATTTAATATCATGAATTGTTTTAACATACAAACAAAAGCTCTAACAGTTGAAAATTTATCACAATGTTAAGCAGTAAATAATTTGATCCGAAAGTGACATTTTCTATCGCTTTTTAGAGGATTTTATGTTAGTGAAAATAGACATTTGACTCCCTTGTTGATTTCCAAGGAAAGCGAGAGGGAATGTAATACATTCGTTCCCATTGCCATTACAGACGTAATTAATAACTAGAGAACGAAATATATGCAGCCCATTAATTCGAAAAAGAAACTGACACGATGGTGGAATGAAGACATGAAAACAGAAATAAAAATCAAGAAAGAGAGATGGAAGGAGTATTTAAGAAATCGGAACAATGACAAATACAATAGCTATAAGGAACAAAGAACCAAAGTTAAGGTGATGGTGAAAATAGCAAAACA
Organism: Agriotes lineatus; assembly: GCA_940337035.1. Lineage (NCBI taxonomy): Eukaryota > Metazoa > Arthropoda > Insecta > Coleoptera > Elateridae > Agriotes > Agriotes lineatus. Next base: position 169,686,778 of record OW679195.1, read on the forward strand.
ACAAGCATGGGAAGAATTTGGAAGTAAATTAGAGAGGGACCACCTAGGAAACCAAAAGTTGTTCTATAGAATATTAAAAACCCTTAGACACGGGAAAAAGCAGGGGACAGAATACATTAAAAACAAGGATGGGAAATTATTAGCTGAAGATGAAGAAATCATAAAAAGATGGAAAGAGTATTTTGAAGGATTACTAAGGACAGATGTGAGAAATAACCCAGAAATTGATAGGGAGCAAAGAAACATCGTAATAACGGAACAAGATGAAGACATAACAAAAGACGAGATGATGGAAGCCTTGAAAAGGTTAAAGAGAGGCAAAGCAGCAGGACACGATGGAATAGTGGCAGAGATGGTAAAGAACCTAGGAACAAAAGCCCTGAAAGTACTCCTAAAACTAATTAACAAAATCTGGAAAGAACAACAAATACCACAAGATTGGGAAATTGGAGTAATAATGCCAATACACAAGAAAGGGGATAAACGTGAGTGCACTAACTATAGGGGAATCACCTTGCTATGTGGAATAGCCAAAATCTATGAAGGTATATTAGCTAAACGACTAGAAAGAACAGTGGAAAACCAACTAGAAGAAGCACAAAGCGGTTTTAGAAAAGGGAGAGGAGCGCAGGATCACATATTCGTGGTGAAACAACTGATCGAGAAACAGGGTAATAGCAATATATATGTGGCCTTTATAGATATAAAGAAAGCGTTCGATAGTGTGCCACGTCATCGTGTATGGAATAGCCTAAGTAGAAGAGGGGTTAGCGATAAACTTATAGAAGCCATTAAATCAATGTACAGCAACACAAGAAATTATGTAAGAACGAGAAGTACAAGATCAGAAGAATTCATAACGACAGAGGGACTGAGACAGGGAGGTGTACTGAGCCCGATATTATTTAACGTAATAATGGACGACGTTATGAAAGAAGTGAAACCGGATGTAAAGAAACTGAAGGTGGGTTACAGGAATATGATGCCAGTAGAAATAGATGTGAGTGCCTTTGCTGACGATCTTGTAATGTATGCGAAAAATAAGGAGAACCTGCAGCATAATCTAGATGTATGGACTAAAGCCTTAAGAGACAGAAACCTGGAAATAAACACAGAAAAAACAAAAGTGATGGTAATAGGAAAGACGGATGAAGAAATCAAGGTAAATCTGGATGGCAAGGTGTTAGAACAAGTAGACTCATTTAAGTATCTAGGAATTAAAATACAGAAATCGGGTAATATGGAGACCGAACTAAACGACAGATTGGAAACAGCCACAAAATTGTACTACGCTCTAAATCATGCGTTCATATGGAAAAAAGAAATCTCAAGGAAGACCAAATGCACAGTGTACAAAGCTATATTTAAACCGATACTACTATATGGTAGTGAGAGCTGGACAATAACGAAAAGAATGGAAAACAAAATACAGGCAATAGAAATGAAGTTCTTAAGAGGTATAAGAGGAGTAACAAAGAGAGATAGATTAAATAATAGTAAAATAAGAGAAGAACTGGGATTAAAGCCACTAAAAGCAGATATAATTTGTAGAAAATTAAGATGGTTCGGACATATGGTAAGAATGGGAGAGGAGAGAATAGTTAGAAAGGTGTGGCTGGCCAGAACACAACAGAAAAGATCAAGAGGAAGACCGAAAAGATCGTGGGATAGACAAATGATACAAATACTAGGAGATAAGGGAATAACATGGAATGAAGGGCTCAGACTAGCACGTAACAAGAAAGAATGGGCAAGGAGAATACATAGTGAAATATAAGTACCTAGTGAAATATAGACCTGCTGAAAAGTGGAAATGGACTAGATTTACAGATTGAACCATAAAGTTAGACTGGAATAGATATGTAGATAATCATTTTAGTAAATGTTAATGTATATATAAAGCACCTTAACACCTAACGGTATGTAAGGTTAAGATAATAATAATAATAATAATAATTCGAAAATATGATATAGATAAAAATATGCAGAGTTTTAGAAATATGAATGTGCATATGCCATCTCATTTACTTTATGCAGAATTTAGAAACATTTTAGTTAATGGTCGATTAATCGTAAACCTGTAATAAAATTAAAAAAAAAAAAGAATATGTATTTAATGTTTTGTTTCACTTACTTTAATAATTCTTACAATGATGTACATCAGAATTAAGCAATTATTCCAATAAAAAACATAGGCAATACAAACAAAATTTCGTAAATTAATCATCGTAAAAAAACATCTTTCAAGTAAATGCTTTGCAATTTTCAGAAAGAAACCTATGCCTTCTCTTGAAAACAATCTTTCAATGTTTACAATGTACAAGAAGCATTTACAAATTTTACGATAACATTAGGAGCTACAAGGTGTTCAACAAATTCACCATTCAAAATTTGATTTTTCTTCATTACTGAATTATATTTTTCTAAAATTTGAGCACTTACATCTTACTTTACCTAGCACATTTTTGCATGAATTCTCAAAAATATTAATTAAAGCCAAAGATTCATAAAGGGTAGTTCCTTGCATTTCAAATTGCGTTAGCGTAATTTGTGTTGAAAGCAAAAGCTTGCCATTTGTCGGATGTATTTAATTCAAATTTATTAGATACATTTTGGATACTTTTCTAAGAAAATTATTATTTACTTTTCTCTGAACAAGCAAATACTACTTTCACGTTATTTTTTTAGATTCTGATTATCTGAAAACAATCCTAGGCAATTTTCGCCAAAAAATTATACATTTATGCTATATGCACGCAATTTCTAAAATATGCAAAATATGCATTAATTAATTAGTGTCGATTAACAGTAAAAGTTTCAATTCCTACACATTTTTAATCGTATTCTAAGATATGCATAAATTATAGAATATGCAGTTTGCATAAAATCTGTTCTCTATTAATAACAAACCAATATGTATCTTGATTTATTTAAATATTTTTGAATACAACAGTTTATTAAGAAAAGTTGTCGGAAATGTTTGAAAATGATCGCTTAATTAAAATACTGCAGTATGGTAAATTGGAAAATACATAGTTTACAATTTTCATATTCCCAGTGTTTTCTCAAATATAACGAATATTTTTCCAATTTAGCATACTAGTACTTGGAAACATTTCCAGCAACTTTCCTTAATAAAATTCTGCCATATCTATACCATAAAATTGGTGGTCCCTTTCTCTGTATGTATGTATCTTTGTTCGCTATCTCCTCCGAAGATACTGGACCGATTAAATTGTATGATAGCTTAAAATTTTGCTAATTTTTAGACTTAGATTGTAGCCAGTTTTTATTTTCAAAAAAAGTATGAAAACGTAAAATAAAATTATATTTAATTTAATTAAATTGTGTAATTAGCGAAGCGAAGCGTAGCTCGATTGATTCACTAGTCTTTAACAATTATAGTACTTTTCATGAAACTGAAAAGGTTATTGCTGAGTTATCAAGGAGTACCGAGTACTCAACTGAATTGAAATTATGAGCAAAATAGGACAAGCAGGAACGATTTCCCAATTATGAAAATACAATTCCAAAATGTTTGGGTCTACATACATATATTAAACTCTATCGGGAAACACGCTGTATTTGCAATCTTACATGTATGACTAAATTATTCTTCCACGCTGCTTTATATTCACAAACAGGACAACAGCATCATTTCTTTTCTGTATGAGTCGTCATATGTATAAGTGAATTACTTTTGAGCGCTGTACTGTATTTAGAAAAAGAAAAACTGTAAGGTTTTCTGCTGCATAAATCTCCATGTGTATGTACCTATATTATTTTTCTGTGCTGTTCTATATTGACAAACTCAGCAACTGTTAAGACTTTCCTCTTGTATGAATCTTCATATGTGTAACTAAAGCACTTTTATGTGTTGTTCTGTATTCACAATCAGGGCAACTGTAAGGCCTTTCTCCTGTATGCATCTTCATATGTATAATTAAACTACCTTTCCGTGCCGTTCTGTATTCACAAACAATGCAACTGTAAGGCTTTTCTCCTGTATGAATCTTCATATGTGTAACTAAATTAGTTTTCTGTACTGTTCTGTATTCACAAACAGCGCAACTGTAAGGCTTTTCTCCTGTATGACTCTTCATATGTCTAACTAAATTATTTTTCTGTTCTGTTCTGTATCCACATACAGAGCACCTATATAGCTTTTCTCCTGTATGAATTCTCATATGTCTAACTAGACTACTTATGCGTGCAGTTCCGAATTCACAGACAGAGCAACTATACAGATTTCCTCCTGTATGCATCATCATATGTGTATCTAAATTACATTTTTGTATTGTTTTGAATTCACAAGCAGAGCAACTGTAAGGTTTTTCTCCTGTATGGATCTTCATATGTGTATCTAAATTACTTTTTTGTATTGTTTTGAATTCACAAACAGAGCAACTATAAGGTTTTTCTCCCGTATGGACCTTCATATGTGTAACTAAGCTACTTTTGCTTGTTGCTCTGTATCCACAAACAGAGCAACTGTACGGCTTTTCTCCAGTATGGATCCTTATATGTCTTACTAAACTAGTTTTGTGTGCTGTTCTGTATCCACAGTCAGAGCAACTGTACGGTTTTTCTCCTGTATGGATCCTCATATGTATTATTAAATGACTTTTGTTTACTGTTCTGTATTCACACAGACAGCAACTGTGCGGTTTCTCTTCACTATAAGCAATATTGTCAATTGTTTTCGTTTCAAAATGTTTATCGTTTAATTCAATGTCTTCTTTTTTAATAAGGAGCTCACCAAAATTTTCATTGTTATTCATGTTATGTGTTCTGCACGATGCAGTTTTCTCAGAACTGCAGGGCTTACTTTCCACAGTTTCTTGTTTAATGTTCATTGTGTTTGTTTACACGTTTCCTTTAGTGATATGTAAGCCACTGGAAGTTTGATATCATCACACCTACAACAAAAGCAGATTGTCATTAACCTGTTATGAATTGAACAACCATTTTTTATAGTTTATTTTGTGCTGTAATACAAATTTCTGATTAGAAATAGACCTCACACGACACACACAAATAAAAATCCAAATGATTGAATTTAGTTTCAGGGTGAGTTAGAGTAAAAGTTTTTCAGAGCCATTAGGACTTACTACAAAATTTTTTACTTTCAGAGACCCTAAAAGAAAAATATTGCTTTGTAGTAATAAAAGGTGTTTGCAAAAATGCTAGTTATGTAGTTCCTTATTCAGTTTAGTTTTGGAGAAATAAAGAAAATTGATATTTTGCTAGGGATCGACCGATATGGGTTTTTTGAGCGATACCGATACCTATATAATCGAGGCCGATACGCCGATATTTTCCCATTGCTCTCTCCCAATACTTTTTGAGTACATGCATGCACGTGTGCGCGCTGCTTACTGGATTCGGGCGAGGTAATCCCTAAATACAAACTCATGCTTAGGTCTGTGTATGCAGGTGTTTTCTTTGTCATCTCGTTTTAAACACAGTTTCACACAATCATTTTTACTCGTGGCGTATTAATACTCCCGCCTAATGATCGAAATTAATACAACATGAGATCATTACCAAAATTTTAAAAATGATGTTCACACTAATTGTTTCTAAACTAAATCTAGTACAAACAATATTATTTCTGAAAATGCATCTAAGAAGTCTAGCACAATTTACAATGATGGCAGTAAACAATACTACATTAGCCTGAAAGAGAAACAAAATTCTTAATTTTTTATCTAGTTAAATGAAACAATTATCTGAAAGAAACACATATTTAAATACTATTTATTACATTTTTTACAAGTTAATCAAACATTGATTTCAAATCAGAAAAGTTAATCTAAAACAAATCAGACCCGTAAGACGCACACATTTCGAATGGCACGTTTAAATTCTAACCTTTATTACTCTGATAACACTAGCAACACCTAAAAACACTTCGGTAACACATGCAGTATTCCATTCACATGGAGGAAGACTGTCCTTAGAATCACCAAAGTTCCCACTTTGATGTTAGACAGTATACAATCACCTCTGATTTTTTGTAGTTCGTGCAAATATTCCTTTGACCATGGCGTCCAATAATTCTGCAGAATTGGTTACAGTGGTTAAAATCGTGACAGTTTATTTGTCGCATCACTTAGGTTTTCGTCCATTACAAAAGTCTGTCTTGGGTTTAAGGGATTGAGATCTGGAGGATCGTATCACTACTAATAAAGTTAAGGGTCTACCATTAATAAGTGCTTCAATTTGAGTCAGCAGCGTAAAAAAATCCTCAACAACTAATAAGGCTTGACCAGCTACTCGCTTTAAATCATTATTAACCAACATCACGCCTGCTTCCCATATTCCACCAAACCTTAAAGATCTCGGGCGAACAAAGCACCAATCTATTCCTTCCCCAAGCAACATGTCATGGATTTTTGAATTCTCTCCCATCAAAAATTTACCCATTTCGCTTAGTTCATTATTGCTTCCTACAAAATTTGTCGCATTATCTGTAGATATCAAGTTTGGTTTGCCCCTTTTGGCAATAAATCTACGTAAACACGTAATAAATTCTATTTGTCAAATCCGAAACTAGTTCTAAGTGAACCACTTTTGTTGATAGACAAACAAACATGCATATGTAACCCTTAATAATCTTGTAAGCTCTACTACGTTTGTCCCTTACTAAATACGGCCCACTGTAATCTACCCCGGTGTGGAAAGAGGGTGGTGATGGCAAAACACGTTTAGTAGGCAGAACTCCAAACACAAGTGTCACACTTTTTTGATCTGCCTTGAAGCATGAAACATGCCTTTTATCAAAATTCCGTCTCTTATTGGCCAATACTTCTGCCGCAATGATGACAAAAACTGATGCCGCTCACAATAAAGCAGTCTTTTATGCTATGTGCCGTAAAAGTTATTTCTAGTAGGCAAGATTATTTGATGTCTGGTGTCATAATCCAGATTGGCATGTAGAGCATGCCAATCTGGATTATGACGACATCCAATTCGCCAAATTCCCTTGGAATCAAAGAACGGGAAATATTTGGAATGTTCTGCACATATCAATCGTTTGAGTACATTCCCCAGATTGGACAATGCAAATTATCCCACTATTCTGAATTTAAATTTCTAACATTCAATCCACCTTAATGTAAAAGCTCCCACCCGAACATTTTTCAATTCCCGACATGTTCAAGAATGTTTGGCTCATAAGTTGTCTACAACGCGAGCTATCAGCCGAACCGAACAAGTATTAAATTGATTTAAAGGTCGTGACTAAAGGTGGGCATGTGATGATGCAAATTATGATGGAAGAATGAAGGAAAAACACGGAAGAAACAAGGAAAAACACAGGAGAAATTAGGATATTAAGAGAAGAAATGAAAAAAAAAGAGAACAATGTGGAAAAAAGAGAACAAATGCGGAAAAAAGTTTTACAAGCAAAAATCGAAAAACTAGACGATAAACTCGAAAACTTTGATAAAGGCAGAAGGAAAAAAAATGTGGTAGTCAAATGGGTAAAATTCGATGAGAAGCAAATAGTAATAGTTACATGAGGCCAGCAGTATTTTAAGGTTAAATTGCAGGTAGAGGTAGACATAATGAAAGTAGTTCTCTGAATGATGTCATTTTTAACAGTGGTCTATTATGAGATGTTTTATCGGACTTTTTCCACTGTCTCGGGTGTTTATCACACGACGTTTCGGCAGTTTTTTATCTACTGCCGTCCTCAGGTGAATGAACTCCTGGTTAGTCCTGAGGACTGATTTTTGTACGTCTTTTCACGTACACTCGTGCCTAATTCTGGGTTTGAACGTGGGACCACTGATCGCTGTGATTACGAATCTGTCACTCTTACCACTAGGCCTAGTGGTACGAGTGTGGGCACAGGCAAGGATCGTATGTATAATTCATAAGGACAACATAAAATGCATAGAGTAGTAAAATTTTGTTTGAGAAAGGATGATGAGCGTTCAACTAAGGCCCAGAACAGGGAGAGATGCACCATTATAATCATATATGGCCATAATGAGAATGGCAAGAAAGAAATAAAGAAGAATTTTTGGGAGAAGTTAGAAGAGGAAGCTGATAATTTTATAATAATTGAGGATTTTAATGGCAACAATATCAGAAGTAGTAAGGGTACGATAGGACAGCATGGAGAAGTGGTAAAAAATGTAAATGGAAATATTATTGTTGGCTTCTGTATATGAACGATTTAGCAGTCGTAAATACATTCTTTATGCACAAGGACATTCATAAATACACCAGAGAGGAAAAAAGTAGAAATCAAAGATCTATAATTGACCTGCTGCTAGCTAAAAGAACAAACCTAAAGATAATAAAAGAAAGGAACAAAATGACTGTCGGTGGAGGCAAGGGAAAGAGACAAAAGATTTCTCGAACAGCAGGAGTTACAAACTAAAATCAGAAGAAATCAGAGAAGAATATTAATACGAAGTCGAAAAAGAAATTGAACTACACTGGTGCAGTAAACTAAATGTAGATTTGGAGAATAGTTGGAAACTGTTTAAGGACATGACAATTAGAGCAGCAACGAAGGTATGCAGTATAGTAAGCTATAAAAATAAGAAAAAGCACACACCGTGGTGGAATGAAGAAATCCAAAACGCAGTAAAAAGAAAGAAGAAACCATGAAACAAGTACTTGCAGTCAACTGTGACTACCGGGTGTATAAAGAACAAAGAACAAAAGCACAACCCTCTCTAAAGAAGGCCGTGGCCGCACAATATGGCAATAGCGCATCGCCTGAAAGCGGACGGCCGATGCATCGGTGACCGTGGACGACGGAATTTATATGTTATAGAAAATTTCGAGATATTGATTTAAGAATGGGTGACAGTACCACAAAACAAATAAAACATAATCACAAACATTTTTATTAGACAGTTAGTACACAAAACGTTTACATTAATAAAGGTAAAATAATTCCTACGAGGTTGACCCTGTTTTTGTGGCAATTTGTCTGATCTTACTTTTGAGAAATTATTTAAAAGAATGTTTGCCATGGTAGACATCATATGTTGAACTAATACCGAATTGGAATTACCACAGACACATTTTCTTTAAAGTAGCGCTATATTAAATGTGTGTTTTTCTACAAAATCCCAATAGGGCTATTAAAATTTGGTCACATGTGATACTTTACGTAAAGTTAAACAAATATTTATTTTCCACTTAGTGCAGATCTTACTGATGACACTGTGTACTTGTTTGTCTTAATTATAACGTGTATTACTTTTACACACAAACCACGTTTTCAAAAATAGTTATTTTATGAAATTACCTTATAGAGGGTCAAAAACAAATAAACTTTGCATCACATGTGACCAAATTTTAATAGCCCTATTGGGATTTTGTAGAAAAACACATTTAATATAGCGCTACTTTAAAGAAAATGTGTCTGGGATAAAGCATTGTCAAAACTAATAAGTTTTATGTAGGTTGCGTTGAGTCTTATTTTGCAGCAGTGGTGCAATTTACAAAAAATCGAAATTATCTTATACAGCTGAAATTTTGCATATGGGCTAAAAATTGCATTTAGAAAAACTTTTTCTAATAACTTTTTTCAATATTTTGAGAAATGGCCCACTTTTGAATTTTTTTTGGAAAAAAATTAAAATTTGACAGATAATGCAAATCACGTGACTATTATTTTTTTGGTTAATTTTCATCTTGATCGAAGCAGATGTTTATGCAAAGTCAAATTTCGAATAAAGCTATTAATTAAAAAAAACCCATATGATGCGGACTTCACTGGTATATGGTAATTCAAGGACAAAACCTATCAGGGCAATTTTTGCGCCATTTTATATTGAATAATAACACAAAGAACTGAAAAGCTTGGTTGGGCAAGATTGGTCGCCTTTTTTCTTTGTATGTATTTATCGATTTGCATTCGCGTTACCCATAACAAACGTTAAGCAGTCATGTAACTACGCTGTCAGAATGTATTGTTAACACTTGTGGACTGTCGAGCCTGAGGTCGCGAGTTTAAATGTCGATCAGGGCAAGATGTTTTTTATCGAAAGATGTGGATGGAAATTTCTATCCCTTCTCACTTTTAAATCTAAAGTGCCTCATTCGTACTTTCCGCTAACAGTATGGATGAATCGCCCAACTTGAATGTAAGACGATTTCCACCCTCTAGGCTTTGCAATTATTTAGTTCTCATCTTCTTCGCGAATTCTCTTTAACCCAACTTATTGCACATATGGCACGATCATGTGCAGAGTGACGTTTGAATTTTGTCATTATTAAACTGACAGAAACCATGGTGATTACGCATTATTATGGATATGAAGGGAATAATCACTCTTAATATAACAGAATATGATAATGACTATACCACATTGGAAGCACTGTTCAACAAGTTACGAAGACTACACGTATCTTAAAGAGCGGTTTTTAAAGGTAACGTTAAAAAAAGCAATATTACATAAAAGTTCTGCGCCTTTGTGACATGTTATTTTTGAGTGAGGTAAGTGTTTTATTACTGCTAACGATCGTTTCCCATGTTTAAGTTCTTTAAATTTATACCTCGAGCCTGTGATGAACAACTATAGCATGGGAAAAGGCATCTTATCACCATTCCATTAGACGCTATACTTGGAGTTTCATCAAAGTTCTAAAAGAAGAAAAAATTCATATTACGAATGCTTGTTTGCCATTGACTAAAATATTATTAGACATTTACAAATATTGTAATAGTGTCATACAGTGAGTTGTGAGTTTGACAGCATAGGTAAACGTGCAGTTTAGGTAACCCGGATAACAACAAACCGATCGGCACCACTCGGGTCACAATATGCATGATTGCCAGACTGAATGCATGTGCGTTTTCACGTGCTACGTTATTACGTTACCCGACATAATTTTCCACGTGTTTGGTTGTTTTTCAATAAATTTTTAGTAGTTTTGGTAATCCTGCTGTTATTTCTGCATTTATCTTTGATGTCAGTACGCTATGGGTTTACAGTAAAATTATTTAAAATTTGCAGTAATAACTAATAACCCCTAATATAACTGAAATAAAATTCCATCTGTTGGAAAATGGAAAAGGAAGATACAGGGGTGTGTAAGGTAGAAATAAAATTACTGTATTTTTAACTAAACCTTCAGACAGTGCTAAGTTTAATATTGAATATAAAAAAGTGCAAGACATGTAACTACAAAAATTAAATTAAATTGTTTATAAAAAAGTACAATTTTGTAAATACATCTACACTTTTTTATAAGCAATTTAATTTAATTTTGGTAAACATGTATGCACTGCTTTATTAACAATTCAGTTTATTTTTTGTAAATACATCTGTTCTTTTTTATAAACAATTTAATTTATTTTTTGAGGTTAATGTCTTGCACTTTTTTATATTCAATAATAAACTTAGCACTGTTTGAAGGTTTAGTTACAAATACAGTAGATTTTATTTCTACTCTACACACCCCTGTATTCCTTTTCCATTTTCCAACAGATGTAATTTTATTTCAAGCATATTTGGGGTTATTAGTTATTGCTGCAATTTTTAAATAATATTCGTGCAAACCCGTAGCGTACTGCCATCAAATTTAAATGCAGAAAATTGAATAACAGCAGGATTACCAGAACTACTAAAAGTTCATTGAAAAACAACCGAACACGCGGTAAAATTATGTCTGGTAATGTAATAACGTAACACCTGAAAACGCGCATGCATTCAGTCAGGCAACCATGCATATTCTGACCCGAGTAGTGCCGATCAGTTTGTTGTCATTCGGATTACCTAAACTGCACGTTTACCGACAGCATACACAACATAGGGAGGCTCTAAGTTTGATTGTAAATCAAACTTAAACGAAATCAGTTCGTTAATGATAATATAGTCAAAATTAAGATTTTAATGGATTAGATGAATGTAACGATTTAGATGAATGTATTTTAAGCGACAAATCTGACAAGCATCACTGTGCAGCACAGGTCGGAGGCCATGTAAAGGCAACATTCATCCCTAGCAGAATTTACCACTGGCGTTTTCCTATGTTGCGTATGTCGTCAAATACATTGTATACAATACATACCAAACACACCTCTCGTAAACCATATATTATATGTCGTAAACGCAGTTTGCACATTATATTAGTCATAGTGCACGTACGGTCGTAATTAATTTAACCAAACTCCTATAACTATAAATCACCTGACTAACGATTGATAAATGGTAGATATATTACGGTTTAATTTTGGCAAATGCATAATATGAACAACTGTTACTAAAACACCGTATGTATAACCAAAACATTATGCCAACATCACCATATTTAATTAGTTGATTTGTTTGTTATAATTCGCTTCCTTGGTCTACTTGGGCATAAAAGACCTACCTCATAGAAGTAATAAGAAATAGCCGGCAAAGAAAAATCTGAAATTTGAATGACATGACACTAACTTCTTTTTAACTAGGTCGCTATATCATTTCAATTCATGACTCGCTCATTAGATTTGTATTGACTTCTGGATCAGTAAGAGCCCTTATTTTTGTCGAAACCCAAAAAGGTTTTGAATTATTAACATTAATTTTACATTGCGGCCAAAAAAAAAACGGGACACTTCTTTTTGACCTAATTCTCAAAATGCGAAAAAAAGTGCTGACACTGACAATTCTAATTAATAAATGCCATCCAAAGTCATTATTCAATTCAGAAAAATGCCGACACATATTGGAAATACGGATAAAGCGACAATAATTGCTCATTGCGACCCATTTTAAGAAAAGTGTCCCGGTTTTTTTGGCCGCGACTGTACATACGTTATTCCAAAAAAATCAAAAAATTGTAAAATAAAGCCACAACTGCTGATACCTTCAATAATACCCATTTTGGACTTTGAATATAAACATCTCCATCGATTGATACCAAATGTGCGATACGTAGGGCGCTTTGGGTACACACAATGGCTCACCTTGTGTATAGATTTTGTCATAACTTTGTCATCTAACAAAGCAAACGTAAATGGAACTAGTTGCAGCTCACTCATTAATGTACGTGCTTTTCCTAAAACATAAAATAAAATAAAATATATAAAATAATCTGACATGATTCTAAAGATTTTTATTAAATTAGGGAAATTAAATAGTTTTCGAAAATGTTAAAACATGCAAATGAAATTTTACTTTAAATGAAGAATTGTTGTTCTATGCATTTCAAAAATATCAAATTGAAATTGTGGCGCTACGCATTACCCTTCAACTGCCTCGTTTGTTGTTGTGGTTTTTGGTCGCACCTGTCCGAAAAACTAATAGTCAGGAATCAGGGACCACAAATTCGATCATAGGGTGTGCACTCGAAGATATAATTTAAAAAAAATGTACTCTATGTAGAATGACTTTGCGGATCTGGATGTAGAATGCTCCATTCTTTTTGCGATTGCAAAAAAGCAGAAAAAATATTTTCCGAAATTTTTTTATTACAAAAATTTGATTAATTTTATGCGTACATCGCATTTGCAAGCTTAGGTTTGAATATTTCTCCATGATTTTTAAACCAATGGAAAGCTTATTATTTCTGGACTCAGATGGTGTCAAATTAATCACGAAATTATTTTTAACAAATGCTACAGAAATTGTTTAAGCAAAGTGTATCGGGAATGCCCGGTATAAACTTCAGCATGGAAGTATTTTTTAAACTATTACACATAAAGGCATATTTCCAGCATACGAAATGTGTAGAAAAGAATAGAGAAATTTTTAGTAAAGGAGTTATTCCTATTGCTTTATTGTTTTGAAAAATACTGTAACGACCTTGCCCTTAGGCAGCTGCAAGCCACCGCCGCCGGCAGACAGCCTTGGGACGAATGAGTCATTGTTCCGGAGCTTTCGGGAACGCGCTCGAGGTCAAACACTCGCGAATATGCGTCATACATGTGCCAGAAAAGCGAGTAAAGCCTCGATTGTCCGAGAATGACTCATTCGTGATATAAATACGTGTAGCAGGAATCGACAGTTCAGTTGCGAATTCAGCATCAGAGCGCCGAGCTCCCAGATAAATAAAAACGCGTGAACATATAAATAATAGAAATAAATAACCATATATAATCGTTAGTGTTAAGAGTGAAATAATTAATTGCTGTTTAACCGGTGTGCTAATAAATAAATGTATCGATAGAAATAGCTCGTAGTTTTAGTAATTTGTAATCTGCTTGATAATTCTCGTGTGTTTGTAAATAATAATAATTAATCCGATAGTTGTAAATAAATGTTTAATACAAGAAGCGTCGTTATAATTTTTAAATAGTCCAAACGTTAAAAACGTAACAGTGGTGTCGGTGTGAGGTTTGTACCGGGGGCTATAAGAAAATTATGGAACAAATATTAAATAAATAAATTGTTAACAAGTGCCGATAAAACGACGGTCAGATAAATACATTTAAGCGTATAGTGTGGATGCCTTTGACGAGATCTCAAAGCAGCAAAATGGAAGCCCAATTAAGTTAACTTTTGCAACTGATGCAAGTTAGCCAGGACAAGGCAGAGAAGGCGCAAGAGAAAGCGGAAAACGCACAAAATGAACTTAAGAAAGAGATCCAAGTTGGCCAGGAAGAATTGAAAGCCGGCCAAAAGAAGGCAGAAGAGAAGGCAGAAAGAGCACAAAAAGACCTCAAGAAACTTCAGAAAGAGTTGAAAGTTGGACAAGAGAAGGCAGAGGAAGCACAGGAGGTACTGAAGGAACAGTTGAAAGCCGCGTAAGAGGATCTTAGAGAAAAACTTGAGGAAAAATTGAGAGTCACTCAAGAAGACCTCAAGGATGAACTTCGGGAAGATATGGAGAGAGCGTTGGCCGGAGTTCGGAGTGACATACTGGAGCTGCAGTCACGAAGTGGCCAAGGCCAGCAAGCTCTCTCTGAATCTGCTGGTTTCTCTTCTCCAATTGCAGTGAATCAGCCTACCTTATCGCGAGTTGCTGCCCCTCAGGTTGCTCTGTCCCAAGATACTGCCCCAGTGAGGCCCGCAACATCTGGCTTGCACATGAAACTGCCCTCTTACGATGGGAAAACGCCATGGTCAACATACCTGAAGCAATTTGAAGCCGCAGCCGTTGTTAATGGTTGGGGAATGGCAGACAAAGCGACCGCATTGATCCTGACATTGCGAGGGGATGCTCTGAATGTTCTGCAAATGATTCCAGAAAATCAGCAGAGGGACTTCCAGCAATTGGTGAATCGTCTGGAACGGCGTTATGGCAATGGTCATCTTCAGCATGTGCATTGTGCCCAGTTGAAGAACAGAATTCAGAAGTCGGGGAAGACTCTGCAAGAACTGGAGGCCGATGTTGCTCAATTGGTTCGGCTTGCGTATCCATCGGCGCCGGAGGACTTCCTGGAGCAGCTAGCCGTCCAAACATTCTTAGATGGAGTTAACGACGCCGATACTCAGCAAGCGGTACGTCTGGGGCGCCATAGGACACTGGGAGAGGCCTTAGCCCATGCGTTGGAATTTGAAGCGACAAGGACTGCCTCCAGAGGACATGGTCATGTCCGCGGTGTCGCCACGACGAAAATGGCGCCAGAATCCATGGAAGACATGTTGCGACGACTTATAAGGCAGGAGACGAGGGAGAAGGGGCCCCGTTGCTGGAGCTGCGGAGAGATGGGCCATCTGAGGGCTCGCTGTCCGAAGAAAGGAGCCCGAGTGTCTGACGAGCCGTCGGAAAACTAATGCGGGTCGACAAGAAGGGGCGAGAGTCGACTCGTGATTGCCATGCCCCGGAGATTCCCATACATGTGTCGTCCGTGCAACACCAGCCTGATAGCCTCTTCATTGAAGGGAAAATAAATGGAAGAGTTCGGTCTCTGCTGTTGGATACTGGAACGACTAAGTCCATCGCCAGGTCTGACGTAATACGAGACGAGGGTCAGCTGCTGCCCACCAGGACACGCCTTCGCACTGCCACGGGAGGCGCTGTGACCACACATGGGGAAATGGATTTGACATTGAAGATTGGGAACCAAACCCTCAAGCATCGGGTCCTGATTGCTGACATTGCGGACGAGTTCATCCTGGGAATGGATGTCATGAATAAGTGTGGGTTCACTTTAGACCTAGGACGCGGCGTGTTGCACGTGGGTGGGGAGGAGCTTTCCCTGCACCCAAGAGAAGAGATCGCAGTACGAGTGGTATTGGCGGAAGATGTTACTCTGCCGGGACGAACTGAGAGGGTCGTGGATGCATACCTGGATGGCGATCTCCGGGGCAACGTAGTGCGCATGATTAAACCCGATTATGACAAGGAGCTCACTTATGGTATCCTGGTTGGGAAAACGTTGGTAAAGATTGGGCTTAAGGTCCCAGTAAGGATGATGAACGTCAACAGGGAACCAGCAACCGTCAGGAAGGACACAATCCTGGGAAGGTGCACACCGGTCTCCGCCGTTGTGAGAACGATCACTAGTGGCAGCGGCCGCAAGGCGAAGGACTGCCCAAAGGCATTAATTAACACCGTGATGTCTACGTGCAAGGGCGTGAGCCAACAAGAACAGAAGAAAATCGAAGATCTGGTGGCCCGGTACCAAAACGTCTTCGAGTGCGGAGATCATCCCAGCGGCCGTACCGACGTAGTTAAACATAAAATCAATACGGGGGATGCTCAACCGATACGCCAACATCCAAGAAGGTTGCCCCTCGCCAAACGGGAAGAAGCTGAGAAGATTGTCCAAGATATGCGAAACCAAGATATCATCGAACCATCCAGCAGCCCGTGGGCCTCCCCTGTAGTTCTTGTCAAGAAGAAGGATGGCTCAACGAGGTTCTGTGTTGACTACCGACAGCTGAACCATGTGATCAAGAAAGACAGCTACCCTCTGCCACGAATCGATGATACCCTGGATACACTCTCCGGTTCTCGATGGTTCTCGACGCTAGACTTAAAGAGCGGTTATTGGCAAGTCGGAATCGAACCCGCGGACAGAAAGAAGACTGCATTTACTATCGGAACTGCGCTCTGGCAGTTCTCCGTCATGCCGTTCGCTTTGTGCAATGCCCCCGCCACGTTTGAGCGGCTGATGGAGACCGTCCTGAAGGGTCTATCTTGGCAGACCTGCTTGATATACTTGGACGACATCATAGTGGTGGGAAAATCCTTCAACGAGCATCTGAAAAACCTGGAGGAAGTGTTCGGTAGACTGCGAGGTGCCAACCTGCGATTGAGTCCAAAGAAGTGCCTCCCGAAGGATAAGCATGAACTGCGAAGCTTCCTGGGCCTCTGTACTTACTACCGACAGTTTGTGCTAGGCTTCGCGAACATCGCAAAACCGTTAACCCGTCTAACGGAAGAGAGACGACAGTTCGAATGGAGTGCTGAGTGCGCGGAGGACTTCGAGACGCTCAAGACTGCCTTAACCAGTTCACCTGTACTTTGCTATCCACGTCAGGAAAGCCAGTTTATCCTTGACACTGACGCTAGCAATGTCGGAATAGGTGGTGTTCTGTCCCAGGTTTAAGATGGGCAAGAGAAAGTCCTGGCATATTTCAGCAAGGTCCTGTCCAAACCAGAGCGTAACTATTGCGTAACCAGGAGGGACCTTCTGGCAGTAGTCAAGTCCGTAAAGCATTTTTATAAATACCTGTATGGCAGAAGATTCTTGCTGAGGACAGACCATGCTGCTCTAAGATGGCTGCTGCAGTTCAAGAACCCTGAAGGACAGGTGGCTAGGTGGATCGAACGCCTACAAGAGTACCACTTTGAAATAAATCATCGACCTGGCACAACCCCCCGCAACGCCGATGCGTTATCCAGGAGGCCCTGCCCTGCGGACTGCAGCCACTGTTCGAAACTGAAGAGTCGTGCGGTACCCATCAATCGTACCACTGTAGTCGACGACTCGTGGGAGCTAGACGAGTTGCAGAACAGCCAGGAGAACGACCCCGACTTAGGCACAGTTATAGCCTGGAAGCGAGATGGCCGTCGACCTACCTGGCAGGAGGTCTCCGCCACCAACCCAACGGTGAAGACCTATTGGGCGCAATGGGACTCCTTGCAGCTCGACAACAACGTCCTGACTAGAATCTTAGAAGACGAGGACGGTAGGGCAACGAGATCACAATTGATGGTTCCAAGGAGTAGAGTGGCCGAGGTTCTGCGTCACCTGCATGATGGCTCCTCTGGGGGACACTTTGGATTGAAGAAGACGTTGCAGAAGGTCCGAGACCGGTTCTACTGGGCGAGTTGCAAAGATGATGTCCGAGAGTGGTGCCGGAGGTGCGAAGCCTGCGCTACAGGAAACGGACCGGTTGGTAGACGTAGAGCTCCGATGCGGCAGTACCACGTCGGTAGTCCGTTCGATAGGATAGCCATCGACATCGCTAGACCATTCCTCTAAACCGAAGCGGGAAATAAATACATCTTGGTGTGCATGGACTACTTCACCAAGTGGCCTGAAGCATATGCCCTTCCGAATCAAGAGGCCGGTACTGTAGCTGATGTTCTGGTGAAGGAGTGCTTCAGCCGTTTTGAAGTCCCCCTGGAATTACATTCCGACCAGGGCCGGAATTTCGAGTCTGGACTGTTCCAGAACGTTTGCAAGCTGCTGGGGATACACAAGACCCGGACCACTGCCCTCCATCCTCAATCGGACGGCATGGTGGAAAGGGGGAAGCATCTGTCCAAGGTGGTTTCCGAACATCAGCGTGACTGGGACCAGTACATTCACCTGTTCCTAATGGTTTACGGATCGGCAGTACAAGAGACAACCAATCACACCCCAGCCACGGTACTCTTTGGGCGCGAGCTGCGATTGCCATGTGACCTCAAATTTGGAAGAAAGCCTGGCGAAGAAACGGCCGGCGAGGACTACGTAGGGAACCTGAAGAAGAGAATGGAAGAGATCCACGACGCCGTACGCCAAAACATTCAGGGTGCCAGCGACCGAATGAAGGACCGATATGATGCCCGCGCTGAGGCCGGTGGTTTCCAGCCTGGCGATTTGGTATGGCTTCATAACCCCCAGAGGCGTCGTGGCCTCTCCCCCAAGCTCCAAAAAAACTGGGAAGGCCCCTACACTGTAGTTGCTCGACTGAATGACGTGGTATACCGAATCCAGAAACCTTCTCGAGGAAAGTGCAGGGTGGTGCACTTCAATCGGTTGGCCCCATATGCCGGAACCAATGAGGAAGTGGAGGCTGTCACGGAACAACCCCTGAGACGACTAGGGACCGGAGGAACCTCCTTCCAGGAGTTTATGGCCGCTTATGGGGGTACGAAGACTGCGCGATTCAGAGTCACTACAGAGGTGCAGCGTGACCTGTTCGACACCCTGCGGCAGTATTCCCTGACACACTGCGTCGCCCAGGACCTCCGGATGTCTAGGGGGATCGCAGCTGCCTTCCGGGAGAAGTTTGGCCGGTTAGACCAGCTGCGAGAGCAGGCACCTCAGGTTGGCAGAACCTTGCAGCTGAAGGAAGGCAACAGCTCCATTTATTACCTGGTGACGAAAAGGTTGTCTTACGAAAAACCTAGTTACCAGGAGCTTTGGTCTGCTCTTTTGGACCTTAAGGAGCAGATGGTGAAGAACGGCGAAACCCGGCTAGCGATGCCGAAATTAGAATGCGGCCTGGATTCGTTGGACTGGAGGGTCGTACGCAGCATGCTGGAAGTAGTCTTCGACCAGACCGGCATCCAGATCGAGGTCTGCTGTTGCAGCCCGGCGCGAAGCATTGAGCCCACGGTGGACTGTTACTTCTTCAACCGGTCTGTGTGCAAGAAAGGCACCGCCTGTAAATAACGTCATCGAATCCCCACAAGAGCGAGTGACAGGCACCCGACGCAACTCGTTCTGGGACAGAACGACCTAAGGCGGGGGCAGTGTAACGACCTTGCCCTTAGGCAGCTGCAAGCCATCGCCGCCGGCAGACAGCCTTGGGACGAATGAGTCATTGTTCCGGAGCTTTCGGGAACGCGCTCGAGGTCAAACACTCGCGAATATGCGTCATGCATGTGCCAGAAAAGCGAGTAAAGCCTCGATTGTCCGAGAATGACTCATTCGTGATATAAATATTTTCCGAATTTTTTTTTATTACAAAAATTTGATTAATTTTATGCGTACATCGCATTTGCAAGCTTAGGTTTGAATATTTCTCCATGATTTTTAAACCAATGGAAAGCTTATTATTTCTGGACTCAGATGGTGTCAAATTAATCACGAAATTATTTTTAACAAATGCTACAGAAATTGTTTAAGCAAAGTGTATCGGGAATGCCCGGTATAAACTTCAGCATGGAAGTATTTTTTAAACTATTACACATAAAGGCATATTTCCAGCATACGAAATGTGTAGAAAAGATTTGAGAAATTTTTAGTAAAAGAGTTATTCCTATTGCTTTATTGTTCTGAAAAATACTGTAACGACCTTGCCTTTAGGCAGCTGCAAGCCACCGCCGCCGGCAGACAGCCTTGGGACGAATGAGTCATTGTTCCGAAGCTTTCGGGAACGCGCTCGAGGTCAAACACTCGCAAATATGCGTCATGCATGTGCCAGAAAAGCGAGTAAAGCCTCGATTGTCCGAGAATGACTCATTCGTGATATAAATACGTGTCAGCAGGAATCGACAGTTCAGTTTCGAATTCAGCGTCAGAGCGCCGAGCTCCCAGATAAATAAAAACGCGTGAACATATAAATAATAGAAATAAATAACCATATATAATCGTTAGTGTTAAGAGTGAAATAATTAATTGCTGTTTAACCGGTGTGCTAATAAATAAATGTATCGATAGAAATAGCTCGTAGATTTAGTAATTTGTAATCTGCTTGATAATTCTCGTGTGTTTGTAAATAATAATAATTAATCCGATAGTTGTAAATAAATGTTTAATACAAGAAACGTCGTTATAATTTTTAAATAGTCCGAACGTTAAAAACGTAACAATAGGATTTATTTTCCGCTGCGTATTTTGAGTTTCAGGCGTGGCGCGTTTTGCCGATCACTGATTTGAACCGCGATACGAATATACTGTGCTTGCCAATAATTTGTATGTATTATACTTACTCATAATTAGATTACGCTGATTGGTTATACTTAAATAATGTCATTTATAATCATTGAAAAGCAGAAATTTAAAGATTAATTTACTTGCGCACATAAACAAAACCATTAAAAGTAAGTACTTCATGTTCTTCATCTATTTATTACAATTAAGGGCGAAAATATAAAAACAAAAATAATGTAGTTCTTTCCTCATAAAGCAGCTATAAGTACAAGAAAATTCAAATAAAAATGGAAAAATCGAAGCTATAACTTTCTTAAGAAACTACCAGTTCACAAAAAGTTATATTGATTATTTTTGTGCTAACGCTGCCTATTTAAAAAATAATACACTTGTTATTGCAAGCAAAATTTTATGGTTTATATTTTCATAATAATGATTATTAAGTTTTATTTTCCATATAGGCCTAATTTAAAAAGTTACAAAACAATATTTCAAAATTTTCAATAGAAAAAAACATTAACATAATAAGATAAAGTCTTTGTCATGTAACCCGTTATACGTTGCCTTACAAGAAAAGCACTGTATACACAAATATGCGTTTTTAAAGCAAATTAAAAGCTAATACATTGACCCTCACAATAGCAACCTATTATACATTTCAATTCAGCTTTGTTACAACTACAGTTCCCAGAACATTTTCTAAATTGACATAAAATACATTTTCGGAAGTTACATTGGGAAGAAAACTTATAGTTATTAAGCTTGGGATAAGCACATTATTCTTCAAGTTCCAACCAACATTAATTGCATTGGGTATTTCTGGATTTATGGTAGTCGCATTTTTCCAAATAATTATTTAATACGCAGCTACATAAAAGTTACTCTATGTTTCTGTAATTTTGTATGGGGTCATTATTCTAGATTATGAACAACTTTTCTTAATGATGTTTTGCCATGTTCGAAACAGAAATAGTACTTTACCTGAACAAAAGGTATCCTTAAACTACTGCCAATGCCTCCTTGATATGACACGGGCACCCTAGAGACGGGCATTTTTAAAGGGTTGCTCCAAAGGTGCTAAGGAACATTTCTGCCGAAATTCAGGATAACATTATTCTTTTTGAGGTAGATATCTATTATGCCTGGGCTAACTCCAAACACGCAGAGGAAAACAACGGAGCGATGTACAAAAATAAATTGTATCTTTTAGAACAATAAAGCAATAGAGATAATTCTTTCACTAAAAATTTCTAAATTATTTTCTATACATTTCATACGCTGGAAGTATGCCTTTATGTGCAATAGTTTAAAAAATACCTGTAGCATTTGTTATGACATCATCTGAATTCAGAACGAAAAATCATTAAGAAATATTCAAAAATAAGCTTGTAAATGCAATGTACGCATAAAATTCATCATTTTTTTGTAATAAAAAAAATGTCGATAATTTTTTTTCCGTTTTTTGCAATCGCAAAAAGAATGGAGCCCTCCACATTCAGATCCGCAAGGTCATTCCAGATAGTGTACATTTTTTTTTAAACTATATCTTCGAGTGCACACCCCATCATTTTATTAGAAGCGTTTTTAGAGAGGCCAGATTCTCGACTATAAACTACAGGTTACAGAACCTAGAGTACCTATATTTATTATATAGGTACTCTAACAGAATCTAGATTGACTCTCAAGGTAGGCCCTGAAGGGCGCTGTAATCATATTTGACTTCACTGAATTGGCAATATGTGGAAAGAAGTAATTTTCAAACATACAAAGTTTGCTTATTTTAAATGACAAGTAGTCAGTAGCGGTGGGTAGAGGGATTTCGTTTGCGCAGTGATTAACGTCATATGTCAGATTCTTTGTGTTTTAAAGTGTGAAAATTGCTGTTGCTGTTGATTTTGTTAATTCTGTTATTTTATTATTGCTATTGTTATTGTTGCTATTTTTGTGTGTGTTGTTAATTCTGTTTTGAAATGCGCCATACCACAATGTTGCGTACGCCTCTGATTTATTGTGTCATTTAGCTTAAATAAGGTTAACAATTGACATTAGTTAATATCAGAGCTGGGCAAATTACTTTTAAAAAGTAATGAATTACTAATTACTAATTACCGCTCAATGCAGTAATTTAATTACCAGAGATTCAATTACTCACAGGAAATAGTAATTCAATTACCAATTACCTAGTAATTGTAATTGTACAACATCAATTACTTTTTCAATTACTTTCAATAAAAATTATTGTCATATACGTAGGTAGTTTTATTTAGTAGAACCTTCTTGCAAGTTGCAACTATCATTAGTGTTGTGCCGATTCGTAATCGTAATCTAAAAATGCTTAATTTTTATGTTTTGTTAGCTATAGTAACCTACATACTCTTTCTCTTTTGAAGGTTTTTTGATAATTAAATCTTGTAGCTACATGCACCGTTCACCAAAACCAAAAGTTTTTAGTTTGTTTTGAAGTAGGATGTAAGTAAATAAATAAATTCAAGGATAACAATTGTACAGGGTGTCCCAAAAAAAATGCGACACCGATTTGACATAGATTCCTTAGGTGATAATAAACCGATTTAACCTAATATACCTTAGTACAAAGTCCCTTCAGTAAGCAGGTATAGGGATTTGGAGGTTCAAATGTATATATTTTTTTATATTAGTTTCCACATAGGTTATCACTGAAGTTGAGCTTTTTATCACGATTGCGGATTTAGTTGCCGAGGCCCGTAGGGCCAAAGCAAATAAACCACATGAGGGATAAAGAGGAACTTCCAGTGCCGTGGGGTACAATGTTTTTTTAAATCGCGAAATTACAACATTTTAACCAACTTTTGTAGGTTATGTTGAAGTCGGTTGACGTTTACCTATCGTCCAGCCGCCTACAAAAAGTCGTAAAACAATGGATTACTTCACTGCCCATTTTTCGTATTTTATTTGACGATTTCGACCTTCACTGCCGATTTCGACGTTCTTCACTGCCGATTTAAAAAATTTTTTTTTTGAATATGAAGAAATGTCGAATTTCATTTCGGCTACATTTTGTAATTATATTAGAAAAAATAGCAAGCTGAATATGTTATAAAAGTATTTTTTTCATGTTCGTAATAAATTAATCCACTCGTTTTGCATCGCTCGCTCGTAAATTAAACGTTGAAAACTCTCACTTTTCTTAACTTGTAGAACAATGTACTATTAAATACGCCTAACATGACGAAAATATGTAACTTACCTAAGTATACAGGTTGGAGCATAGCAAATTTCTATTTAGATTTTGTAGAACACTACGTGGTGATTCAATTGGCGCAAATTGAGTATTTTTTGTTGGCTCAGTTAGAAAATATTTTTTACCCCTATATACGAAAGTAACATTTTTTGTCGCCTGTTAGGGGTTTCCCGAAAATATACGTTTGGTTCCCTGGTCGGTTTCCAACGGCAGTGGGAAGGAATATAATACATTGACTACCGTTGCCATTAGAGACGGGAGGCAATGTGATTAATAATAAATCAACTAACCTCCAGGTTTTCATATTTAAATATTTTTGAATGCAGCTGAATACAAGAGATTGTCACATCATAAAATGTAAACGTGTTGAATGTATAACTCAGGACTAAAACGTAATTTCCTCCCTTGCATGATTACGATTGATTAGGTACTGTTCTCGCTAAAGCTGAAGAATTAAACTACATCCGCGGAAGGGAATGATACATTTTACTCCCTAGTAATACAAATAGCTATAAAAAAAGTATTAGGTAACTTGAAATTTTAAAACAAAATTTCAATTTGGTGTTGATCAGGGACTGTTGAAAGTTGACAGGTGACTGATAAACCTAGTTGAAAACCGCTAATTGAAATAAGAATTTGTACAGCAGATACAAAAACAGCTACAAACTATGAAAACTAAGAATGTTTTATCTAACGAGATCGTATCAACAATAAAATATGTTACCATTCCAACTACTTAAACTTTTAGAAAACAAAAGACAGGTAAATTGACATAATTGAGGATACTTATTCTTTCACAAGTCCAAACACTAACATGTACCTATATTTTACAGATTGTTATAGTAAATGTCCCTTTGTTCTATATTTTAAACCAATGTTTCTGATGAAGCTAACAATGAATTAGCGAAACGTAAAAGATATTTTTAAATCAAGATAATTTTAATTAAGTGTAATGACAAAAACGACAAAATTGTTTACTTACGTTGTTAAAAAAATTTAAATTAGCTGATTTTATCTCTAAATATGTAAAATAGATGTTTTTTGTGAGGAAAGTAGAACACTTTTCGGTAGTCTTATTTCCGATCTAGTGAACGTCTGTTTTATAATTTCACTTAAAAAAATAACCAAACACGAACAAAATTTTCAAACGAGCCGGTACTTCACACCATAAAAAAGTATTTTAAGCGTCCAGAATCCAAACCTAATCGGCGTCCAACAGGACTTTATTTAATAATGGCAAATACGTGACATAAACATCATTCCTTCTGAAGCGATGATAAGGGAATTTTCAGGCGTAAATCTGACGCATAGTATCCGCGATCAGATTACCGAGTTAAAAACAAACAATAAACCACTATTAAAGTTCGATACCCAATCGAGGTCAGTAATTCAGTAATTGAAATACCACAAAGTAATTCAATTACCTCGAGTAATTTCAATTACCACAGGTAATTCAAATACTTGTAAAGTAATTTAAATACTTTAGAGTAATTTAATTACACAAAAGTAATTGAGTAATTGAATGTAGTAATTAATTACTTTCAAAAAGTAATTTTCAAGTACTTTTTAACAAAAATGGCAGTTCCCAATTACAATTACCGCATTTTGAAAAGTAATTCAATTTCAAGGCAAATACACAAAAAGGAATTTAATTAGTAATTTAATTAAAAAGTAATTAATTACTGCCCAGCTCTGGTTAATATGATAGATGTCAAAAGTGTTACCAATACAAAACTTGGAAATTACTAGATTCTAACATTAGTTCCGATTTTCACCGTGCTTCAATCTAGAATCTGTAAGCTGTACCATGGTGTAGTCCTGCATCGGGTTACCCGCATAGCGGGTCGGGTTGCGGGTAGAATTTATATCAATATTGCGGGTAGCGGGTCGGGTACAGATTTGAAACTGCGGGTCGCGGGTCGGGTAGCGGCTACAACCTCATTTCTTCAACATACATTTTGTTTGTGTATCAAAACATTAGAGCTAATGATAATTTGAGTAGCGCCTATTACCATACATTATACAACTGTTTTCAGTGACTTAACCCTTTAACGCGCAAAATTACTGTACGCAGAAAAAATCTAAAATTTATCTCGTATGCGTTCTTTGAGATGCCAGGAAACCGAAAAACAACTTTTTTTTATCAAAAATCCATTTTCACTTTCGCAAAAGATGCTGGTAAACCGTTCTACCAGTGAGCATTCAGGACAAAATATGTTGTGAATGTTCACGTTTTGTTTAAAATTTATGACTACCCCATCGTAAACAATCCGGGCTGCCACGACCTTCCTCAAAAATTTCAGCTAAAATGCCGCCGCGATCGGTTTGAACGTAAATATTTTCCTAGCCCAACATAGCAGCAAAACCAATTCGATTATATCTTCAGTAGATATGTTTATAAATACTTGAAACACATAAATAAATTGTATAAAACGTACGTTATTACTGAAAAATTGGACATAAATATAAACTATTTTTGCGACGCAAATGAAAGGTTTCCAAATAACAATTTATTTTTCTAAATCAAGACAAAATTATTTCTACTACTTATCAATATTATAATCCTTACCTATTATACTAAAACACTTACCAGCTGAAAACTTGAAAGTTGCTCCCACAAACTAATAACAAACAAAAAACTTCACCAATGCGCGTACACACTACAAGGTCGTGACGGGGAATGCACGCTGGTAATACTGTCATACCAGCTACACATTTACACCAAGGTTTATTGGGGTAGTTTTATAACTACAATAATTTTAGAAAATATAAATTTAGAAAAAGGAACTGCAATGTCTGTAGAACGGAAACCAGACGTTTCAGAGCAGTATTAAGTTTCAAAACAAATATTATTGACTGTTATGCGTAGTGGTATAACAGTCATACCAGAGAGCGTTAAAGGGTTAAATGAAGTTTTATTCACAAGTGAGTTTTCATTATTTATACTACTGTATTGTTGGTAGCACTGTCAAGCTATGTCAAATTCGTAATTTTCAGGTTAAGTTTTGTATCAGTCTGTGTCAAATAACCATATATATATTACTTACTATATTGCTAGCGGCTAAGAATTGGGGGGTCACGAAGGAAGTGACACAGACAACCAACTCTTCAATGTATATGGTGAGCTGTGCGCAAGCGCGGCTGCGTTGTCCGCACGGTGGGGAAGTGGTCAAGTTAAAATTCGCTTCTAAAAACAGAGTTCGAATTGTCACGCATGCGCACGAGACGCGTTATACTCAGAGTGAGACTATGTCGGCGCTGTAATGTTTTCGGCCGTTCCCAGGCCCTGCTAGCAATATAGTAAGTAATTCAAATGCAAATAACAAACAAAACCTAACCTACGAACCTCGAATTTGACATAGACTGACAATACACTTCAGTACTGCCAATACACTTCAGTACTGTCAAACGTATATCACAAATCATAGGCGACTAATTATAAATGAATTTCGCGACATATTCTGACTGCGCAAACTCTTTAGGCACAAGAATTGCTACTGTAAGATAAAACGTCGTATATCACACGTGAGAGAAATGAAATTATAAGCTCGTGAGAAATTGTATCGCTCGTGCTGGGGCACTTGCGATTCAAAATTCTCACTCGCAAATAATGATGCATTTCTCTCACTTATAATATAATCTACTATTATTGTGTATGGGCATTCTATCTGAAGCGAGTTGCTGGTACGTGCTGGTCTAATATTCGAATTTGGAGTCAAGTGCAGCTTAAAAGTTCAAAACTTGCAGGTCGCGGGTCGGGTGCGGTTTTGAAACGGCGGGTCGCGGGTCGGGAGCGGGTATAAAAATGTGAAAATTGCGTTTCGCGGGTCGGGTGCGGATTTAAAATTTCAGAAATTGCGGTTTGCGGGTCGGGTGCGGGTTCGATATATTGGACCCGCGCAGGTCTCTACCATGGCGGATGGTGGACAATAAATTTAGGCCAGAAAAATCGAAATTGAGGTTAGTTAGATATAAGTAGTAGTAGAGTTTGTAAATATTATAAGATTTTTTGTAATACCTGCTTGTTAAATATTTCTTTATGGACTGTTTACTACTACGTAAGCAACCTCTTTACGGCCGCAGGCCGTAAAAAGTGTCCGTAAAGACCACAGCCTGCTAAATTGTGTGCCAAACATCAAATTGACGTTTGTCACCTGTTTACAGCCATACACAAAACTGCAAATAAATGTCATTTATAAACAACAGTTGCAACGTCCTACGCACTCTCAATCATTCTAAAATGGTATTATACAAATCTAGCGTTTTGATGAAAATAAATTAAAAAGAGACAGATATGACCGAATTGTATGTATAAACCGTTCAATAGTTATTTGCCAGATAGGAGGCCATGTTAGGGTGATGAATTTCACCCTGTAAATATGCTGTCAGTCATTAAGAAAAGTTAGGTTATGCTCATTTTATACAAAATGATAATTTAATGTTAATGTACAAAACGTGGTTGCCAAATTTGGTTTTGGATTTTGTGCCACTTTTATTATTGGTTAAGACAAATTTCATGAAAGACAAGTTGCTGATTCTGAATACGTTTCATACTTTGTTGAGTAGGCATAATGGTATAATGAAAGTCGTTTTTTTATTGAAATTATAAATTGTATACAAAAATATTTAAATATTACGATTTATGTTTTTTTCAGTATAAATAAATAAAGCTTTTACAAGCCACTTTAGGCCCATTGCATAACAATCTGTCTCCATTGTCCCTTATTCATGATTTTATTTCTCCAGTCTTCCATTCATTTCCTTGCTATGTCTTCCATTACTGCCTCCTTCCACCTATTCCTTGGTCGCCCTCTTCTAGTTTCTTGCGCTCTGCCTTCCAATACTATCTTAGTAGCTCTTTTATCTGGCATTCTCCATATATGCCCAAACCATTTTAACCTTTGAGCTTTAGTGAAGTCTACTATACTTGGCTCTCCATACTTCTTTTGTACCTCTTCATTTGTAAGTCTTCTCCAACCATCATCCGTCCGAGTCCCTCCAAATATTTTTCTCAGCATTTTTTTTCTCCCACGTACTTATCATGTCTTGGTCTGCCACATTCATCGTCCATGTTTCACATGCATACGTAGCTGTGAGTCGAATTACAGTCTTATAAGTCGTAGTTTTGCATTTTGCGACATTTGTCTTGAGGACATTATACTATTTAACGCGCCCGCACATCTCCATGCTTTTATTAACCTTGATTTAATTTCTTGTGTGTAATTTAAGTTTTCAGAGATTAATGTTCCTAAGAAAGTAAACTCCTTAACTCGTTCTATTCTCAAATCTTAATATCACGCCATTATTATTGATTTCTTCATTTTTTCCACTACTTCTTTGTTAAAGTTGCTGAATATAGTCCAGTGGAAGGTGAAGAATGGATTTTTTTTTAAATATGGCCACAGAAGAAGGGAGTTAAGTCACAAGACCTTGGGGGCCACACTGTAGACATGTTTTGACTAATAACTTTGTTTTTGTAAAACTCTCCAAGTAAATTTAAATTATCTTGTGTTGTGTGAAGTCTTACCCCATCTTATTGAAAGTAACCCTTTTGTAATTCATTGTCACGTAACTCTTCAAAAAACGGCGACAAAATTTCAGTACGATATGGTTGTGCATTTAGCAAACCTAAAATTTGAATTATTAAAATAAAATTTAATCGTTTTGCTGCACTTAATTACCTTAAAAAATATAGGACCTATAACTCTTCTTTTACTAATTGCAGCCCAAACCCCGATTTTTTGTGAGTGAAGCGGTTCTTCAACATAAAAATTGGGATTCTCAGCGCTCCACATCATATTTTGTGAATTAATATAGCCAGATAAATATAAGTATGCCTCATCAGTAAAGAAAGTTTTCTCAAACGCATTATCGTTATTTCCTAAATTATTGATAAACCAGTTACAAAATTCCAATCTAACCGGAGGATCGTTTGGCAGCAGTTACACTTGCAACCGGTAAGGAAAATAATGCAAATTGCTTCTTAATATCCTATGAGATGTTGAATATGAAACATTTAATTGCTGTCCTAAATGGCGAACAGATACGTGTGGTTGTTCTTGCACAATTTGTCTCGCATTGTTAACTACTTCTTCAATGCGTATGTTGCAAATAGTATGTATCATTTTTAGGTCGTGGGCCAAAAGGTTTAATTTCAAAATTGTTCCGCCCCATAATATTTCTAATAGTTCTTTCAGATATCTAAAACAGTACAAAGCCGAAAATTAAAGCAACAGTTAAATTTTATGCATAAATACTTATGTCCCAAATGTCACTAAGCCGGGCAAAGATTTCAGTTTCACTGAGGTCTGGCCTGTCTGCTTTATAATGCCTGTAGGCCTTTGTAATTTGTAGTTTTGTGTCACCTTTAATGACTTTTGGCATATTTACTTTAGTACTACAATTTGTTGACAGATAGATATCCATGACGCCGATGTCCATACATATTATGCCTAGTGGCAAACAAAGTATGAAAGCACTGGCAACATTGCACGTTTAACCTCAAAATGTCAAATTAGACACTTTCGTGAGCCTCCTGTACATAACAGCTGATTCTGACAAAGTGTCAGAAAGAGATTCTAGGGAGTTTTAATTTTATTAAACATAAAAACAAAATTCCGTGTCTACCTACTTGGCAAATAACTATTGAACGGTTTATATAAGCCGTTCACGATCTTTTTGGGTCAGGTGAGGCTATGACCATCTAGTAATTTTGTTGGCAGTACCTCTGTGGCAACTAAACTCCCTAATGGAAATTGACACTTTTTGTGTTAGGTTAGGTTGTTTTTAGTTTAAGGTTATATTTTCTGAATAGGTACATTGTTGCCGGATCTCTGTTTAAATTAAGGATGACAAATTTAAATGATTTGAGAATGGACGACAGAAACGAAAATGAGAAATAATGCATAACAAAAGCATTCAATATTAATGTTTATTGCAGTTTGTATAAGAATTGTGTACATGATATGAATATGCCACTTTATTTTACATGCTTGCTTGCTTGCTTGCTTGCTGTTGTCGAAGAATAAAGACATCACAAACTGATGCCAAATCAATTTAGTAGAGCAATTGAGCAGTATTGGTCTTATAGCAATTAACACGTGAAAAATGTAAATATCTTGTCAAATGGATGGCTTGCTGATTTTACTTCATGTTGATTTTCACATCTGCCACATAACATTACAACACCAAAATAGTAATAAATATGTAGATAGTAAATTATTATACATTAATTATTACGCTGGATTATTGTATTTATGTACGCTGTTATTGTTTTTACAAATATAGCAATCTATTCTTGCAACTAATTCTTTTCATAACCACTACTCAAAGCACAACCACCAAATTCACAACAGCATAAATTAATTCAAAAACAACAAAATACTGAATCATCTGCGGTCAGCTATTCTGCTGAAATCGGCCAGTAGCCCATTACTCAAACCATTAAAGCTGTACGCGATTGCGCCTTCCCAATGAGTTCGAGTTATCGGTTTATTCTTCTTATACTTGCGTACTATTCTATTTTCATCTCTGTTGATCTTCTTTGAACCATCGGTTTAACATGACGTTATTACAAGTATTGAACAATAATGCATCATTTTGACGTACAGCAAATATATTCTCTAGTCTCGACATCAACTCGTGTTCTTTTAAATCTGGTCTGTCCTCTTTAAATTCGAAGTAGCATCGTTTAATGGAAATTGTTTGTCGTAACAAAATTATTTTGAGCAATTTGACTTTTCCTTTGACGGAAATTAAAATTATTTTTACACACTTGATAAATCATTTATTTTCTTACGAATATTAAAATAATAAATCTGGCAATGCGGTGACAAGAAAATGTCGAACAGACACTGACAGAAAAATAAAGTTGTATCCGCTACATCACCGAATCAGTTAGCCCAACATGAAAAGAAAAAATCATAGCCAACTCTGTCCCAAAAAGATTATGAACGGCTTATATATAGGTATTACAAAAACTATTGTACAATATACGTCCGTTAGGGCCTTTACTGCCTCGTCAGTATTATTCGACTCGCTCTTCGAGCTCGTCTCACAAACTCTCTGGCTCGGCCGTAAAGGCTATCCTAACGGACTTCTACTGTAAAATACTATTTCTTGTCTAGTTGTACAAATCGACTTGCAATTGTTAATTATTTGTGTCGTTTACCCTAAGTTGAAACTTCTCAAGAGGCTTCTCAATTGTGGAGCGTCCCTCCTATAAGTATTACTAGCTCTAGAATCGATAGTTCAAATGGCCTTCCTATATTCACTCCAGAAGCCGAAATCCACCCCTAAATTTTATACGTATCAAAATACAGGAGGGTTTTTGTAAAAATTATAGTATTTTAGCGTAAATTGGGACAATGCCACGAAAGTATCGACGACGTCTTGGATCACAGAAATATGGTGACTACGAACAAGAAAATCTAGTGTGATACACTCAAACAACTTCCTTTTACAGTGATCTTATAATTAACCAAAAATTTGATATTAAATTTTTAAGCATTTGTCAAGAATTTTCAAAAATTACAAATTCTACAAAAACGGTACAAAATAGAGCGTTAGTTCAAGAGATAAATTTTCTCTACAATTTTAAGCTGAATTCAAAAATGTAATAATATACCGGGTGTTCTATTTAAAATATGAGTTAATAAAAAAATAGAGAAAAAAACAAAAGAAACTCATTTTAGAAGTATTCAACTGGAAAATCACCTATCTCACATCAATACACATTAAAAATGTAATAAAAATGTAAAGTTTTAAAAAAATCGTTAGAGCCGTTTTTGAAAAAATCAAAGAGGGCTCATAGAACCACTTTGTGGTTAAAACAGGCCACTGGCCTATAATAAGAGAAAGAAGAAGAGAAAAACTGAAAAATCACAAGAGTAAACACCATACTTCCGGTTATGCGAATTTCTTCAAAAGCTTGCTGTCGCATCTACATAGTACACAAAACTTATATAATTATGAAGTTTCAACGCCATACCTCTTTTCGTTTTTGTTCACAGACAGACAGACAGACAGACAGACAGACACACAGACAGACAGACAGACACACAGACAGATAGACACACAGATCAATAAACAAAAATATGTTTTTTGGGTTCAGGGGACTTTAAAACGTGAAGATCTGTTGAAAACTCATTTTCGAATTTTTGGGGTGAATCCAATTTTTCCTTTATCGTAAAAGGAAGTAAAAAGTTGGAGCAGGCCATCGAAAATGTAGCAACCGGCAGGTTATCACTGCGAAAGGCCCAAAATAGATATGAGGTTCCAAAATCTACAATAAGTAGAAAGTTTAGAGGTCAAAATCCTTACAAATCTGTTTTGAATTCTGCAGAAGACGATGTTGTTGTTGGTGTGATACAAACAGCAGGTAAATGGGGTTACCTACCTTTTAACAAATTTAGAAATATGACAGTTTGTCGAGAAATATTTGAACCGAAATGGAGTACGTGAAAGACGTTTCCAGATAATCTGACGGGCTACCATTGGATTAAAAGTGTTTTATGAGTAGACACGCGGATCTAACTACCAAAATGGTGCAGAATATTAAACGTTGTAGAAGTGAAATGACAAAAATAGAGATAGGTAAATGAGTATTTCGATAACATTCAGGACACGCTGGAAAATATTCGACCAGACAGTCTATTAAACTACGACAAAACAAATATAACAAATGATCCGGGTCAAATAAAAACTGTTGTTCAACGAGGGGCAAAGCGTCCTTGCTGAATTATAGATTTTTCTAAAAATTCCACTCGATCATGTTTTGCGTTAGTGCTCCTGGAAAAGTTTTAGCACCGTATAGTGTATTTAAAGCAACACCTTTATCCAGAGTGGCTGAAGGGTGGACCCCTAAAAGCAATTTATAAGCGATCCAAATCATGATGGTTGGATGGAGATATTTTTGAAGATTGAATAATAATAATAATAATAGTCATCTTTATTTTAGAAGAGTAGAATACATAATATTATACATAAATATGTAATAAATGCACACCTCCGGAATGATATAGTAGTCAATGATGAAAATTACAAATAGTAACAGTTTAGAAATGTGATTAACTTCATGTAAAAGTCAACATGGCTATTTTATTTCATATTCAAGAAATTCCATAACTGTGTATGGTTCTATTTTAATTAATAAATCTTTTACTTTTTTTGTATAACTCGCTGTCGTTCAATAATCTCATATTCTATGGAAGCTTATTAAACAATTTGATACATGAATAGTATGCTCCTTTTTCTGTGAGTGCAAGTCTATGTTTTGGGTATGCTTATTGTTCTCGTCTGGTGTTATGATAGTGCTTGTACATAGATTCAGCAAATATTTCTTTATGTTTAAACAAAATTAATAAGCATTGGAAAATATACATTGCATTTAAAGTTAGTATGTTTTCAGATTTAAAATGACCTCTTCATGTTTCTCTGTAATCTAAATTCCGTAGGATACGAAGTACTCTTGTTTGCATTTTAAATACTCTGTCTAGTTCTCCAGAGCTTCCCCAAAACATCACCCCATATCTAAACCTTGATTCAAAATTTGCATGATATGCTATCTTTAAAGTTTTCTGATTAGAGTATTTTGAATAAGATCCTGATACTGTAACATTCCTTACTCAGTCTTGAACACACGTAATTTATATGGTAGCTCCAATCTAAAAATTCATCAATATGGATTCCTAAGAATTTAGTTGATTTGTCTATTGTTAAGACTTTATTATTAACATTTATACTTGCCGGAGTGTTGAAACGAGATTGTTTGGTGCTGAATATAACAGTTTTATCTTAATTTAATATCACTTTATTTTTGGCGAACCATTCACTTGCTTTCAGCATCAAGTTGTTAGTTTCCCTGACAACTTCAGGATATGTAACTGGTGTTATCAACAAATTCGAATCATCAGCATAATTAGATAAAAAAATGTTTCTATCTTCCGTATAATATGTGGCAGATCATTGATGTAAAGAACGAACAATATAGAACCCGCAACACTTCCTTGCGGAACCGCCATTCTTAGGGGAAGCGTCCCAGAATCATACCTTCCATTGTCAGTACTAATCATTACTTTTTGTTTTCGCCCTGTCAGATAGGATTTAAACCAGAGAAGCGCAGGTCCACGTACTCCATATATATCCACTTTAAGTAACAGTAAATCATAATCTAGACAGTCATATGACTTGGAGAGGTCCAAAAATAAACCCAGAGGCATATTCCCATCCTTAAGCGTTTCAATTATTTTTTGACTGAACTGGAAAACGGCAGTCTGAGTAGATCTATTTTTCAAGTAACCATGTTGTGTGTTATCGAGTAGTTTACAAGATATTAGGAAATTTATTAGTCTCTGGCACATAACCATCTCAAAAATTTTGGAAAAAGCTGTTAGTATACTTATTGGTCTATAATTGTTAAAAATTGTACGGTCACCTTTTTTGTGTACAGCAATAACGAGAGCCAATTTCAGTTGTTCAGGGAAAATTCCAAAAGTTATCGAGTTGTTAATTATATAGCAAAGAACACTTTTTATTTCCTTTACACTTTTTTGACTAACCTGATAGGGACTCCGTCGTGGCCGCTGCTCATTTTGTCATTCAGATTTTTGCAAATTTTGATAATTTCATATTCCGTCACAGAGTAGACAAACCTTGATTTGCTATTGTCACTGAAGTTACAGGTAAAAGGAACTTTAGGTAGTTTCGATACTAATAGTGGAGCAGCATTTAGGAAAGAATTATTAAAGTCATTTGCAAGTTCCATAAGGTTCCCCCACTCAGCGGGAAGTTATTATCTTTATAGACACCTTTTATTCTGTTTATAATGTCCCACACACATTTAGATTTATTTTGTGATCTTGACAACATAGTTTCATAAGTTTGTTTCCTACAATTTGTCAAATGTGCATTGTATTGGTTTTTGAAGGTTGCAATCTCTTACTTTAGAAACTCAGATGGTAAAAAAGCCATAATAGGAGACAATCTTGCCTCCCATTTATCCGCTATAATAATCCAAGAATGCGAAAAGAATAATATTGACTTCATATTTTTACCACCGAACAGCACACACATGTGCCAAACCCTTGATGTGTCGTATTTCAGACCGTTAAAAATATCTTGGAGAAAAGCTCTTCAAGTATGGATGATGAAAAACCGTGGGTGTATACCGAAACTGCATTTTCAGCCGTATTGAGAAAGACTTTAGAAAATTTGAAAGAAAACAGTGAAAAAATATTAAAGCTGGCTATAGTGCTACAGGCTTATTTCCCACTTAATACAGC
The DNA here is from genome assembly GCA_940337035.1 of Agriotes lineatus. Lineage (NCBI taxonomy): Eukaryota > Metazoa > Arthropoda > Insecta > Coleoptera > Elateridae > Agriotes > Agriotes lineatus. Next base: position 169,723,223 of record OW679195.1, read on the forward strand.
GTGGCGCAAAAGTACCTTCACAATTTTTAATTTTAATAATTCTTTCTGAAATTAATATTTATTGAGTTTCTCTTTTTTAAATTAAAATAAATACTTGGGAGTTTCGATATGGTGCGATACACGCCTGCAGAAACAATAAAGATAGTAACTTTTTATTTTGAAAACGGAAGAAGCATTATTTCTACTTAGAAAAACTTTCTATGATATTTTAATGTCAGATATGCTCCTTATAACCATACGATATTGCAACTTGTAGCCAAATTTGAAGAGACAGGATCAGTAGGTGACGCAAGGAGGGCAGGAAAACCGCGAACAGCAAGATCTGTTGAAAATATCAACACGAAGACGCTCTTTGCAGGTAGAGATCAAACGATGATCACTGCAGCACATTTTGAAACAAGATCTCCACATGCATCCGTATAAAATCCAGCTGGTGCAACAACTGAGTCCACAAGACTTTAATGCGCGTCTAGAATACCGCCGAGCCATATTAAATCTTGCAGGCATAGAGAAAGGTTTTGTAAACAAATTGTGGATGTCAGACGATGCACATTTTCACCTATGTGGCTCTGTAAACAGGCAAAATTCGCGGTATTGGGGTACACATAATCCACAATTAATTCACCAAAGGCCTCTCCATAGCGAGAAAGTTACAGTATGGTGCTCAATTTCAGCCCAAAGAATAATCGGGCCTTATTTTTTCCAGGATGAGGTTGGTCACACAATATCGGTAAATGGAGATCGGTACAGGGTAATGCTGGAAAACTTTTTTTTGCCACAACAAGAAGAAGATTAACACTACTTACTGGTTTCAACAAGATAGTGCCACTGCCAATACTGCCAGAGCCACAATTGCTCTTTTGAGGACACGTTTCCCGAATCGATTAATTTCGAGAAACGGAGACTTGAGATGGCCCCCAAGATCGCCAGATCTCACTGCTCCAGATTATTTTCTTTGGGGTATCTGAAAGAAAGGGTTTATGTAAACAAGCCGCAATGCTTGGAACAACTTAGAGCGAATATTAGGCGAGAGATTTTGGGGATATCTCCAAAAACTTTCAAAAGATCATGGAAGATGTGATAAAAAGAGCTCATATTTGTCATCGCGAAAGGGGACATCATTTTTTAGACATCATTTTTCGTAAATAATCGAAAAACAAACTCCAAGAAACACACTTTGTATTATGAGTTTCAAAATATAAACTTACTTAACTTTTTACTTCTCTCGTCTAAAAGACGAGGGAAGTATTGTAATCACGAAAAAATTACCTTCTGAGATTTTTTCAAATCTTCACGTTTCAAGGTCCCCAAGATGACGAAAAACAGGTTTTCTCAATTCCGTCAGTCTGTCTGTCTGTCTGTTGGCACTATAGCCCAAAAACTATTTGTCGGAGAAAAACGATATTTTGCATACATATTATATATCTACCTCGCATGAAACCGGTACAATTTCATACAAATATATACAGGGTAAGCACATTAAAAAAATAAAATTTTGTTTATATTTGTGTTAATTTTGAAATAAAAAGAAGTAGTAACTTTCACATAGGTCAGGCCGAAAATAAAACTCAACCGATAAAGGGTAATGTCACAAAAAAGTAAAAACGTTTCAACCATAACACCGTGACGTTCAACAGAGGCGCGCGCCGGTCGTATCTGGAAGAGATTCGGTAGCGCAGTTGGAATTTCCTTGCAGTTAGATCCGCTCCGGATATGCGGTTAGGATCGAGCAATCTGCAAAGCTGCAGAGGTGGCAGGTTCAAACCCCAGTGAAAATTATTTGAAAATGTATTTAATTTATTAGAAACGTGAAGATATTTTTACTCCTAACTGTATTGTATTGTATTGCATTATAATTAACCTCGTTTTACCTTGCGATGTAGAGGCTGGTGCTTTATGTGCTTGCATCTGGCGGTACAACTTGCCCCGGCTTCGGGATACAAAGTTGGAGCGCGCCTTTTGTGCTTGCACAGCAACCACTATGTGAGGTGTATGTCATGTTAATGTGTTGACCTTGTTACTCTATCTCTTAGGTCTGTGGATCTGAGTAGAGCACAGTTAATTTGATGCCCAACTGTGAATGGTCTCACTGAGCCCGATTCCAATCGCCAAGGCTGCGGAAAAATTCCGGGTCCCGCGGGAGTCGAACCGAGGACTTGCTTACTATCAAGCCTAGCGCTAACCAACTGCGCTACCCGGCTTCAACTCCTTAATTTGATTTTTAAATTATTTAGTGTCACAATGTCGACGAGGGAAGTTTTGAGTAAAGCCATTTACAAATTTTTTAAATTTAAAATCGTAAAGGTACTTTTGCGCCACCCAGTAGAAATAAAGTCTTAAAAAAGCACCCCGATTATACACAAATTGTTTCTAAGAACCCCAACAATGATTCATTTACTGAAGCATTTGAATCTATTATGAATAAACATGCAATAGCAAATCAGTCTGATCATCCACCAAAGGAACGTAGAAAAATCAATATTCAACCAGGACAGTCCGCATATTTATGATTTAATTACGTTGAAAGAAAACGATGGCCATGTTACTGATTTAGATGAGCATGAGTGTGGAGAAGATAATGTAGAAATTGAGGAAGACGTTTTAGAGCATCATGTTCAAATTACCAACTTAAAAGAAAATAGTTTTATCATTGTGCAGTTTTGTTATAATATGGGAAGTAAGAAAGAATGTGTAAGAAAATTTGTTGCGAAAATTATAAAAAATAATAAACATTTTTACACTTGTAAGTACCTTAGAAGGTATGTATGTATAATCTGTAACCTCATTTACCTTGCGGTGTAGAGGCTGGTGCTTTATGCGCTGGAATCTGGCGGTACAATGCTCAACTTGCCCCGGATTCGGGATACAGAGTTGGAGCGCGCCTTTAGTGCTTGCGCAGCAACCATTGTGTGAGTTGCGTGTCTTGGTGATGTGTTGATCTTGTTACTCTATCTCTTAGGTCTGTGGTTCTGAGTAGAGCACAGTTAATTTGGTGCCCAACTGTGAATGGTCGCACTGAGCCCGATTCTAATCGCCAAGGATAAGGAAAATTCCGACCCCAGTGGGATTCGAACCGAGGACTTGATTAATGCAAGCCTGGCGCTTACCCATTTGCGCCACGCAGCTTCTTTACCTTAGAAGGTATAAAGTAAAAATGTGTTTGTTTACCTTAATGTAATAGTTATTTACTATACAAGTGGGATAACAGCATCATTCATATACGTGTGTGTAAGTTACAAACGAGTGCGTAGCACGAGTTATGTAAGCACACAAGAATATTAATGCTGCATTATCACACGTGTATTGTACAAAATTTTATCTACGACTGCCTAAAATTGAGAAAAGTGCATTAAGAGAAATGTCAGATCTGTCATTTTCAAAAATATTTTAGTAGGCAAATGTCATTATGTCATTCATTTGACACTATTTCAGTTACGTAATGAAGTCATTACGCAACTGAGTTGGGTAATGAAACCATTACATAACTGAGTGGTGTAATGAGCTTCATTACCTAACTGAAATAGTGTCAAATGAGTGACGTAATACGTCACTTATCCCACTGGAGTAGATAAATTATATTACAATAATTAAGTTTAATCAAAATGTTTCAAGTTAACAGATCCAACAGTTAGCAGAGGCAGACACATACATTTGTTAACTCGGTTTTTTTGTAAGACTCTTCTTTTGTGCTTGCTATAATCATAATTCATAATATAAATTATTTTTATATGAAAAATGTATAATTTAAGTTTATTATTTTAGTTGTTTCAAAAATTCCTAATACTTGTTAGTCACGTGCTCTATTCTATTGATAAATATTAATAGAAAACCTGCGTTTTTTAAATTTTTTTTAATACATACCTACCTATAGTGCCTCACCATTATCATTCCTACATGTTTTTAAAAATATGTGGTATCCCAATTTACACGTAGGAAAGTATAATTAGTTTTTACATTGATTTTTAGATGGTGTCCCGAGTTACCCCATTTTCATAATAATATGGAACACCACTCTTTTTTTAAATAAGGAAATTTACTTATGGAATGTAGTTTTTGATAACCATCTGTTCCTAGATAGGCCACTTTACACAAATAAATATTAATAAAACGCAAATGCAATAAAAGCTATTTTAAAAATATCTCAAAAAGTGACCTAAGTAACCCCATTTGACGGTAATACAGATATTTATAATTTTTCAACATACTTGTTTAAGAAGTTGAATCAAATTATTCTAGTTTATTCTACTAACATATTCATTCATTTGCTGTCTAGCGTCTTTTACCTTTCGGTGTCAAACACCATTCATACCAAGCAGGAAGTGCGCAGAATATAAAACACACATACATGCAACTGAACAGTCTATAAATACATAATCATACACGTATTAATAACTTGTGTATTACATTTCTAAAACCTAATTTAGAGTATTCGTTGCCAATCTGGTATCCTCATACTATGATAGACCTAAAAGCAATTGAAAAAGTGGTAAAGAAATGTTTGCAATTATTATATTACAAAAATTACAGATCATTTCCCGGCTACCAGTTTGTTAGATCTTTGAATTTACATCATGAATTTGAAATTTCAAACCTTGACAAAATTTGGTATAACTTACTTTGTAATAATTATTATTTATTATCATTGTATTTTGAAAGGTAATCAATAGTGTAGCACCGTAAACTGTAATTTTATTTATTTAGGTATATTTCTATTTTAGATACAGGTAATTAGGCAAAACCTAAATGAAATTTTAAAATTAAAGTGAAATTAAGTGTAAACAATATAACCAAAGTTATTGGTTTCGGAATATAATTAATTTTAAATACGTTTTCCTAATTAATTCACCCCTTACCGCATCTGTTTTTCTTTTGGCTATATTAAACCATCGAATACGGCAATAGCACCATAAAATTAATTTAATTAATAAAGTGGTATAGTTTTCTTTTATTATGGATGATTCAGACGAACTGATTTCGGAGGCTTTCACGGCCATTGTCATTAAGTAACAAACGACTTCCGGGATTGGACCGTGTCATTATTGAGGTCGAAGAACTCAACGTTTTGCCCACTTTCGTAAGGGGCTTCATCAGGAGGATTCACTTTCCTCCTACTACAAAAATAAGCTTAAATAAATTGTATATAGGTATGTACTATAGTTTTGTTTACAATGGAATTTGTTCGTGACACTGAAAACTTATTGGTACAGAAAATATTTTAAAGTACCGAGGTTAAAATTATACCTAAGTATTTATTTGTTATGCTTGCATAGTTTCAAGAATATGTATAATCCGAAAGTACGGTAATTGCCAAGATTTTACCCACCTTGCGAGTTCACTTAAATTGCAGTCGTACCTTGTCGAACGCTGTTCTAGTGAACTGAAGTTTTGGGAGCTTGTCGAAGGCTGTTGGAATGCACTTATAGACGAATCCTAAGATTGATTTATCAGCTTTTCGATCATCTTCACAGGCCTCTGAAGGGGGTTTTGAATGCCTGAATTTATCCCGATAGAAACATAATATCGTGAAAACTTAAAAAATGCACAAAAATACATATCTTTTCGTGAATAATTGCTTTCTGATGTTAATTGGCCTTAAGTTTAAAGCAGGAACAGCACCGGATTTCATTATATTTCTGCCTTCCAGAATTCGAAAATCATTGGGCCTAAAATGGACAGAACAAATGTGGCTATATACTGTTAATTTGTCATGAAGCCTTCTTCAAATGTCACGCAACCACTGCTCACATCGAATTTCAGTTACTCTGTTGAAAAACAAACTCCTAGGTACAGTTGCGGAAACATAAACCGGGACAAGTTCTGTAGAGTCATTTTTTACTATTTGAACTTTGTAATGTTGCCTTCCTGATTTTTTATGAAATGCTTTTTATCATGTGTCAATGAACAAAGATGAACAGGTTAATGCAGTACAAGAAGCTTGGGATAGCATCGAAAATTAATTTATTCAGATAATTTAACTTCGGAAAAAATTTTGTGTCCCGCTTTTTATTTCCGCAACTGTACATACTTACCTAATTATTATTTTAATTATGAAACAACTTATCAAAAATATTGAGCATCAGGAATTGATCCTTGATTTCTACAAAAAGGCAGAATAAAATTTGGAATTTTTGATTATTGGAACAATCTAATATCTATACAAACCAAAGCCAAACAGCACTACAAGTGAATAAACTAATAAGACTACGAAATGTCTAAAATGCGGCTGTACGACCTGCACTTGCCTAAAGCAAGGTGCACGCCAAATGTTTTATTATCTACATGCCGATTTCCTCCCCTTGCCTTTTCAGCAAGAATATGGCATCTTTAGATGCCTGGAGGTTTGAATTTATTTTTACCTCTACTAGCAATTCGAATATCGAGTAGTGTACTTGTATTTACGTTGTAAAAACCTACAAGCGCGAGTTTTGAGTATTTGTTTTGTCATCGTTGATATTTTTATTAATTACCTCGGACAACACAGCTTTATCTGATTGCATCTTAACAAAAATTTCTTTAAAAAATACGGGATTCAGTATATGCAAATCCAATCTTTCGTATAAAGAAGGATCTGCTTCCAATTTAAAACGAAAAAAACTTCAAAATAGTGAGATGGTATGAGGCCCACGACTTGGCTCTGTTTGCAGTGCAAGATAATTGACCGATTCAATAAGCACAGAGTTGGGATGTTTTATCTACTTGCCAATTTTAAAACTAAAGTAAAGCAGTAAATGCATTGATAATGAGATGCGAGAAAGATTAAATTAGTTGGAGAAAGGTACGCAAAGGCAAAGCAAATTTCAAAGGGTTTAGATTGGCTTGTGTTTAAAAAAAATTAATATAATTCGAATAAGATTTGTGCACATGTAAAGCCAGACCAATTTATAAAATGTATTTGACACAAAAGGTTGCTGGCTGCATGATAAAAGTAGCGTAATTTGTTAAGTCAAAAGCAAAAGTTCGTAAAATTAGTAAGCAAAGCAGAAAGGGAAATTAAGCAGGATAATATAATAGAAATATTACAAAAGAGCAATTCTAGAAGGCAGCAGAAAAGAAAAGATAATGACGCAAACATGGTGAACTCAAAAATCAGTGCATTTAAAAATAAAGTGTAATAGTGCAAAGCAGAGCAATGACAAAATAAAAATAATAACGTTTGTGTGCGCAGCACTACCGAACGATTTAGTTATAAGATTAAAGACAAAAATTTAGTTTTAAGAAAATTGTACCTAAATATAATTTAAGTACTCAAATTTACTTCCATTTGTAACTTTTCTTTACCAAAATTAATTTCCTTTAACATAAGAGAATCATAGTAACCTAGCAACCTGATGTTGTTTTGTTAAAAAACAAGGAGAACAATTGAATAAATTTTTACATGAAGTTTGTTAAATTTGTGCTCCACTTTTAAATAGATATTAATACCATTAAACGATCATAATACCAAGAAAAAAGAATTGCCTTTTATTGTGCCCATCTTAACAGTACGGGTGGCAGTGTTTGTAAAGTTTTCCGCAGCACTAAAATATAAAATTCTCTAATCACTTCTCCGAGGACACCGGCTGCCGTTCAGCTGGGGTTTCCGATAATCGTTGCCGGCAAAATTAACGATCCAGAGTCAGAGGCCTGCACTGCATTACGTCGGGGAGGACTGCAAGAACGTCACGGACAGCATCTGCAGCGAGGGGACCGTCTCCAGCAGAATATCCGAGCAGCATTCACAACGGGCAGCTTAGAAGTCTGCAGACGAGGTAGGATAAAGCCTGCAAATTTAAGTGTAGAAAGTCGGAAACGTGTTGAAATCCGAGGTCAAACTTATCCGAAGTGGATTAGCGTTTTCCCGAAGCCTCATTCGCTTCGGGTTTTCCAAAAATCGAGTAGCGTCGGTGGATTGTGCGAATTCGGCTGAGAACCCAAGCGAACAAAAACAAATGCACATTTTGGCGTCCCTTTTATGTCACGAAACAAGCAAGGCAAGGTGTTCCTATGTCATCATTGAAACAAAACAGTGCTAATTGTCGCAAACGCGAAAATTTGAATAATTACCTGACGCATTTCTCACGGTAATTTCGCTTTTAAAACATTCAGATACGCTGTCACCACTAGCGACATTTTGTGTCATGTCAAATTAAGAATTTTTTTGATCTACCAAGAACCACGCATTCGAACTACTGAGTTTACGAATAAAATAAAGTCCGTTTATGAACCCAACCCAATGAGATTGTAGTTTCATGCTTGCCTTATAGTTAGCCAAATCAGTTTTGCGATTAGATAAAATATAAAAGGGGCATACAATCATTTATTTGTGTAATCATTTATTACATTTCGCTTATTACCAGCCACAATGTAACTTATTGGATTTTATTTAAAATTCACAAACAGGTAATCATTACATTTCATAGGCATCAGATAGTAGGAACAGCGCATTCATTACATTTATTGGCCCACAACGTGGTGCTTATAGACCCATTTTATTACAATAGATGTAGGTTATGTCATTTTTGCACACTGCTGACTGACGGATAAACAATCTGAACTACGCAAATGCACGACACCCTACTGTGAGCGATTGGCGACCTTATTATTTTCTTCAAATGTGTGCATATTTTCACGCGCAGGTCGTATGAGTTGCTCTTCCATTTAATAATAATACAGTTCAGTGAGCCTTACCTATTTTCGCAATTAAACAATGTTGCCAGTTCATCTAGTTTCGAGGTTGATACAACTTCGCTATGTCTTCAAAAACATAACACAAAGATTTTTTAAAATTATTTCTTTCATACGCAGGTTCCTCTTTAATAACGTAACAGTGGGATCCGCCATTTTTGCAACGCTCTACATTGGGTCCTTGCAGATCCAATATATTTTTATTTATATTCAAAACTCTACAAATAGAAATACATACATTGCCCGCTTGCAGGAATCTTCTGTTAATATAATCGAAAGAAGTAAACAAAGAGGAAATCATAGTTGGGCGTATTTACAGCGAAATTGCCAGGAAGTAACGTCCCTCTTCTAGGTAATTGGAATATCCCATGAACACCGGGCGAGCTGACAGCCCTAAAAATGAACTCAAGGTCGTGGCTAAGTGAAATACTTATTGCGTAGTAAAGTTTGGTTAAAACTTTTTTTAAATTGATAATAAAAAAGCAGTGGCGTAACTTCAAATTTTGGGCCCGGGGGCGGTGATCTTCACCGGGCCTCTTAATTGCCAAGTGTAAGTCCTATTCTTGCCAAAACATTTTTGGTTATCATTTTTCAATTATTTTTTTTTTTTTTGAATTCATAAACAGAAACATCAAAGCAAAATGAACAATAGCGAGTGTTTTTCTCGAACTCATTGAAACTTTATACGGGACTGAGTTTGGACCTGCCGGGCTTTAAACTTCAGGAAGCCCGTTGGGCCCCCTGAAGTTCAGGGCCCGGGGGCCGCTGCCCCCTTTGCCCCCTCGGTAGTTACGCCACTGTAAAAAAGTGATAAGGGTAATCTTGTAGTTTACGTCCCTAACTGTGCGCACTTTTACTGCGCCGATTATTTTAGGTCAAATCACCAGCAGCGTTGCCAAATATTTGTATAGTGGAACAGCAATTTTCCGCCTTCATTGTTTACTACTTTCGTGAGAGCAATGGGGGGCATTAGACGTCCGCGCCAGCGTTCAATTGTGGATGCAGGTGAAATTTTAGCGCTAGAAGATATTCGTTAAGAAGTGGTTACTCTTATGGACTTCGCGTTTCAAGATGATAACCTGGAGTGTATGAAATGGTTGGGCCTTATTTTTTATTGTTTTACCCTATATATCGGCAACCAATTAGGTATACAGCAATCTTCAACTTTAAGAGTTTTAATTTAAAACAAATAGCATGCTGTGGCAAAAGTAAAGGAATTTTTCTTTTTAGTATATATACGAGTATCCCCTATGTATACTTTTAAAAAGAACGGATGGTATGTATTTGGCTCTATGTGCTACCTGCCTTTGCAAATAAAGCTTCATTTTTGCTCCTAATAACATAGTATGCTATTATCTACATATTCAATTAAATTTAACCTGGTTATATCAAACTTTGACTAACAACCACCTTTGAAAACCACCTGTAGACAAGCAAAATAGTTCATAAAATCCGTGCTGAACTTTACTACCTTAGTGGTGGAGTCTCCCTATTATTATTAATAGCTCTAGGTACAATTTGTGCAAACATCTGGCAACCATGTAGCTTATTTGACGTCACTTCAATCGGCGCAGTAAAAGTACGCACAGTTAGGGAAGTAAACTGCAAGATTACCATGATAAGACCCATTGCGTTACTTTTACGTCACACTGTATACACTGATAACTGATGATTTTATGTCAATTGTCACGCTTCACTCAAACTTTCTCTACTTATCTAATTTCAGGAACTATACAATAACCAATAAATTTGCATTATTATACCAAACGTTTACACCAAAATTCAAGAATTTATTAGATATAATGTGCTGCATGATTATTTACAAACAAAATAATGTTTAATTTTACATTAGTTTTTATAATACACGAGAAGAAACAAAAGAATTTTGAAATAAACAAATTAGGGGAATACACGACATAAAATTTATGCTTTATCAGCCACCTTGGTTGTTGCATAAGATATAACTAAAGAAAATATGTATAACACTTGTTGAATTTTCTCACTGCACAAGTTCTTGAACTGGCGACGCCACCCTGAAGATATCATTTTAAAGTTTTTCTCTCGTATGTAATTTCACATGTTTAACTAAATGACTTTTGCGAACTGTTTTATACTCGCAAATTGAACATGTGTAAGGTTTCTCTCCTGTATGCATCTTCACGTGTTGAACTAAATTACTTTTGTGAACCGTTTTATACTCGCAAATTGAACATAAATGAGGCTTTTCTCCTGTATGTATCATCACATGTTGAACTAAAGCACCTTTCTGAGCTGTTTTATATTCACAAATTTTACATGAATAAGGTTTTTCTCCTGTATGTTTCTTCATATGTTGAACTAAATTACTTTGCTGAGCCGTGTTATACTCGCAAATTGAACATGAATAAGGTTTCTCTCCTGTATGTTTCTTCATATGTTGAACTAAATTACTTTTATTAGCCGTTTTATACTCGCAAATTGAACATGAAAAAGGTTTTTCTCCTGTATGATTCTTCACATGTTGAACTAAATTACTTTTATTAGCCGTTTTATACTCGCAAATTGAACATGAATAACATTTCTCTGTTGTATGTTTCTTCATATGTTGAACTAAATGACTTTTATTAGCAGTTTTATACTCGCAAACTGAACATGAATAAGGTTTTTCTCCTGTATGATTCTTCACATGTTGAACTAAATTACTTTTGTGAGCCGTTTTATACTCGCAAATTGAACATAAATAAGGTTTTTCTCTTGTATGTATCATCACATGTTGAACTAAAGCACCTTTATGAGCTGTTTTATATTCACAAATTTTACATGAATAAGGTTTTTCTACTGTATGTTTCTTCGCATGTTGAACTAAATTACTTTTATTAGCCGTGTTATACTCGCAAATTGAACATGAATAAGGTTTCTCTCCTGTATGTCTCTTCATATGTTGAACTAAATGACTTTTATTAGCCGTTTTATACTCGCAAATTGAACATGAATAAGGTTTTTCTCCTATATGATTCTTCACATGTCGAACTAAATTACCTTTGTGAGCCGTTTTATACTCGCAAATTGCACATAAATAAGGTTTTTCTCTTGTATGTATCATCACATGTTGAACTAAAGCACCTTTCTGAGCTGTTTTATATTCACAAATTTTACATGAATAAGGTTTTTCTACTGTATGTTTCTTCACATGTTGAACTAAATTACTTTTATTAGTCGTGTTATACTCGCAAATTGAACATGAATAAGGTTTCTCTCCTGTATGCCTCTTCATATGTTGAACTAAATGACTTTTATTAGCCGTTTTATACTCGCAAATTGAACATGAATAAGGTTTTTCTCCTGTATGTTTCTTCATATGTTGAACTAAATGACTTTTATTAGCTGTTTTATACTCGCAAATTGAACAGAAATAAGATTTTTCTTCAGTTTTGTAAGAACACAAACTCTTGTCTTCTGCTTCATTTTTACAGATTTTCGAAATTAACTGTTCTTCTACAATGCTTCCGTCTGTTGCACACACAGAGAGCAGTTCGTCTTTTATATCAACTTCCTCTTGTTTGATATTCAATCCGTGATAAGTTGTGTTGTCGACAGTGCCTTCGATAACATCTTGCTGTACACGTATGTTTGCGACTGCTTTATTTTCTTCAACTTGCATCAATGTTTCATTTAAGGTGGTGGCTGTTACACTATACAAATTATTGTCAAGTAATTCCTGCTTCACGTCCATTGGGATTCTGAAAGCAAAACGCCCATCAACATTTAGTTAGGTTATGTTCAATGGCGTATGTTTATTAAAAAAATTAAAATGTCTTGTAATCGAGTTCTGATGTGTTTACTTACATTAAATAAAGTGAAATTCGTAGAAGCAACTAATACCGAGATAATCTAACAGTAAAAATTATGGGTAACTAAACAAACCACCACGTCTCAAACAAAATGGATTACATCAAATGTTTCACAACTACTCTTATGTAGAGGGTGTCCCGCAACAAGATTTCCATACAGCACCTCCATATATGTAAGGGAAAATTAAGTAAGTTGGGGATTATGCACAATAATCAGTAATTATTTATAACTACTGCCGGTTAATATTCAGAATTACCAAAAGCATCAGGGTGTCCAGATGATATTTTCGTTTTTGATCGCCAGTAGAGGGCTATGGAATCGCCAGAATCGCCAGCCGCGGCATATTTGAATTTGAATCACCTTTCTCATTCAAATGATACATACAAACAAATCAATGCATAAAACAAATGAAAACAACGTTTCTTAATTTCATTTCTGTCATCAGAAGTTCTATTGAATGTATTTAAATTTGTTAAAAAAGCATATCCAAAATCTATACCTACTATCTAATGGAAGATATGCCATATCATTTTCTGCTGCTTGTTTTATCTTATTAATCACTTTTAGTTTATTTTCAGGAAGCGTACCTTGTGTTGAATATGAATTTAAAAATAAAGGTTTTATTATTCGCCGAGCTAAAGATTCCATCATCAAAAAATACTGACTATAAGCAGAACCTACGTCACATGTGTCGCTTTGAAATATTAAATTTACTTCATAATTATCTTCCAATAATGGAAGCAAGAACTTTAAATAGATTAGAATTTTGTTGTCATTGAAAATGTCTGCTATAAATCTGGCCAACCACCTAGTAGCTGATAATTTAACAAAGTTTTTAAATGATCGATTTTCATTTAAATTGATCAAATCGTAAATTTTTGTATACTCTATCCTCCTTAAGGGAGAATTTTTACCGCCAATAGTAAATGTAAATATCGCCAAAAATGTCGCCAATCGCCAAATCAAATATTTCCGCGCAAAAGCGTCACCTCAGACCGCCAAAATTGCGATAAATCGCCAAATCTGGACACACTGTAAAGCATTATTAATCTGACGGACTATTTACCGATTTATTACATTCACCATTACATATACACGACTAAGCACTGTTTACACTGGCCAGAAGATTTTTAGTAACAAACTTTTCAACGTTAACACTACAATGAACAATGTACACTACAGAGTAATCATAAACACACAGTCATTTTTTCACGACCTGGAGTAGAAATCAGTTTCTAGATCAGAAAATTGGTAATAGAAATAACATAGTATGTATCTCCCTACATTTACTCCCTAGGGAGAAAATATGAATTACGCCGTCTCTACCTTCTTGTCATTTCAACTATTAGGTTGTAATATGGCTTTAAATTACTCTGGACTATGTGCGTGATTTGGTCACCCGTTTACTATGTAATTTTTTAATACTTTCATTTCTTTATCGCTTTCTGAATCTCTTTTTAGTTGTTGAATATGTTCGTCTGCAATTACTAGATTTTTTCAATGAGACAAACTTGATCTTCGAAACTTAAATTATCCTCAAATGTTTCGCTTAAGTTTGAACGCGAGAGTGTATCTGCAATTATTCAATGTTTACCTGGTTTATAAATTAAATTAATTTGGCATTTTTGCAAAGATGAAAGCATTCTTCGTAATCTAGCAGGACATGAGTTTAATGGTTTGTTCCTACTTTGGTGCAGAAAGTACTCACTTTGCGCACACATTTGGTGCAGAAGATAACGACTTTCTGCACTCTAATGTCAACAATAATCATATGATTGGTTAAAACTGACAAACGTAACTTTCTTTGACAAATGTCAATATTCTTGTGATAAATATCAAATTGAAAAATTAAATTTCTTCCAGAATGCCAAGCCATCGTAAGAAAAATGTTGTTTCACATGCGTTTTCCAATGGCATTCTTTCCACACTTTTATCACTATATACTATTTCATAATTGATATAAGGAGTTTATGGTCAGTTTCTACTGTGAATATTCTTCCATGTATTATGACTTATGACAGATGCCTGAGAAGCCTGGGCTTCTGGCGCAAAATTTCAAGGGGCGTCAAAATGGAATGATCGACCACAACACATCAAAATTAAAACAAGAACAAAAACGCAATCAATACAACTTTTCCAAAATTAAAACAAAGACATAGTATTACGTTACCCTCTCGAACAGAACAGTTTATTACTTTACTCGCAGTAGGAAAAAACGAATACCATTTAGCACCTAAATTACATTTTACTAAATAACAGCCTGCGGCAATAGTTACATTAAAAAACAACTGGTTCCAAACAAGTTTAATAAATACATCAGATACATCCCAAACATTAATTATAGAGAGTTAGTCATGAGTGGGTTACTTATGACCAAAGTTCAAACGCAACCAACAATACAAAGAACGCCTATCACTTGATACAATATTTAATATGTTTAGACACAAAACCTAACCTGCTAACCTCGAATTTGACATAGACTTACAGTACCACCGATGACATGTAAACAGAAAGTTGGGAACTTTGATTCAATTTATTAATCATATTAAATATTGTATCAAGTGATAGGCGTTTTTTGTATTTTGGGTTGCATGCAACTTTTGACCAAAAGTAACCCACTCATGACTAACCCTGTATATATCTCAACCTCTCATTCCAGAAAATTATACTCCTGCAAAAGACAACATTCAAATAAACAGTAATTTTAATTCAAAATCTCAACAAAAACGAATACTTCTTCAAAATGTACAAAATAATTAAAGACTGACTAGTCACTAGATCATTTAAAACTAGAACAAAAAACTTTATTAGGCCGCAGCCCCACTGAGCCACTACTAGCCACCAACGACCATCAACTAAAATTCCCGCATGCGTAATGATATGCGGCTGGTCTCACTGAGCTAGTCACCGACGGTCATTTTCCAGTTTAAAATTTCCAATCGTCCTGAATTTTAGTGGACATCGCTGGTTAGCGATGCGCAAGCGCTAGGTAACTGTTAGGGTTTTTTGTTCTGAGGTTATTACCAAACAGCTATTATCCATTTACTTGACACCATATATATATTACTTACTATATTGCTAGCGGCCATGAGTTGGGGGGTCACGTAGGAAGTGAGACAGACAACCAACTCTTCAATCTATATGGTGAGCTGTGCGCAAGCGCGTCGGCGTCGTCCGCGTGGTGGGGGAAGTGAACCTCCCAGTCAAGTTTAAAATTCTCTTCTAAAGGCGGAGTTCGAATTCTCACGCATGCGCACGAGACACGTTATACTCAAAGTGAGACTATACCGGCGCCGTAATGTTTTCGGCCGTTTCCAGGCCCTACTAGCAATATATGTATAATACATATATGCTTGACACCCGCACTGTCAAACTGACAGTATGTTGGCACCACTGCCATTTCACATTTTCACATTTTTAACAATTAAATTAATGTACAGCCTAATAAAAATCACATTATTTTAGAAGTATAGTCACGACATTTTTAAAAAATTGACACTGACAGTTCAGATGTCAACTAAATGGATAATAGATATTTGGCGTTGTTTGAAACGTCAAGATTAAAATAAAGGTTTGACCATTGATACTAATAAATTGTAACAATCTTGGTTCATTCTGTAGTGGCTGTAGAACTTCTCTTCATTGTTAATTAATTGTGGCACCAGTTGATGGTATTCTCCGAGTTGCTCTCAATGTAAAAATATTTTTGTACTCATGACTTCAAAATTCATATTTCCCGGTCATTCCCGATGCGCCGAAAGTTACCTTTGCCGCACTGCGGTGTTTTTTACTTTTCAACAAAAACTAGGGCAATTGTGCGACAAGGATAGATATAAAAAAAATCACTAATGGTGTTACCTTACACTTTAATGTGTTGATCTACGACAAAAGTTAACATGTGCGTAGAATACGTATAAAAGTTTAGTGATTTACGCTGTCAACTCAGTAAAGTAGTAAAACACTAAATAATAATATTTTTGAAATTTTTAGAATATTTTCAATTATTCGTTACAAAAAACGTTGTACCTAACTCTTTCGGGAAGAATTTTCCCGAATTCGCACTACATGCAGCACTCTCTTCGGTCGTGCTGCAAACAAAGTGCGCATTCGGGAAAATTACCTTCCTGAACTTCCGAACTATTCTCGCACCCACACTTTTCGCTGCTTTTGATTAATTTTTCTCCAAATATAATAGTTTCTTAACCCTTCTCCCCTCTCTGAATCAGAACTATCTGAAGATACACACATTTTCAATTCGCAAAATAAACAAAATATTTGTGTATACATAACTTCATTTATTGCTAGCGGTTATCGCATAACATGGAAGCTTTTGAAACCAAGGCTTTCGAACAAGCGCAGCTGAAACCGACTTGCTGGTTGAGATATGTAGATGATACCTTTGTCATCTAGTCACATGGACGCCAGACATTGACTCTGTTTCTAAAACACCTGAATTCTGTACATCCCAACATACAATTCACAATGGAAGTAGAGGAAAATTGCAGTATTCCGTTTCTAGACGTCCTGGTGAAACGTAAATCAGATGGCAGTTTAGGACATGCAGTCTATAGAAAGAAAACACACACGGACAGATATCTAAATGTTGACTCACACCATCATCCAATGCAAAAAGCAACAGTTCTCCAGACTCTGGCGACAAGAGCCGTTCGTATCTCAGACGAGGAAAATCTAGAGAGAGAAAAGCTACATCTGTTTGACTCTTTACACAGGAACGGATACACAACTACCGCCATACGAAAAGCACTAGACAAGACTATGACAAAAAAGGCTAAAGAAGTATCTCCACCTCTGGAAGGCTTACCATTTCTACCAAACGTTAAAGGCTCGACTGATAAGATTGGACGTGTCCTGCAACGATGCAACATCAAAACTGTGTTCACGAGCAAGGAAACTTTGGGTAACGGCTTCAGATCGGTAAAAGACAAGATTCCAAGTTTAAAAACCGCTGGCGTATTCCGCATTCCTTGTTCTTGCGGCTCGAGTTACATTGGACAGACTGGTTGTTCCGTTGATCTAAGACTCCAAGAACATAAAGGCGATTGCAAACACAAACGCATCACAAAATCAGCCGTAGCTGAGCATACTTTTACAAATGGGCACACTTTAGAATTTGAGCATGCCAGAGTACTTGCCAGAATACCTCATTACTTCCCGCGAGTGATATGTGAAGCCATAGAAATAGAAAAACATCCAAATAATATCAACAGGGAAGATGGCTTTACGCTTAGTAAAACGTGGACCCCTGTGATACACGATCTAAAGCATTACAACCACTGTGCGTCATACGGCCACGCCCCACGGATTACGTTGCACTCGGATGACCAACCAGCGTTACGCCACTCCGCGCGCCTGGCACAGAGGACTATAAATAGCTCCACACCGACCTTCGGTTCTTAGTACGACTTTCACTCTGATGATGCAAGCTGCAAGGTCTTGCGAAACGTTAGTGAATGTGGATGCACAAACAGCAAAACGGCCAAATCTGCCTAAGTATCCTCGTTCTCAAGATACTCAAACAACACGAGCCACCAAAGAGCATGGCCATCGCGCGGGTTTTTGCTCGACTTCACAAGGTGCAAGGCACATTAAGCCAGAAAATGCTGGGTGTTCATATACAAATACTACGCGGTCTAAGCCGAAATTCTATGCTAAGGAGAATAATTCGAGTAACCGCGAAAGCCTCAAACAGTACATATCGACTCCAATCGATGAAAAACGAGCTCTGCCCTTTGCCTTTTGTACTCAAATCATTTCATTACTACTGGCATTGCTTTGCAAATGTAATTACGGATTGAAATTTATACACTAAATCTTGCCGTTGTATGAACTACCCCAACTCTGTGCTATCTGACGTGCTTTATTTATTTGTGCTGCAAGCAGAGTTGAGTAGCGGGCTCAATACCATCTCAATACATCGACAAGAAGTGAAGAACAAATTAGCAAAATGTTAAAAGAAGATATAATCGAACCTAGCAAACCACCATATAACATTCCAATTTGGGTAGTCCCAAAAAAATGTGATGCCTCGGGCAAACAAAAATGGAGAATCGTTATCGATTATAGAAAGCGTAATTAAAAGACCATTGATGATAAATTTCCGTTACCCCGAATAGAAACAGTTTTAGACAATTTAGGTAGAGCAAATGATTTTACGACCCTTAACTTAGGCCTCCGGTTTCCACCCCGAGGTAAAGAAGAACAACAGAAGAAGGACATTTTCACTTCAAAAGAATGTCTTCGAATTTAAAAAACTCTAAAGTTACTTTAAAAAGGGCATAAATATGCCGCCTTAACAGGATTAACACCAAATTCATGTTTAGTACACCTTGACGATATTGTTTATTCGACTTCACTACAACAACATATCGAGCGCCTCTAAAACGTATTTCAGAAATGTAAACATTCCGAATTTCTTCAGAAAAATGTAAAATATTTAGGCCCGACGGAATAAAGCCAGGCCCTTCTAAAATAATTGTATATTACATACCGAGGTGGAAAGTGTTTCATTACTGTCGAGAGGTTAACTTTATCTCGAGACAGGAATGAAACTTTACACCGTGGTATGTATACTATTTTATTCACAATCGGATTTGTCATTATTTATTTAATTAGGAAAGTTTCAAATAATACGAATAGTCATCGCAGTTTCATAAGTCACTTTAACAAAGGAAACTGCGACGCTGTTGCTAGGTAATAAAACATGGCAAGTTCATTGAAAGTGACGTTTGGCTAGCCGGGAAAATCTTTCCCGGCTAACTGGGAAAGTAAAGTAAACAACGACTCGCTTTCCTACTGTTTTAAAGATTAGAAACGTACCTATTATTAACCGATTGTGAGTAAAAGCTATTTACACATTCCCATTCCCTAACACAAGAACAGAAATAAAATCATTTTATTTGAAATCGGCAGTGAAGTACGCCGAAATCATCATTAAAATACGGGAATCAGCAGTGAAGTAATCCATTGTTTTACGACTTTAAAAATCGCAGATTAACCTCCTTAAAGTACTTACTACACGGAAGCTCTAAAATTTTCACTTACCGCGCAGGCCGAACTAGCTCAATTTCGGCGGCCTTGGATCGTAGAGTCTTATCAACTGTACCACCCTGGAAATGCTTCAAAGACAAAAAAACAAATGGGCGCCAGAAACCAAATGGTTTCGAATAATATAACTAACTACAAGTGACTAGCATTTATTTATTAACGCTAAATAATTTTGCAGTCTATAATGGTAATTCAATATTAAATAATTAGAATAATTTGGTCATAAATAATGTAATAATGATAGAAATGTGCAAGTTAATTGAAGGTTGCGACACGCACCAAGATCAAGAACCCCTTTCAGGTTATTAAATTAATTGTAACCACAAATAAATCGAGTGATATGCATATCGCTGTCATTTAATAAAACCTTTCTGTTCAGGCTATTGAAGGCAAAAAAACGTGAATGCTCCTTTTACAAAGTTTGATTACACATATACATTGTAGCTTTCAATATTAATTGTAATTAAGTATACGCAGTTAAACTTCAAATATTAAAACTGATTGAACGTATGCGTCCATTTCGTGGATCCATTTTGTGGATCTGTTAACTGGCCACCTCTTTCGTGCGATTTGACGCCGTTAGATTATTTTCTTTGGGGATATGTAAAGTCGCATGTCTACGTCGATAAACCGGAAACAATTGAGCACTTGGAAGCCAACATTCGAAGCGTTATTGCCGAAATACAGCCTGATTTACTGCGAAGAGTGTGTAAAAATTTAACCTCTAGATTACGTCATGTACACGCCACCCGCGGCAGTCACATGCCCGAAATCATATTCAAACATAAATGCCATAAAATTATCTTTCAAATAAGCCAATTTCATGGATATGAAACATTTTTCTGTGTTTTATTTCAATTTAAAGTTCTCCGCCTCTAAAAAAAACACCCTTTACATATTCCCAAAAATTATAATTATGTATTAATAATTTAAATATGTGTCTTACTAAATTGTAAAAGATTGTCTAAATGATTTTAATGTAGATACCATCACCGCCAAAAATTTTGGTCGGAACTGACATTTCAGTGACACAAATTTGTTAAATTTCAATAACTTTTTGACATTTATGACATCTGTCGACCGAAGCTTTTTGGCTGAAGTAATACTTGATAGGTTTCCTTATTTAAAATATTTATGACTTGAGTTCCTATATAATAAAATCGGGTGTGATACACGCACAAAACTTCCTTTTACAGTGATCTTATAATTAGCCAAAAATTTGATTTTAAATTTTTAAGCATTTGTCAAAAATTACAAATTCTACAGAAAGCGTACAAAATAAATCGTTAGTTAAAGAGACATTTTTTTTCTAAAATTTAAGCTGAATTTAAAAATGTAATAATATACCGGGTGTTATATTCAAAATAGAAGTTAATTTAAAAAAATAGAAAGAAAACAAAAGAAACATTTTAGAGGTATTCAACTGGAAAATAACCTATCTCACATCAATACACATAAAAAATGTAATAAAAATGTAAAGTTTTAAGAAAATCGTTAGAGCAGTTTTTGAAAAAAATCAAAAAACTGAAAAATCACAACAGTAAACACCATACTTCCGGTTATGCGATTTTCTTCAAAATCTTGCTGTCGTATCTAGATAGTACACAAAACTTATATATGAAGTGTCAACGTCATACCTCTTTTCGTTTTTGAGATATTCTGTTCACAGACAGACAGACAGACAGACGCACAGAGAGATAGACAGACAGACAGACACAGACCAATGAACAAAAACATGTTTTTTTTGGTTCAGGGGACTCTAAAACGTGAAGATCTGTTGAAAACTCAATTTCGAATTTTTGGGGTGAACCAATACTTCCTTTATCGTAAAAGGAAGTAAAAACGGAAGCGCGTCCGAAGACATGACATTCCTTCTACTAGATACATCGATGGCGAGTTCTACAAGCTCTTCAAAAAACTTCTAAAAGACGAATCAACATTTTTTGAATATGTCTATAATAAAATTTATTGAAAGATGATATACAAAAAATCTGGTGTGATACACGCACGCAACTTCCTTTTACAGTGATCTTTTAATAAGCCAAACATTTCATTTTTAATATTTAAGCATTTATCAAAATTTTTCAATAATTACAAAAACGGTACAGAATAGAGTTAGTTCAAGGGACAGATTTTCTCTACAATTTTAAGCTGAATTCAAAAATATAATAATATACCGGGTGTTTTATTTAAAATAGAAGTTAATAAACTAAATTTAAAAAAAGAAACCCATTAAAAATGTAATACAAATGTAAAGTTTGAAAAAATCGTTAGAGCCGTTTTGAAAAAATGGAAAAAACTGAAAAATCACATGAGTAAACATCATACTTCCGGTTATGCGATTTTCTTCAACAGGTTGCTGTCGCATCTAGATAGTACACAAAACGTATACTGTGCTTTCGTAAAGTAGTGGATAAATTTCTTACAAATTCAAGGAATAACTTTTGGAAAAAACGCGGGGACTCGTCGATTTTTATTTTTATATGCGCATTTTTTCAAATAAAATCTATATATACAGAGTGACCCGCGTAGGAGGTATGACGTCATCGATGTTTTTTTTTTTAATGGCAACCCCCATTTTTTATTACGGAATTTAAAAGGACGCACTCTTTTACTTACGGTAAGTTGATTTTTGAGTATAGCTCACATGACCAAAAGAATTTAAAAACATTAAAATTGCAAAATACTAAATTTATTGCAATTCAAAACAACCAAATTAAATGTTTAAATTGTGCACCGTTGTCTGCCTGACAGTAGCCAAACGACCGAAATTTTTTTATTGATTTCTGTCATTGATAAAAACGTAAAACCATACTTCTTAAAATTAAATTTAGTATTTTGCAATTTTAAAATTGTTTTTCTTAATACTTGGTCATGCGACCTATACTCAAAAATCAAATTAACGTAAGTAAAAAAATGCGTTCTTTCATAATCCGTAATAAAAAAGGTTTCCATTAAAAAAAACATCGATGACGTCATACCTCCTACGCGGATCACCCTGTATATATAGATTTTATTTGACAAAATATGCAAATAAAAATAAAAATCGGGTCTCAGCATTTTCCCCAAAAATTATTACTTGAATGTTTAACGAATTTATCTACTACTTTACGAAAGCACTGTATATGAAGTTTCAACGCCATACCCCTTTTCGTTTTGAGATATTCTGTTCACAGGCAGATACACAGAGAAACAGACACAGACCCAGAGCTGGGCAAATTACTTTAAAAAAGTAATTAATTACTAATTACCAATTACCGCCCAATGAAGTAATTTAATTACCAGAGATTCAATTACTCACACGAAATAGTAATTCAAGTACCAATTACTTAGTAGTTGTAATTGTAAACATCAATTACTTTTTCAATTACTTTCAATAAAAATAATTGTCATATACTTCTATTTAGTAGAACTTTCTTGCAAGTTGCAACTATGATTAGTGTCGTGTCGATGCGTAATCGTAATCTAAAAATGCTTACTTTTTATGTTTTGTTAACTATAGTAAGCTACATACTTTATCACTTTTGAAGGTTTTTTTATAATTAAATCTTGTAGCTACATGCACCGTTCATCAAAACCAAAACTTTGTAGTTTGTTTTGATGTAAGATGTAAGTGAATACATAAAGTCAAGGATAACAATTATACAGGGTGTCACAAAAGAATGGGACACAGATTGGTCATAGATTCCTTAGGTTATAATTAGAGCTGATAATTATGGCAAATGCATATTTTGTATAATTGATATGCCGAGGAAACTTTTTGCATATGTATACTAATTATGTGAAAACAAATCGTTTAAGCCAAGTTTCATTTTGCATATTTTGCATATTTATACGTTTTTGAGCATACTTTCTGGATTTTGCATATTTGGTTATATTTACCAATAATTTGTGATGTATGAACTTTTTGAGAATTTTTTTTTGTAAAATTTACTATTTCATTAAATTTATTAATACAATTTTTCACTTTCTGCCGCTGGAGTGCAGTGCGCGTATCGAAATAAGCAGAGGAAAGGGGAAGTCGCTGTTAAAATCTTTGACTATATAAACATAGACTGCCAGTAACCCCCACTTTTCCCATAGAAGCAATGTATAAGGAATCAGCCAACATAGAATCCATTTCAAGAGTCGAACTTCGAGTCTTACGTGAATAATAGTCTGGCGGGGTTAGGGGAAATCTCATTTTTATGTTGGCTTACAACGTGAGTTGGCGTTCGCAGTCCACGTTTATATAGTCAAACGTTAAAATGAATTAAGTTTTGAATAAAAATTAGAGAAATAAATATACTCATACAAAATAATTAAAAATTTTATATTATTTAGAATACTTCTACTTATTTTCAAAAAAAAATAGAGCATATTATGTGCATATATTGTAACTTTGAGTGCATATACTCAACAAAATGTATGCATATATATGCGCATATTTTCGTACATGTGAGTGCATATAATTATCAGCTTTAGTTATAATAAACCGATTAAACCTAATATACCTTAGTACAGGGGTGGCGAACCTTTATTCATCTACGTGCCATTTTTCTAAAGAAATGTTTAATGAGGCCATGACGTGCCATCCAACAATCTTGACTGAGTGATTAATGGGAAAAAAAATAAAACTAATTACTATCAACCTAAAACTCTTTATTTGCAACCAAAAATATAAATTTTGTACAGCAATTGTAACGCTATGTTTATTTAAATGAAAAAAGAATGGTGCCACTTCTGCTGTTGTAAATTAGATGCTAAATAACTTATATTAGCTTCATACTTTGTTACTTTTAGCAGAATGCAAGCTGAACTGGAGTCATCTGACAAACGGCTTCTAAGCGAGTTTTTAATGTTATTCATTTCTGAAAATAATTATAGTTTATGGAGATAAATTATGTCAATAAAATTTTGAAAATATGTGTTATATTATTCATGCATAATTTTCACTATTGGAATAATAAAAATCAATAAGTCGTAACGTGTTTAATATTTAAAAACTTTTAAAAGTTACAAAACGTTTCGCAACTTATGGTTGCATCATCAGTTGTTATTAAAAACATATAGTTTAAAAATTGGGTTTACATTTATAACGTAATCGTTACTGAAAACTTGCAGTTTAGACCCGAAAGCACGAATGAGATCTATCATAACAATTCATAATTGTTTTATTTGCGCCTTGAAGCTTCATGTTCTATTCATTGTTAAATATACATTGTTTCGATTAGGTACCTAAATTCCTTAATTAATGCCGTGCCCAAATTATTTTGCCGCGTGCCATCAATGGCACGCGTACCATTGGTTCGCCACCCCTGCCTTAGTACAAAGTCCATTCAGTAAGAAGGTATAGGGACTTGGAAGTTCAATTTCAATTTTTTATTTTTTTATTAATTTCCGCATAGGTTATCACTGTAGTTGAGCTTTTTATCACGAATGTGGGTTTAGTTGTCGAGGCCGTAGGACCAAAGCAAATAAACCACATGAGGGTTAAAAGGAACTTCCAGTGCCGAGGAGCATATTGTTTTTTTTTAAATCAAAATCACGAAATTACAACATTTTAACCAACTCTTGTAGGTTATGTTGACGTCGGTTGACGTTTACCTATCGCCCAGCCGCCTACAAAAAGTCGTAAAACAATGGATTACTCACTGCCCATTTCTCATATTTTAATGACGATTTCGACGTTCTTCACTGCCGTTTTAAAAAAATAGAGGTTTGTATACCAAGGCACTGAATTGTAACTTTTTATCACGAATGTGGATTTAGTTGCCGATGCCCGTAGGGCCAATGCAAATAAACTACATGAGGGATAAATAGGAACTTCAGTGCCGAGGGGTACATTGTTTTTTTTTATCGAAAAATCGTGAAATTACAACATTTCAACCAACTTTTTTAGGTTATGTTTACGTCTGTTGACGTTTATCTGTCGCCCCGCCACCTATAAAAAGTCGTAAAACAATGGATTACTTCACTGCCGATTTCTCGTATTTTAATGACGATTTTGAAGTATTGAAATATTTTTGAATGCAGCTGAATACAAGAAATACTCTCATCATAAAATGTAAACGTGTCATATGTATAAATCTGGACTAAAATGTAATTTCCTCCCTTGCATGATTATTGATTACAATACGGCTGATTGAAATAAGAATTGGTACATCAGATACAAAAATAAAAGACATTTGCTCAAGCACGTAACAATGAAGTCATTTTTACATTCAAGAGACCTTTATAATTATCATGTGTTTAAAAAAGAAATTACATAAGGGTTGGCCATGGAAAATAAAACTAATGCCAACAGTAAGCTTTAGAGACAGGAATCTTTAGAATTTCAATCACGATATCAGCGTACAATATAAACTTACAATAACAACAAAGTGATGACAGTTAATGAATTCTAAAGCTTGCTGTTGACATTACTTTTATATTTCATGGCAAATCTTTATGTAATTTCTTTTTGAACACACCGTGTAAGAAACGGGGAAAAATACTTATTTCATAAAATTACTGTCAACGCGTCAACGTTTGACAAATGGCGCAGGTTGCTTTCATATTTTTATAACGTACTTACCGCAAATATAGTTTTATTAGCGTCTTCAACAATAAATATTAGTTTCACTGTTACAACCTACGTATCACATCTACTACATACACGCACCAATCCACTCTTTACTCGTGATTCGTGAACGCGTCGTACAGAATGCAAATGTTGCACAAAAGTTGCTGCTATTCGATCGTCAGAGAAAATCATAAATTAGGCTTGGGAATACCCTATCCCGATTTGTTTAATATGTAACTTAATAAGACCGTATTGTACTTTTTTGCGTTCTGGAAATTTAGCATTCAATCGAGGTCAGTAATTGAAATACCACAAAGTAATTCAATTACCTTCAGTAATTTCAATTACCACCGGTAATTCAAATACTTGTAAAGTAATTTAAATACTTCAGAGTAATTTCATTACACAAAAGTAATTGAGTAATTGAATGTAGTAATTAATTACTTTCAAAAAGTAATTTTCAAGTACTTTTTAACAAAAAGGGCAATTCCCAATTACAATTACCGCATTTTGAAAAGTAATTCAATTTCAAGGCAAATACACAAAAAGGAATTTAATTAGTAATTTAATTACAAAGTAATTAATTACTGCCCAGCTCTGCACAGACCAATGAACAAATAGTTATTTAGACCACAAGTGTTAGTGCAACTTTTTTTCACAAATGTGGAGGATTATTAAACGAGGCGCAGCCGAGTTTAATATTCCACACGCGTGAAAAATCAGCACGCTAACACGAGTTGTCTATAAGATTTATTTAAATTTCATTAAATATTCGAATTCAAGCCTATTTTGTATAGAATTATAATTGCCTTCATTTTAGTCAAGTGCGTTGGTCAGTTCTGGTAACTAAGGAAACGTCTATTTAAAATTGTCCATTCCTGAAATAAAAGCAAAGTGTCACTTTTTTTCACTGAGTGAAAAAAAGTGGCACTTCACACACCGAAATTAATTAAAAAAAGACTACTTTTTTAAATGAAATTTTAAAAAATATGTTTTTTGGGGTCAGGGGACTCTAAAACGTGAAGATCTGTTGAAAACTCAATTTCGAATTTTTGGGGTGAATCCAATACTTCCTTTATCGTAAAAGGAAGTAAAAAGCAATAAAAATTGTCAAAAATCTGTTACTCTCAAAGAGAGGCTTATCGTAACATTAAGGTTGGTATCTATATTATAAAGTAAACCAATTACAAGTATTGAACTTAAAATAATTATTTTTATTGGTTAATAAAGAATAACATACACACATAGTATTACATATTTTAATTTTTGGTTTGGAAATTAACTATGCAAAAATTGTTCAATCAAATTTATTTTATTTGTTCCTCACTTGTAAACATCAATTTATCAAGTCACTGTATTCACCTTGAAAATGTTTCTTAACTGGCTAGTCAGTAAATATTTTACTGGCTAGCCAGTAAAATTTTACAAGCGTGCTCATAGATAAATGATAGCGGGCAAAGCCAGAGTTGTCTTCCTTAGTATGTCTCATATTGATGAATTTAGTTGCTTGTCAGTTTGACATTTTGAATAAATGGTAAAGTTCTAGTTATTTACAAGGGGGGAACAAATAAAATATTCAACAATACACGCAAGGTAACAGGTTTTACTGGCTCAAGAAGGTGACTGGCTCGCCTGCGGCTCGCCAGTCATATTCTGTTCGCCAGTAAAAGCCCTCTTACCAAGCTAGTAATGTTAAATACTATTTATGTGCGTTTCGTTAGCATTGAAAAGCTAACTTTTTGAAACGTTTACATTAAATTTTTAAACAGTTACTTATTTAACGAACTAAAATTAGGAGAATGAGATTAGATTGTTCATATAAACAATGCATATTTTTATTCTTATCAATGTGTAAGCTGATTTAATTGTGGAGCATTTAACACTCCCTTTTTTACTTTTTAAAAATGAAATAAATCATTGACGAAAATGTTTATTTTCAAATTATGCTATTAATAATAAATGTTTAACAATGTGGAAAATAAATTGTTCTGCGAATTGTCAAATATGAAATCCCGTTCCTGAGAATTACTTGAACCAACGGGATTTCATATTTAACAATTCGCAGAACATATTATTTTCCACATTGTTAAACATTTATTATTAATAGCATAATTTGAAAATAAACTGTAAGTTTCATCAATGAGTTATTTAAAAAGTAAAAAATGGAGAGCTCATTCCGCTCCAATTAAATCAATTATAAAATCATAAGAATAAAAATATACATTGTTTATCTGTAAAATCTAACATTCTCATATTTTGAGTTCATCAAATAATTAACTGTTTAACAGCTTAATGTAAACGTCTGAAGAAGTTAATTTTTAAATGCAAACGAAACGCGAGTAAAAATTAATTTGATTGAACAATTTAGCTGCATAGTTAATTTCCAAACCCAAAATGGACCTACGCATCATACCTATATAATAATCGAGAACACTACAGGCCGTGTTTACACGATAAAAGGTACCATGGTTGCATTCATACATTTCTATTTTCAGGTTTTTGTAAACAAACTTCCCAGTACTTTTAATAGCGATATTATCACAGAAAACAATTATTTATTATGCCTATTTCTTGTGTTTTTTAAAACTACGCACACAGCTTCAAACGAAAGTCAATTTTCTTTAATAGTCATATCTCGTCATTGAATGCTGCCAATGACCCAATCCAAGCCGTACGTTTTAACATAGTGTAAAAGCGTCTCCGATTTTTACGCTACATAACCTAACCTATAAATTTCTTCCCTCGTGTTTCCTTTGTGTTGATTAGTCTTCTAGCAGGTATTAATTTTGTGATAATGGTCTACTGTGCATCAGATAATTGTAGTACAAAGCAAGTTAAGGGAATAGAGTTGTTTATATTTCCCAAAAATTTGCAACAACGAGATTATTGGTCTAAATTTTGCAAAAGCAAGAATTGGGCTGCGACTAATGCTTCACGGTTATGTGAGGTAAGTACTTTTGAATAAAATTGTACCTACAATCTTATAGCTTCTCATTTTCTGCAGCGTCACTTTGAAGTATCGCAAATTAAAACTAACGCTGATGGCATTAGAACATTGAAATTGAATGCAGTACCTACTATTCTTACATCATCTATTCCTGGGAATGTTTCTGCACGTTTCGAATCTGTACCATCAACATCCAACTTTACAGCTACGATCGAGGTATGACACGACGCTAATAATAAAGCATTGAAGTGCTTAATTTTTGTACCTACAATATTATATTGCTTCTTATCTGCTGCAGCGTCACGTTGAAGTATCGCAAATTAAAATTAACGCTGATGGGATAAATACATTGAATGCAGCACTTATTACATCGTCTAATTCTGGAAATGTTTCTGCACGTTTCGAATCTGTACCATCAACATCCAACTTCGATAATTCTGAAGAAGTAAACCCTTCACAGCTGGCTGATTTTCAGGTATGCTGATCAACGATGAATTACACGAACAGTTATTATTTAATTTTTGTTTTGTTTCTTCTATTATAGCAACATTTTGAAGATTACGTAAGAAATACACAAAACCGTGAGCTATTGCAGGATCTGCCAGAAGATACACTTGGTTTCATGGACATAAAGTGCAAGCATTGCGGGGCCTTACATTTTGCAGCAGAGGTAAGGGGTCGTCGCAGAGAAGAATTCAACGACTGCTGTAATTTTGGCAATGTGAAGCTCCCAGACCTGCAGTTATATCCCATACAACTGGAACATCTTTTGAATGGAACTGATTCTCGCTCAAACAATTTTCGCAAGTACGTTAGAAATTACAACAGCAGTTTGGCTATGGCATCAATGGGTGCAAATATAGTTGCTCCTCGTGGAAATGGTCCATACTGTCTTAAAATACATGGTCAAATATACCACAGAGTTGGTCCGTTGTACCCTGATGTGGGTAATAAACCTGCATACGGGCAAATATTAGATTTGAAATGGCGACTACTGAAAGGTTAAGTAATTCAACAAATTCTGGTTGCATTGCATCAATAATGTGTCGGTTAGGTGATATTTTATCTAATATAAATCCATACGTTGCTTCATTGCGGATGATGAAAGAAGTAATCGAGGAAGAAGAAAGACTAGCTCTCCCAGAAAGTAGATCAACTCCATCGGTCAGAATGTTCTTTGATGTATCAAAAACAATGGACCAAAGGCGATATAATGCACCAACTGCTGCTAATGAAATTGCTGCTGTATTCGTAGGTGAAGATGGTGAGGTACCGTTGACACGCAGTTTTACAGTTTTTGCAAGAGGGGGGGTGGTCTTCGACAAGTTTCTTACTTGGATAAAAGTTGTGATCCATTGACGTACCCTCTATTATTTCCTGGAGGTAATTTTGGATGGCATTTAGACCTTTGCAAGCAGGGATCTCTTAGAAAAAGAACTCGAGTTACGCAAAAAGAGTATTACTCATATCGATTTGCAGTTCGGGAAAGGTTTTCGGCAATTCACCATTCAGGAAAACTGTTTCAACAATATGTTGTTGATTCATATGTGAAACTGGAACAGAATCGGTTGAATTACGAAAGAACTCATCAAAAGGAGTTACGTGCAGACACCTATCAAACGTTGATGGACTACATTGGCAATGCGGCAGCAAATCAAAATGCTAAAGTTGGTCGACGTGTAATACTACCATCTTCTTATGCTGGTAGCCCTCGTGCAATGCAGCAAGGTTACCAAGATGCTATGGCAATAGTAGCAAAGTATGGTAAACCCGACATTTTTTTAACTTTCACATGCAATCCAATGTGGTCCGAAATACAAACACAATTAGCACCAAATGAAACTGCATCTGATAGACCCGATATAGTTGCAAGCGTATTTAAATTGAAACTTGACCGTCTCAAACAAAAAATACTACACAATCATCTTCTTGGACGTGTACCTACTTGCTTATGTTTGTGTAACAGAATTTCAAAAGAGGGGATTACCACATTGTCACATGCTTTTAATTCTTGCAGGTATTTATAAAGATAATCTTCAAAACTTTGAATAATTACAAAAATTACATTTTAGGAGACGACAAGTTACGAACTGCAGAAGACGTAGATAGAATTGTAACAGCTGAGATTCCAAACCCATTTGAAGATAAGCGACTGTTCGAGATAGTCAAGAAGTGCATGGTCCATGGCCCTTGTGGTACTTTAAATCCTGCTTCTCCATGTATGCAAGATGGTGTATGCACGAAGGGATATCCAAAAAGTGTTTGTGAAGAAACCAAAATTGAAGTGGATGGTTATCCTCAGTATAAGAGACGTGCCAATGGAAATACTTTGCAGGTATATTAATATTTATGTGAATAGTATTTGCTACCTCTTACATTTTAATTTCATTAGGTAACTCCGAAAAGGGATAAATGTAATCCAGGACGTAGAAGGAGAAAGAACAATGGAGCAACTGTTTCGAGAAGGGGTACGCAGCCACGATTTACAAGAAAGGGCGTGGAAATTCTTTTTAACAGCATCATTGAGAAAATACCTTTGCTGACACGTATGTTACTCGTTGAATGATGAAGATAAAACCTTCTAATGTTTTCTTTCACAGAAACACGTACTCCCAAGTTACTAATAACAATAAAGAGGGAAAAATACACTTGACGCAGAATCACAATTACCTTTTTCAGGTACTTACTGTCACAGTTTCTTTACAAGTTTTAATTGCTTTTGTTTTAAGATACAAGGACAGTTGGCCATCACAAATAGAGAATGGTGTTTCTTCATTGTGTATTCCGGCGATAACAACTTATTTGTGGAAGAGATTAAATGAAATAGAGAGATACGGGAGGTGACTATGTTACCAAAATTAATTACATTTTTCAAGGAATGCATAGGACCAGAAATAATTTTAAACAGACGAAGGAGAGTTAATAAGCCATTTTCCCAGCATATATGCAAAATTTAATTATTATTGTTTTAGTAGTGCGAGGATATGCATATCAACCAAACTCAAATCTGCATAAGAGAGGAAGGGGACGACTAAAAACAAGTTGGCAAGAGAAAATCCAAAAGCACTTGGGTCCAGGGTGGACAAATGTTGCAAAAGCCTGAGTAACATGGAATCACCAAGAGAAGTTATTCATTTTACGTTACCATTGATGTAGTCGTAGTATTTATAATATTTTCTGATGATATTACTCGTGTAAAACTTTCATTCGACAACCGTGAGGAGCATCATATTTTAGATTACAAGAATTGTCACAGAAAGAACACATTTTCTCTCAAGGGACAATATGAAACAAAATTAAAATGTCTGTTGTCATGGTATTCGTAAAATAACACAGTTCAAAGACTGCTAAATATTACAGCATAATTTTGATTTACAGTAATATTTTAGTTACAAAAATATGTTTTTTACGGTTCTGATCCTGGCCGTTGAAAAAATTGTATACACACGGCAGGGCAGAACACCATTTTTCCCTCTGTGTATTTGTAGTGCTCGGCTTCGCCCTTGAGCTGCAAACTTACATCTTGGGAAAAATTATGCTTTTCTCTTCCTTATAATGTATTGTTTTTTCACATTGCCATTGGTGACATTAAAAAAAGTGACTTTTTGATACTTTTCATAACTGGTCAAAATCATAAGTGCTTTCACCTAAAAATTTCAGGTGGGAGCACCATTTTGCCTCAAAATTACATCATATTGTCATAAAATATATTAATTAGAACGACTGAACGGCTACCACGCTAACACCTGTGGTAGTCGTTAACCCCTAAACCAAGGGAACTCTTCCTCATTTTAATAAATTATACGTTTTAAATGGTTTTTGTTTGATGAACCCTTTGTTTAAGCCAATCAGGTATTTTTTTGTAAAAAAAAGTAGGTAATAAAGTGGACATTTTACTTACCATGTTGATTCACACACCACTAAGAACAACGCAAAATGAATAATTACAAAGGCCACGGGTGACTGTTGACTGGCAATGTTAACTAGCAGCTACTGAATTTTCAGTTTCGTTTTATCAAGAAAACTTTGTAGACGGTTCTAAAATTTCCCCGTAGGCCAGTACCTTGCTGAACAAATGCGTATCGTAAATTTATGTTTTGGCAGGACAATTGGACTAGACAATAAATTCTGCAAGTAATGACGGCTAGAATACCAGAATTCAAGGAAGAGATTGAAGACCTGATGCTGTAAGTAAAACCGCATGTCAACAAATTGCAAATAACGGGATTGCGGGGAAGAAACTTGGCGTCGGATCTCTTTATTAAGGGCGACCACCTCCGTAATCCGTGAGAAGCTTAAATAAACCGTCTTAGAATAAATATACAACTACATAGTGAATAAAAAGAGAAGAAAGATGAATGGTCCCCGACACCGAAAGGTAAAAGAGGCTACGAAATAAAAATATGAAGGATTTTTAATTTAAAAACAATATTTTAACAAAAATTTGAAATAAAAGTAACCGAATGTGCCATGTAGCTGCTATAGAACACTGCAGTTTAAATTGAAACTAATTGAATTAATAACAGATTCAGCCATTTTCAAGTAAGGTCTATTCTATAATGTATAATGGTTATTTATATTTATACAGTACAGTAAACATTGCGCTTCCATACTTTGACCAAAATTATTTAAAAAGATATTTTTGTCAACTACACGGAAAAATTGCATGTTCAACACATTGGAAAATTCCATGCTCACTTAAAACTTTTCCATTCACTGGAATACTCTCACTTTTCTTAACTTGTAGAACAATCTACTATGAATTCACTAGCGATTTAAGAAGAAAATTAACTCGCTAGCATATAAACATTATAAACAGTTACTTATGGTTGCTATTATAGAGATACTAATAATAATGCCAGTTTAAAATGACAAAGAAATAGTAATTAATCGAGTTATTTAACAATATCAGTAACGGCGTAGCTGGAGACTTGAGTTACCGCATTTATATTTTTATGACGCTCAACGCCTCAACGGCTTAAACCTGAAAAGAAACACAGATTGCAGGCAGCTGAAAATTATTTCGCTGGCGCAAATAATTCTCACATATTATCTCATAAGAGCATTAATTCTTTCCGGATTTTTTTTTGACTGCGTTCCAAGAACGTCGCATTAATTAGGACGCATTCCAGAGGCGAGCGTTTCCTTTCCAGAGACTTTCCATTTGAAACTATATATTTTGGAACTTTTCCTTACTGCCAATCTCTAGCGTGCTTTTAAAACTTTCTTTAGTGCAACCAAAGTTATTAAATTCGTCCTACATTTTAAATGCGGCATATGCCGCGGGTTTCAGCTAGTATATAATAATTAACATATTTTTTCTACGACCACCACTAAAAGTCTGCCTTTTAGCGCTAGCTTTTTTCACTAAAAGTGACATTTTATAATTTAGCGTGTTTAAAATGAGATCAGCTGTTTATTTTTAGCACATGTGTTATAAAGTGAAGTGAGGTTATAAAACTACAATTTCGAACTGGAAGTGAGGTTGTAAAGTTATTCTAGTTACTTCTTGCGTTAGAGGTAAAGTGTTTTTAAATAATTAAAGAGTTATGTAATGAATAAGGTCAGATGTGTAGTATTAAAATTACCTTTGATAACTGACTTTGACAGTACTGGCTCCACAAACATTCACCTGCGCGTCAAGACCATCTCTTTGTTATGACATAAATTATAACTGTCATAAATGCAAACCTTTGTTAAATCGACATTTATGGATTAATAACAGAAAATTTATGGTCGTAGAAAAAATATTGTGTGCAAACTCGCGCTAAAAGTCTTATTGCACTCGACATGTTATGAAACTCAGCCTTCGGCTTCGTTTCATAATTTTCATGTCTCGTGCATAAACATCAACTTTTAGCACTTGTTGCATAAATAACTATTATCAAGTTTTGTTGCTCTTCCATGTTGTAGCACAATCCCACCTGCCTGCAACTACGGACGGTACTGAACTGCATATTTCACTCTAAATTATGGTTTTGTCTTTATCTAACCGCACGGTTTCTTCATAAGCGTTCGAGCATGGATTATTTATCGATCCGTTGTTAAAGAGTTTTCGTTTGCAGGTTGGTTCCTTTTTCTACTAGCAATACTAGCATCTTTTGAGCCGATCGCATGCCTACTTCATGGTGGGACGTTAGCCTGAGTTTGAAGCTGTTTATTAATAATTTGCATGGACAAGATTGGTGTCCTTTTAATTTAGTGGCGTGTTGCCGAACATTATGGGCCGTATTCATCGAAGATTATTGGGTTTTAACTGCCCAACGCATTTAGATGCGGATTCAAATCAGCGTCATCAATTGCACCCCAGGGCTGTGAGTTTTTAGGTATGTGCGCGCGTTCTTTTTCTTGTGCCCTGTTGTAATTAGGCACTCATGTTACTCCTTTTAGAGCCGACCTGGAGTGAATGTGGTAGCTGAATTTCTGATCATTGCTGGGTTTTTCGTTTGTTGCCGAGCTCTTGTTCTGATCTCCGCTTCGCTTCTTCGGTTAGCAATTGTTGCTTAGAGTACTGTGCCCCCACTTGTACAGGTTGCTAATTATGCAGTTTGCTGTTGTTTGTTTTGCTCACGCTATCTCGCGTTCCTGGGAGTATTAGAGACACGACCTTAGTCGTACAAGGTAAAAACAAATTTGTACAGTGTTTTCGTTTCCGTAACCTTGAAGCTTTCGATTACTTTGGCATTACTTGCAAATTTATAAGAAATTACTGCCGCTTTTATCGGAACACTTTGACTTTT
Organism: Agriotes lineatus; assembly: GCA_940337035.1. NCBI lineage: Eukaryota > Metazoa > Arthropoda > Insecta > Coleoptera > Elateridae > Agriotes > Agriotes lineatus. The sequence goes on from OW679195.1 coordinate 169,759,014, forward strand.
TACGTATGTGGTAGCATACTATAATTTGCTTGTATGCAACTACTCTGTAACTTTTTAATTAGCATTCTTTGCTTTGCTTGCCTGCAACATCATTGTAGTTTGGTATTACTTAAAATTGAAACTCCTGCAATCAATGGCCACAATAATCTTCACCACGCTTATAACTTTCGATCAATGCTATGAGGTCGCTCCTGTGTGTTTTATGCAAGTGCTGACATTAAATTGGTGTAACTGAAACAATAAAGAAGCCAATCTGCGATCGATTACTAATAATAATCTATGGCAGTATAATCGCAGATCAACCCCCTTATCATTTATACACCACGGTAGCTCAGAAATGTACTTACTCACCGCAATGGCCTAGCTAGCTTCAAAGTCGATGGCCTTAGGTCGCAGATTTCTATCATCAGCTGATCGGCTGCAAGCTCCTTTAATAATAGTCAAAAAAACACAGGGCGCCAGAAATAAGGACGGTTGTCAGAAAGTTGTTTAGTAAAGGTGGCTGAAGTATTACAAGTCATACGGCAAAATTCATTCACAGTTCGTAACCAAGATTCCCAAGATAAAGTATCGGCCTTAGTATAATAGGGATAAGGAATAGATCGGCTGTGATATCTACCCCTTACTTTGCGTTTTATGGATGGCATTTAGGACAAGTGGCAAAATAACTATTTGCATGACCGCAAATATAGCAAAAAATAGTCTTATCTGCCGAGCAAGTATGAAAAGTATGGCCTAATTTACGGCAGTTCCAACAAGTGGTCGTACTTTTCGCCCGGCTAGCTAAGTCGGTAGAGCATGAGACTCTTAATCTCAGGGTTGTGGGTTCGAGCCCCACGTTGGGCGCCAGTGAAACAATAAAGAAGCCAATCTGCGATCGATTACTAATAATAATCTATGGCAGTATAATCGCAGATCAACCCCCTTATCATTTATACACCAATGTAGCTCAGAAATGTACTTACTCACCGCAATGGCCTAGCTAGCTTCAAAGTCGATGGCCTTAGGTCGCAGATTTCTATCATCAGCTGATCGGCTGCAAGCTCCTTTAAAAAACACAGGGCGCCAGAAATCACAGATTTCAAGAAATAAATAAGATAATAACAAACAATTAAGTTTATTTAATCAACAAGTCATAATTGGTTGCAACATCTGTATTACGTCGGTAAATTGTTTATTGCAAAGTTAAAATATTGTAAATAATACGATATAATATAAATGCTGAAAATGCAGCACGCACAAAAAAAATAGGTGAACCTCTTTCGGCTCTTAGATTGAATGTGATTGCAATTCAATGAAGGGATAAGCTTACCACTGTCATATGTATTAACCGTTATCTCGGTAATGATATTAAAATGGCGTGAAGGCACCTTTTACAAGATTTTTAATACGTATTCATTAAGCAAAACTTTAAATTTGTGAAATGTAAATTATGGAACAATTAGTACATTATGTTTTAAATTTATAAAACATAGATTTATGAATAGTTAATACATTACGTTTTAAATTTATAAGGCATAAATTAAATTTGGAACTGGTAAATCGGTTAACGGTGATGGAACGTCGTTGATATCGATTCCGCTAATAATTCATGGGCAGGCGGCGTTGTAATGAGACTAACCTGGTTGTGACAAAAAAGTCGCATGTAGGCGATGAATAAATGGTCCAGAATTTTTAACGTAGCAGCCTTCAGCAGCACAAACCTCGTGGCCAAAGTTGATAAGAAAATGAACGCTCCATGTCCAGGTCAAGGTGACATTCCCGAAAGAAGTTGCTGGTCCCAGTTGTTGATTAGAGTGTTAATTAGGAACCCAAATAAGGAGTCGTCAGAAAAACGGCATCAAAGAATGGCGTTTGAAGGTGACGTTGAAAAATTACGTCAACGAATAACGTCAAAAAAGAAGCTAACAAAAAAACGAGAAATTACCAAAATGAATAACAAGCAATTAGCGTAAACATACCTGATTTTAATTATCAGCTCACAAGCGAAGTTAATTATAAATTGGTGCCGTAGCACGTGAGGAAAGCTTTTGTAGAAGCAAGTTACTTCTAACAAATGCCAGAATCAAGTGGCCCAAAATAGCGGAATCGCGGTTCGCTGGCTCAAAGCGATAACAAATAAATTTCGGAAAACCAAATCCAGCGCCTTTGCGCGGACAAGAGTTGATATCGGTCGAAATACAGAGAATAATAATTCAAGTGGGAATACACAGGATGGCCCGGAAAAGAATAAATGGCGAAACAAATAGCCAGAGCTAAAGATTTGTTTCATAACCATCTGTATTGTCGCTAATTGATATAAACCTTGTTCATCTGTACTATTTTACTTCTGTACTTCTTTTGAAGTCTATTTTAGGTCGTAGCGAATTGACTAGGAATAGTACGTTAGTGAGTGTAAGAGTTCTCGTAAGCGAATGGACTTATCGGTTGTACAAAAGACTGTTTAGCGCTCCCTGGTAATTTTGAATACCTACCCTTTGCTATTTATAGAAAAAAAACCGCACGCCGCGCCGTCTACACTGTAGCTAGTCGGCCCTCTGATATCTCCATGTAGACTGAACGTTTCTTTGGTACGATTTGAAGCTAGTTAGGGTCGTTGAATCTTACATTCTATTTTCTGTTGGTAGAAATTTAAAAATGGAATTTTGAAGAATATATTACATCTGTAGTCATGTAACATAACAACGTTGTTAGTTTTACCATGCCAACAGTTAATCAAGCTTTGCTACATAAAATAAATTTGAAAAAGCAATAATTTTATAGATAGTTATTTATTTTATGAACCATATTTTCTCAGAACTAATAATATTTAAAAGAAAAAAATCGACTAAACGTCAAAAAACAGAATATTTGTACTGTTACCAAAACACTCAATAATGCGTTATACCTGTCAAAGCTAAAGTTGGTCCTTCGCAATTTTTAACATTTCCTTCTCCATATGTACGACATTTCCGTTTACACCCTGTATATCGAAACATTCAAGGGTTGTTTTGTTAATTGATAGTAGCAGGCCATGGATGCCAATAAAAATCAAAACATTTGCATAAATTATTGAAAGCTCGTCCTTTTAACAGTTGCAACTTTGAGAGATTATGGTTTAAGTGAGAGACACAGTTTTAATTTTTTATAAATTCCTTGTTGTCCAGGAGACATAAGGGGTGTGTTGCAGAATGCTTATCATATTGTAACGACCTTGAGCCGGGTCGCGGGCAAACGGATGAGTCAGCCTTCGAGAACGGCCTCGAGATTAATGCGGGCGATGCGTCAGCATTTGTCAGAATAGTCGAGAATATCTCGACGCTTCCGGAATGACTCACCCGGCGAATATATAAGCCAGCACAGCGGGAAGGCGGGCAGTCCGAATCTAGCTTTGAAGTGCGCGAAGCTTGCCATATAAATCATTCGTGTTTAAGTCGTGTGTAAATAAATAAAGTGTATTTGTTGTTAGAAATAGTTCCTGTTAGTGTATAAATAATTTGTGTTCCGTATTAATAGTTCTTGTGTTTTTGTAAATCGTTAAGTTAAATTGCTGTAGATAAATGCTTAAAACAAGAAGCGGTGTATAATTTTTAATAGCCCAGAAGATAAATCGTAACATTTGGCGTCAGGTGTCGGAGTTTTGTACCAGGGGCTATAAAAAAATTATTGGACATACATTAAATAAACTAATTGATTAACAAGTACCGACAAACGACAGTCAGATAATACATTTATGTGTGTGTTGTGCATGCCTGTGACGAGATTCCAAGGCAGCAAAATGGAGGCCCAATTAAGCCAACTTTTCCAGCTGGTGCAAGCTCGCCAGGACAAGGCAGAAAAAGCACTAGAGGATTTTAAGGAAGAATTGAAAGCCGGCCAAAAGAAGGCAGAAAAAGCACAAGAGGAACTTAAGGAAGAACTGAAAGCCTGGCGAAGAAACGGCCGGCGAGGTCTACGTGGGGAACCTGAAGAAAAGGATGGAAGAGTTCGGTCTCTGCTGTTGGATACTGGAGCGACAAAGTCCATCGCCAGGTCTGACATAATACGGGACGAGATTCAGCTGCTACCCACCAGGACACGCCTTCGCACTGCCACGGGAGGCGCAGCGACCACACATGGGGAAATTGATTTGACATTGAAGATTGGGAATCAAACCCTCAAGCATCGGGCCCTGATTGCTGACGTTGCGTACGAGTTCATCCTAGGAATGGATGTTAGGAATAAGTGTGGGTTCACTTTAGACCTGGGACGCGGCGTGTTGCACGTGGGTGGGGAGGAGCTTTCCTTACACCCAAGAGAAGAGATCGCAGTACGAGTGGTATTGGCGGAAGATGTTACTCTGCCGGGACGAACCGAGAGGGTAGTGGATGCATACCTGGATGGTGATCTCCGGGGCAACGTAGTGCGCAAGATTGAACCCGACTATGACAAGGAGCTCACTCATGGTATCCTGATTGGGAAGACGTTGGTAAAGACTGGGCTTAAGGTCCCAGTAAGGATGATGAACGTTAACAGGGAACCGGCAACCGTCAGGAGAAACACAACCTTAGGAAGGTGCACCCCGGTCTCCGCCGTTGTCAGAACGATTAATAGTGACAGCGGTAGCAAGGCGAAGGGCTGCCCAAAGGCATTAATTAACCCCGTGATGTCTACTTGCAAGGGAGGGAGCCAACAAAAACGAAATAAGATCGAAGATCTGGTGGCCCGGTACCAAGACATCTTCGAGTGCGGAGATCATCCCAGCGGCCGTACCGACGTAGTAAAACATAAATCATTCGAGTTTGGCAGAAGATTCTTGCTGAGGACCGACCATGCTGCTCTAAGATGGCTACTGCAGTTTAAGAACCCTGAAGGACAGGTGGCTAGGTAGGTCGAGCGCCTACAAGAGTAAGACTTTGAAATAAATCATCGACCTGGCACAGCCCACCGCAACGCCGATGCGTTATCCAGGAGGCCCTGCCCTGTGGACTGCGGCCACTGTTCGAAGCTGGTGAGACCAGTTATTTGTTTTTCATATATTTAGCAATTTTACGAGCGAAAGCGCCTAATTGACAGGCAACTTTTGTTGTTTTTCGAACAAGACAGATCGCTACTTGAAACATTTCCAGTGGAAGTACAGGTTTGTATTTTCTATTTGAAATAGTTGTATTTGAAATACAGGTTTCTATATTATCGGCACCAACTTCCGCCGCTGTCGTGAGATGGCGCAATGGGGATGCGTCGCTAGAGTCCCTGTATATGAAAGAGTTGGGACATGTAGGGTGACTTGTTTTGGATCCACGCACCATGGAGTACCTGATTTTTGCCAATTTTAAACTTTATGCATACTTCTTTCAAACGAAACAACTGAAATATATCTTTGCTATATCACATGGTCCTTGATTTGTGGATCCAATGGCTCAACTCTTAGTACATATAGGAACTCTAGCGTCGCTTTTGGTGAATTTTGTTAAAACATGTCGACACATTGAGTTTTGGTCGTTGAAAAAGTTTTCAAGGTGCATCGGCTCCTATAACGAAAATAGAACTGGTTTAAGGGTTCGTAAAGATGGTCCATAGAGTTTAGCGTTTGTGGCAGAAGCTATTTAACCATCTCGTCGGCTACAAGCCATGAAATTTTGGTTGTTTCACAACCTCATGTTTTGGTGTAATCAGGCAGACATTTTTCGCTGGTAAGATATCCCATTCTTTCTTAGTCGATCGCTAATTTGTTGTGTGTCTACTTAGCCTTCAAGCTATGGGCTGCATTTGCCCCGAAGTGGTAGCGCAAGGCAACTTCGAGTGACCTGTTATGCGAGCTTCTGTTTTGTCGTATCCTGCGACTTCGTCGAGGACCACCTTCTACCTTGGTAGCAACATCGTGACGCCGAAATCTGGTTTGAGATATATATAGATATGCTATTTTTGGTGATACTACCTATGATTGATACCGAACTTTCAAACGACCTCGCTGTGTTCGTTAGGTAGCTTTTAAAATAATTTAGATAACGGCTTTTGTACATTGTGTTTCTTAACGGCTTGCAGTATTTGTTTAGCAATTCATTTAGGATTTTATTAGCGGCTCGACCGCAGTTAATTTATTGTATTCAGGTGTTAAACGAACTGTCAGCTCTAGCTGTGATATTTTCAATTTATCGAAGCTCATGTGTCTTGAGAATTAACTGAGCGAATGGTAACTTTAAGGTGCATCTGCTCCATGCCCTTCGAGTAACAATTAAAATTAGCTGGAACAGTGACCAGCAGAGTATTTAAAACCCTATTTACATACAGATCTGGATGAATAGTTGGGTGCTCATGGTATAACAATTTAATTACATATATTCATGGTGGAACGCAGCACCGTACTGTCATTCCCTTAGCATCCGGGTTGTTGTTAAAGCACTTGTTTCGGCCAGCTTACTGTGGAAAGTAATCCACGTAGAAATTAGTCTAAAATGCCATCAGCATAGCTGCGATTTCGAATGCACCTTGTCGAGCTTGTAAAATAATTAACACTGTGATAATTGCTAATGTGATATATTTATTTTTGTGTTAGTCTTGTCTGTGTACATTTATGCCAGTAATTACAACATGATTTTATGCCTCCCTGTTACCTGATTAAATATCTATTGGAAATATTATACGATTATCACTCTGTGGGTTTTTCATTGTTATTTGGTATTGCTACCTTGAGCGAATTTATTGGTTTCTTGCTTAAATGAACGAGTGGGATATGGGCTTTAAACCTCTTGGCGCCCCTATGAGTTCGATCGTTTAGTTTGGAAGGTAAGTCACTCACGCCCTTCTCCTGAGCTAGTGCGGCTGCATGTTCCGAATTACTATCGGCAATTGTGAATGTAACACTGGAGAGTCGTGCGGTACCCATCAATCGTATCACTGTAGTCGACGACTCGTGGGAGCCAGACGAGTTGCAGAACAGCCCGGAGAACGACCCCGACCTAGGCACGGTTATAGCCTGAAAGCGAGATGGCCGTCGACCTACCTGACAGGAGGTCTCCGCCACCAACCCAACGGTGAAGAAAGGTTTTACTGGGCGAGCTGCAAAAGATGACGTCTGGGAGTGGTGCCGGAGCTGCGAAGCTTGCGCTACAGGAAACGGACCGTTCGAGAGGATAGCCAATGACATCGCCGGATCATTCCCCGAAACCGATTCGGGAAATAAATACATCCTGGTGTGCATGGGCTACTTCACCAAGTGGCCCAAACCGCACGCCCTTCTAATCAAGAGGCTGGTACTGTCGCTGATGTTCTGGTGAAGGAGGGCTTCAGCCGTTTTGGAGTCCCCCTGGAGTTACATTCCGACCAGGGCCGGAATTTCGAGTCCGGACTGTTCCAGAACGTCTGCAAGCTACTGGGGATACACAAGACCCGGACCACTGCCATCCATCCTCAATCGGACGGCATGGTAAAAAGAATAAACCGAACCATGGAAAAGCATCTGTCCAAGGTGGTTTCGGAGCATCAGCGTGACTGGGACCAGTGCATTCACCTGTTCCTGATGGCCTACCGATCGGCAGTACAAGAGATAACCGGCATCCAGATCGAGGTCTGCTGTTACAGCCCGTTGCGAAGCATTGGGCCCACGGTGGGCTGCTACTTCTTCAGCCAGTCCGTGTGCAAGAAGGGCACCGCCTGCAAGTACCGCCATCGAACCCCCACAAGAGCGAGAGGACAAGCACCCGTTGCAACTCGTTCTGGGACAGAACGACCTAACGCGGGGGCAGTGTAACGACCTTGAGCCGGGTCGCGGGCAAACGGATGAGTCAGCCTTTAAGAACGACCTCGGGATTAATGCGGGCGATGCGTCAGCATTTACCAGAATAGTCGAGGATATCTCGACGCTTCCGGAATTACACACCCGGCGAATATACAAGCCAGCACAGCGGGAAGGCGGGCAGTCCGAATCTAGCTTTGAAGTGCGCGAAACTTGCCATATAAATCATTCGTGTTTAAGTCGTGTGTAAATAAATAAAGTGTATTTATATAAATAATTTCTGTTTCGTATTAATAGTTCTTGTGTTTTTGTAAATCGTTAAGTTAAATTGCTGTAAATAAATGCTTAAAACAAGAAGCGGAGTATAGTTTTTAATAGCCCAGAAGATAAATCGTAACAATATAATACTTTGGCATTACGATCAAAGTCACCAACATTTAGTAGCCGCTTTTGGCGTCCGTAGCCCTTCGTTATCTACTGTTATTACTGGTTCTGTGAATTTAAACGTAGGTATACAACAAAAATTAGATATTGGATAATCTGCAGTAACTAGAAAACATTTTACACCACCAGTTAGGTGTGATGAAGGCTAGTAAACACAAGCACGTGTTTTCCGTTTTCATAGTACCCATAGGCAGATCCAAACACTTCCTAGGGGGGGGGGGGGGGTTAACTAATTTTTATAGATTGAACAGTAAGGCTAAACTAATAGTTTAGGTATGTAATGCCTACTATGGGATGATACTAGGAAGATCTTAAAAATAAAAGAGGTCAAAAATAAAAACTGATTTTTCTGAGTTTTTTTTCAATTTAATAAAAGACACGAGTTAATACTATACTTAAATAAAAGGAATATTGAACCGCTATTTAAGCTATATAAGATATACAATAAAAACAAAAAAGTAAACTTTACACTATTTAAAAGAAGGAACAATAAACCGTGCTAGCTATGCTAAAATAAAGGTAAACTATACATATGCAGGGTCTGGCATCGATTGGGGGGAGGGGGGCGTGGAAAATATTTCTAAAACTATGAGAGTTACATAAATATTGTGTATATAAAAGTTGTAAGTACGAAGGTGGTGCAAGTTACTAAAATAGTTTTTATTGTACAGGGTAGCTCAAAAAAGTCTGGCAAATCAAACTTACTTTTTTAAATGGACTGTCCTATATTTAGGTAACTTGAAAGTTTTGCGTTGAAATACTAATAATTTTATATCAAGTTGTATGGGTCTAATGTCAGTTGTTTTGGAGATACATATCAACGATTTTATGCAAAAAAAATGCTGAATTTTAGGCGGCTGCTGTAAGAGAAAAAAATTGAATAAGAAACAACGTTACCAAAAAAGTATGCTTTTCGTGAATTACCCTTCCAGTGGAATATGGTGGTTCTGGGTATTACTGATATACATGGTGCTGGATATTAACAGATTTAATAATTTCGGTTTTTTTTTTCAAATGGAAGATTCCTTATGAATTTTTGACAAGCGCTTTTAATGAGCTTTTTTATATTTATTTATTTATACGGTAAAACTTACAGGCCTTAGGCCCAATTACAAGTTTTACAAAGAAACAAAAACAAGAAAATTAATATGTGCAAAAAAAGACTAAAAATAAAGATAATGGGTTCTTACCAGAATGTCAGAGACTCAACTTATTTATTGTTACAAATTACCTATTTATACGACAATATTTTAGTACTACTTTTAAACTTAGAAAATGTACTTCCAAAAATGTTTAAAGTAAACTTTTCCGACAGACTGTTATAAGTACGTGACAATGCAACAACAGGAGATTTTAATCTAGCAGAGGTGTGACAGTGACCCACTTCCAGCAGCTCAGAATTTCTAAAAAACGAAAAGGTACACGAAATTGAATTTTAGACAGAAGAGGCGGAGAGTCAATAATCCCGTTAATAAGTTTATACAAAAAGTGCAAAGATTGAATTGTTCTTCTGTTTTCTAGTTTAGGCATATTAAATTCTTGTCTAATTGGCTAAAAAGATGAAAATTCCGGGTTAGTTTGATGCTTTTTGTAGTATACGTATTTTAAAAATTTATTTTGAACTCTTTCTATTGCTTGTGTGTGATTCTGTTGAAGTGGTGCCCAAATAATAGAACCATATTCCAATTTTGATCGTATTAAGGACGTATATAGGGCACACAAACTCTCATGAGATTTAAAATTTACACAATTACGCATTATAAAGCCAAGGGATCTGAGACTATTGTTGCAAAGGTTTTCTATGTGCTTGCTGAATTTTAAAGTTGGCTCAAAATATATCCCAAGATCTCTAACCGATTGCTCTCTTTTTAAAACGATGCCATTTATGCTATAATCATTGTACTGAAAATTCGATTTTAATGAGAATGTCATGCTGCAACATTTTGTGATATGGAAGTATAAATTATTAGTAATACTCCAAGTGTACAGATTATCAATGTCTTGTTGAAATGATTCTACATCTTTGAGAGTGTTTATTTCCTTGTAAAGTTTTAGATCATCTGCATACAATAAACAAGAACTGGACACCAGACAATTTTGAAGGTCGTTTATGAATAAAACAAGTAACAATGGCCCCAGATTAGAACCTTGAGGTACACCAGAGGATTCAAGGTAATCATCAGATGTAGAATAATTATATAACACAAACTGAACCCTATTATTTAAGTAAGAACTAAAACAATCAATTAACTCTACTGAAAAACCATATTTAAAAAGCTTACTTAACAATATGCCGTGATCAACCTTGTCAAATGCCTTTGAGAAGTCTGTGTATACTACATCCGTCTTTCCCCCGCGATCAAGGTTAGTACTGACGTCTTCACAAAAAACAGTTAAATTAGTAACGATAGATCTATTCTTTACGAATCCGTGTTGAGATGTAGAAATATAATTCTGCACGTAATTATAAATTCTATCGAACAAGATAAACTCAAAGATTTTAGCTGGTACTGAAAGTATAGAGATGGGTCTGTAATTTGAGAAATCTTTTTCATTGCCATTCTTATAGACAGGAATTACCTTTGTTTTTTTTCCAAGTATTAGGAAAAATGTTTGATAGTAATGAAAGGTTAAATAGTATAAGTAACGGGTAAGTAAGAACATCTTGGTACATTTTAAACAAATATGGTGGCAAACCATCTGGTCCAGCTGATTTCTTAGGTTGTAATTTATTAAAGGCATTTTCTACTTCTTCAACACAAATCCGTTCACAAGTTAGAAGGCCGCTGGTGATAACATCATCCTCAAAACTAAAAGTATCAACTCTTTTTGTATTGAAGACAGATTTTAAATAATTTTGAAAACCATTGGCTATATCTTTCAAATTATTAATTATACTAGTGATGGGCATAACCGGACAATTTTCATAACCGAATTATTTGCATTCGAATCATATTAATAACCGATTGATTATTTGAATCATAATTCGAATCAATTTTGGCTCTCGATTTGTTTCGATTAAGTCAGCCGGTTTGCCGGTTGGCGGTTCAACGTAATCTGCATCGGCATCGTAACTTGCAGATAGCAGAGGAACTCAGTTAATCGTTAATTATAATAATTGTATAAATGATTTTTATTTGATTTCTAAGGAGTTGAAACCATTGAGAATAGCTATATCAATACTAATCATAAAGAAATTATAAATATGTGAATACAAAGTATCTATTGAATCTATTTTTAGTTCCTAAAATTCTCTAGTAGTCAGCCTTCCGCGGTTTTAACGACCCACACTTAAAATTTTCAACATCGAAATCCACTTCTTGTCCCGATTGCTTCGTTATTAAAAATTAAATATAAATCTTTTACGATATTGGAAAATCTTATTTCGCTTTCTGTTTATCCCTTATTAGGCATAATCAACCGCGTTTCGAAGCAAAAATTTAGGCCGTTATAAACACAGCTCGGCAAATCTCAGACTCAGCAGAACGTTATCTTTAATAGGAACGGCCCCATAAATTTAACTCGTCTACTGGGAGTATCAAATGTTTTAACAACATTAACAAGCAGCGGCGAGCCTCACTTGGGTCAATCAAGTTGATACGTAGAAAAGGATATATGAGTTATGATTATGAATGCCGTATTATTTACAGAATTTCGATCACTCGCAGGTCGCTGAGAGGCCGCACGAAGTACGTATCAGGTTGAGGTTATTTTTGATTCGATTACTTGGAACGAAAACCTAGTTACACAGGTTATTTCAATAACCGGATAACCGGTTATTTTTTATTCGAATAAGCCCATCACTAAATTATACTGTCATTTGTAATAAATTCTCGAGGTGAGCTAAATTTACTTGTTTAGTTTTAACAAATGCCCAAAAAGTATTAGGATCATTAGATATATTTTCTTCGGTCATTTTGATGTAATTAGCGTAAGCTATTCTAGTTTTTCTTTTGACCAAAGCCCTAAGTCGATTATATTCTGTTAAGTGATAAGTTGATTTTTGTTTATTTTTTAAGAAAAAATGTTTTAATTTAAGTAGCTGTATTATTTCACTGTCAAACCACTGCGGATATTTTGCCTTTCTGGGTTTCATAAAAGGTATGCTTGCATTCATGCACTCAAAAATAATCGAGTAAAAAATTTCAACTGCAGTATTAATGTCTGAACACACATTCAGTATGTTCCAGTTACTATTCTCCAGCAGATGCAGTAATACCAAGTGATTTGCTTTACTAAAAATATAACGCTGTTCAGTGAAATTAGGTAGAACTGTAATTTCTTTATTAACATAAAAAAGAGCTAAGAGCGGAGGATGATGATTATCAGCAGGCACCAAATGCATTTGTGTTGCTTCCACTTGTATATTAAAAGTGCACAATACCAAATCTAAGGTTCTATTATTAATATTTTTAATACAATTAAAAGATTTTTAAAAAGTTAGCTAAACGTTGAGAGATGTGAGAACCTTGTGATAAATCGAAAATATTGGAATTTATTTCAGGTACGTTAAAATCACCACAGATTAAAATGTCACCTTTCAAAAGGTCGGGTGCATGTTTATCAAACACATTGAAAAATAATTCATATCTTTGTAGCGTACTTTTTGGTGGAACATAAACAGAAGAAATAAAAAGAGTTTTACCTGCAAATATTATTTTAATCAGTACTGACTGCTGGTCGACATTCAACACATCCACTACGGAAGCAGGGTACTTTTTACGCACGGCCACTAGCATTCCACCTCCTCTGGTTTTTCCTAAAGAAATATTATCTCTGTCACACCTAAATATGTTAAAGCGATCATCAAAAAATTCAGATACGCTTATACTGTTGTCTAGCCACGTTTCAGTGAGTACAATAATGTCATAGTCCTCCAAGACAAGATTTAAATGAAAGTGATGTAACTTTGTTCTTAAACCTCTAACATTCTGGTAATAGATCCTTAACTGCATTAATGAAAATAAATAAGATACACTAACAACTAAGGAAAACAATACAATTCTACTGCACTCCGCCCAGCAAAGCACCAAAATATGTAAATTAACAAGCTACTTGCAAAATTCTAGTTTATAGATTCGCCCAACAGAAGTTAAAATTAAACGAAAATGATGTACTTAACCGAATTAATTTTATACTAGCAGTCCAGTGAGACAAATGTCTCATTTAATAAAACAAAAAAGACCGTCCCGGACGGACCAGCGTCACGGACGGACGGAAATCACGTGATTTCTCGAAAACCGGAAGTGTCATGTGACTGAAATTCGGTTCCTGGGCTGACATGACCATTCCAAACATATAACTTTCATAACTTTTTTCTCTATCTCTTACGGTTTGGCTGCTGAAACAGCGTCCCGGACAAAACAGCGTCCCAGACAGACACGTCTATTAGATAAAGGATTCTTATTAACTCTTAAGATATCAGTGTAAATTACAATAAAAACTGAAAAAATAATACTGTCCTAAAATAGTAAAGAAAAGAAACTTATTTTCAACAACTTATTAGCGTAATTAAATTCAAACAAACTAACACAATACAACCTACAAAATAACAAAATCAAATATTATTTAATAAAACAGCTAAATCAACGTATTGATAAAGAAGCAAACTGCCGAGCGTTAGTTATGAGATGTTTAACATTGCCGTCTTTTACAAAAATAATACCATCCATCGTCCAACAGTTTCCTCTACCAAATGTTTGTGAAACTTGATTCAGCAACTGGTGTCGAGTTTTTGTCAAATCTTCACTAACTCATATTCCATGGGGCAGTAATTTGTGATTTTTCATAATAACCATTTTAAATTTGTGACTAGTGAATTTCACAATAATAGCGCGAAACCGACCTTCAACATGTTGGCCCACACGATGACAACGGTCAATATGATCACTGGATAAGTTTATGTTTTTAGATTTAAATATATCAGTTAGTTTCACTTGGACATCTTCTCCGGGACTTTCTTCTACTCCAAACACCCTGCTATTGTTGCGCTAGATGGTCACATTGCGATTTTAGCGATTCATTAACGTCCGTTAATCTCTTTATATTGGTATCGTAGGTCTCAAGACGTTTGTCCAAGATTATGTTAATTTCTGTAGTCAATGCCATGGTAAGTATTTTGACATTTTCTTGGGATTGAAAGAATGTTGCAAGGCCAGAGGTAATCAGTTTGGAAATTTCTTGCTTATCTTCCCGCGTTAAAACCATCTTGGGAAACAAAAGTTACACTATAGGGGCACAGCACTTTTAATACAAGAGGAAAAAACCCACTTCAAATAGACAGACGTTTCTTCATACCTCTAAATTCAACTGTTTTTCATTTAAAAAAACGATTTGGGCCACTTAACATGCTTCATTTCAAGAAAAACCGACCAAAAACTCCGTCTTTTGTAACGTTTCGCTCGTGATTAAGCGCTACCAAATTTAATTTAAAATTAAAAGCTCGGGGCACTGGCTGGGGAAGGGTTTAAATACATTGGCTAAATGATCTGCAAATGTTTCTGCTTTCTCTTTGCTGCTGCGTGCCCATTGGCCGTCTGGTTTGATAATAGGCGGTGAATGAGTTATAGGTCTTTTGATTTTTTTAACCGCTCTCCATAGCGAATAGTCAGAGGCTTCGGTAGCTGTCAGGTTGGCTAGATGGTGTTGGATGCCTTCATTTTTATATTGTATTAAGATTGTTTTAAGTTGTTTGGTAGCCTGATTTAGCGCTCGTTTGTCTGTATCTGACCGAGTAGTTTGCCACCGTTTTCGGAGGCGTCTTTTTTCAGTAATTTTGTCTTTTATAGTTGAAGGACAGTTGCTGGTGTTAGGGTTATTCTTTATGTTGGGTCTGGATTCCCATGCAGCTTGTTGGATTATATAAGTAATCACTAAAGAAACTAACCCCAAAAAGGCCCCAGGGTTCGACCTCATCACTGGGAAAGTTCTCCAACAGCTACCCGAAATTGCAACTCGAGCTATCACGCAAATATTCAATGCTATTCTTACAATCAGACACTTCCCAAGTACCTGGAAAGTGGCACAGATTACTATGGTGCCAAAACCAGGAAAGCCACCTGCTGATCTATCATCCTATAGACCTATTAGCCTCTTACCAGTCCTCTCTAAAGTTTTCGAAAAGTTGCTATTGAAACGGCTCCAACCAATCCTCAATGAACAACGATTAATTCCCCAGCACCAGTTTGGTTTTCGCCATCAACACGCAACAGTAGAACAAATTCATCGATTAGTACACCAAATTCATAGTGATCTAGATGAACACAGATACTGCTCTGCTGCATTTCTCGATATATCCCAAGCTTTTGATAAAGTTTGGCACTTGGGTCTATTGTACAAACTAAAAAAGCACCTGCCATATCATTTCTATGAAATCTTTAAATCCTACCTATCAGATAGGCACTTTTTTGTTAACCACCAAGGTGAAACTACAAGTCTTCAAACCGCCTCATCTGGGGTCCCTCAAGGCAGTGTTTTGGGTCCCATCCTGTACCTGCTGTTCACGGCCGACTTGCCAACTACAAGATCAACCTTAACTGCCACTTTCGCTGATGATACGGCCGTCCTGGCCTCACATGTAAATCCAGTAACTGCATCACTTAACTTGCAAGAATCTTTGAACAACATTCAACAGTGGCTGAAAGTATGGAGGATCAAAGCTAACGAAGATAAATCTCAACATATCACTTTTACTATGAAAAGGGAAAACTGTCCTCCAGTATCACTTAATGGAAAACAACTAAAACATGCCGACTCCGCGAAATATTTGGGACTCCACTTAGATCGACGACTAACTTGGAGAACCCATATCTTTAACAAACGCAAACAACTGGGGCTCGTTTTCAGAAAGTACTATTGGATGATAGGAAGGATGTCTAAACTATCATTAGAGAATAAATTGTTATTATACAAGGTCGTGTTAAAACCGATATGGACTTATGGTCTTTCTCTATGGGGAACCGCGAGGAACTCCAACCTAGCCATCATTGAAAGGTTTCAAAATAAAGTTTTGCGTACTATAGTTAGTGCTCCGTGGTATGTGCCAAACAAAGTGATCCTAAGTGATATGTGCATTCCCACTGTGGCAGAAGAAATACACAACAGTGCTAAAAAATACAAAGATCGACTGTTTGTGCATCCTAACCAATTAGTTAACACTTTAATGGACGATCCCGAAAAACCAAAACGCTTGAAGCGATTTAAACCTAATGAACTGTCAACACGTTTTACATTTTAGATCTCTGCTGTAACTTAATTCTAATCATAATTTTAATTCTAATTTTAAGCTAGTCCTAACAATAAGTTTAATAAGTTTAACTTTCCTTCTTCTTTTCAACATTCAAATTACTCACTTGTAACTGGTGAAATTCGAAATGGAGTGACTCATTGGAGCTCTACTTCACAAGTCCAGGAGCATCTGACGGCCCTAGGTGCCGTTTGTACCTGCTATTGATATATGTCACACAAAGTACTTGTTGTCCATTGTAAATTGGATAGATTGTATACCAATGGAGATAATAAAAAAAAATTAAAAGCGCTTAATATTCGCATTTTTACAACAATGGACGTTACAACAATCGAAATTCCCAATGCGCTCGAACTTGCAGGATCACAGCGATGCGCTAGCCGGTCGTAAACGCGTTTTCCACGCACCTCTTCTCCTGTTTAGGACGATGTCCGACGAGCAGAGGGCAGCGTTTAAAACCGAATTCGTTCAGCGTACTCGAGAAGATCATTACCAGAAACTAGCCCGGCCTTCAACCGACTTCCGAGGCGTCCGCCGCGGAAGACTCCGCGTCTCCGAAACCAGAAACAGACCAGAAGAATTCGAGTTGAATCTTGAATTAGGTACCTGATCGCATTCCAATAAACGTATTTCTGGAATATCGGACTGCGTTTATTTAAATTATCGTATTCCCGAACAAACCGGAATCCGCAGTGTCGTTCAGTACAGCTCTGGAGTAATCGGACTGGACTGCCCGTGCTGTTTGATACTTTGCGAGGTTTGCTCTAATCGTTTGCGTGCAAATTAATCTTATATCTGGATTATCGGAATAATTTTGGTTCGCATCGTGGACGATTCTGGCAATCCCGCGAAACTAATAATTTGCAACTGGCACACGGCTGGAAGATCGGCGTGTGCCAGCTGAAATTATTTCACGGTAACAAAGCCAGCCTAAAAATCTAACATCTACGAATGTTGAAATGGCAATCATTCAAAATCTTGCAAAGTATTAAAGCTCCTGCCAGAGTATAGAAAAATTGGCACGTACATCCGAATACACTGGAGTAAACTCCACTTGAATTGTAGATTTGCAAGCTACAAAGCCAGTCTAGTATTTCATGAGGAAATAGTCAAACATTGCAAAAAAACCGATACTCACCCCGTAGTAAAATATTTTGTCTCGGTGTGAAGACAACCTTCACACGCGTCGAAGTGTAGATAACACTGGATGGAATTTGACGTGTGGTAAAAGGCCGAGTGCTTATCAGTGCTATCACAAGGACGCACACGTGTATAGATGTTCACATAAATTAAACAACTTATAGCTTCAATCAAGTTACTTTATAATTAAAATAAATTAGAATCTCCCATATATTTACACCGGCACTAACTGTCACTTATATTGTAGTTAACTGGTTTTGGTATTACAGTTCTGCCAACATAAACGCGAAGGCACTATCCTGTCCAGCAACCGAACGTTGGGAACATCGCTGTCATACACCAATGCAATATAGACAGTCTACCCATCCAGGGACCAGCCGCAGGATTAAAACAAAATACAATATAACTTGTACATAATTTAGCAAACAATTTATTTTAAGTTATTATATGTATATAGTAGAAAATAAATGTATCTTTTACTAAGTACAGTTTTTTAAATCAGTCAAAGTGTAAGCAATCCGAATCTGGGCCCAAACAGTAGCTGCCATTCATAAAGGGCACAATTATTAATACTACAGTTTTACTTTTCAAATTAAATATAAACCAGAAATTATTGTAAAGCCCCAGGTAGCATTACAGTTTTATACCGGGTGCTGACTTGGGCGACGCACCATAGGAATTTGCATAGTAAATTCTTTATGTTCAATTATTTGCTCCCCTAATTATTTTAGAGCTAAAGTGTAAATACATTTTTTGTAGAGACAAAAACTCTGCACCCATTCATACTGTTGCTAACAATTTTTCATTTTCCGGAACTGAAGGAATGCAAAAAACAAACTAGCATTTTCACAAAAATCAGTGATGCCATGGAATTATTAAAACAAGCCAATGCCATCGCAAATGCGTGCGGAGCGACAATATGTGTTGTTTGTTTGTTTGTCATTGATGTTTCATTATTAATTAAGTTCAGCTTAATGTCTCTAAGGTACCTAGACCTTGTCCACAACAAAAATGGTTTTACGAGTATGGTGGACGTTCGTTAACTAAGCTCATTGTTTATTCTAAAATATCCGTATCGGCAAATTCCAAACAGTACAACCATTAAAAGACTGATTTATTTTAAGTTTAAGGCTACAGGCACGTTATTAAATAATTGTAGGTGTAATAATAAGGTTCAGAACTTACACCAAAACGAGAAAAACGACAATAAATTCAATCTTTTGACGGCAGTGACTGGATGATCGCCCCGCACGCATTTGCGTTGGCATTGGCTTGTTTCAATAATTCCATGGCATCACTGATTTTTGTAAAAATGCTAGTTTGATTTTTTGCATTTCTTCGGTTCTGGAAAATGAAAAATTGTTAGCAACAGTATGAATGGATGCAGTATTTTTTTCTCTACAAAAAATGTATGTACACTTTAACTCTAAAATAATTAGGGGAGCAAATAATTGAACATAAAGAATTTACTATGCAAATTCCTATGGTGCGTCGCGCAAGTCAGCACCCGGTATACGAATAGACAAGTCAAGTATATTTATCCAAATAACTAATATTAAAACGTATTTTAATTACTGTTACATGTATTTTTTTCAGAGAAAGAAAATACGCACGTTTGCCGGGGAACGTAAGGGTTCTCCAATAATTCTTTTTTCTTTAAATTAAAAAGACTCTCAAGAAGTATATCAGTGCTGTCAAAATAAGCTCCCCATTATTAGCGGGAATAGAAGTAGATGCAGTTTCAGTTTCTGTGGAATTTGTTGACAAATCATCTGCTCTGTCTAGATTTTGAATTTCCACTCTCTTATCGTCATTGACATGAAGGGCAGTGGTTTTTGGTTTTTGTATCGAGAGATCCAAAAAAAACTGTTCCTCAGCAGGCTGTGGAATGAAAAGTCACGTCTTCACTTGTGTCAGCTGGAATCCACTACATAAAATCGTTGGTCTCTTTGTATCTTTGGTCACTAGCTCATCCGACGATACTGGTCCGATTAAGCTGTATGATGGCTTAAAATGTTGCTAATTGCTAGACTTAGTTCGTAGGCCGTTTTTATTTTCAAAAAAGGTTTTAATTAGATTATTTAATTAGCAAACTAAGCGTAGCTCAGGTGATTCATTATATAGCACTACAGCAGCGCGTCGTTCAACAAAGTTCCGTAGCGCAGTAGTAGAATGTTCGCTTGCCACCCGGGCGGCGCGGGTACGATTCCCGGCCAGTCCATCTTTTTTTAAATTTATATTAATGAATCTTTCCTAAATTTGCGAACCGAAGCGTAACTCGGGTGATTCACTAGTTAAATAATAATGAAACGTCATTTTTAGGAGCAGAAATCTTTTAACAATCTGACAGATTCGTATAGAAAATGACAACTAATTATTATCTGACACAAATAAAGACGTGACTTTTCATTCCACAGCCTGCTGAGGAACAGTTTTTTTTGGATCTCTCGATATAAAGGCGTCTAATGTTTTTTAGAAGGTGGCGCCATTCTAAAAAAAATAATAAAACAAAAAGAATACATTTGAAATGACAATTTATAAAACCAGTTAGAAAATGCCTTATTTTGTGTAAGATTTGGGATCTCTGTATAAATGTCAATTACTTGAAAATCAATCATGTACGTTTTTGCTTTCATGTGAAATGTTACAAATTAAGCATTGTTTTACATACGAGTGCTTAACTCCAAAATTGAAATTTTGCAGGCTTTGGATATTTTAATCTTTGACCGTCTAGTTCTACAATTTAAAACAAACAATGAAAACATTATATTATTAGCAAAATTTAAAAATACGCCGATAACTATGCACCAGGTGCAGTTCATTGTTTTGTCTAGTGGAGACTGGTATGCACTAGACAGGTCACAGAATCGACATCGACCAGCGACGAAAACCCCACCAACGCTGTGGGTTGAGAAAAAATTTGCGCCTATTGGAATTAAAAATAAATGAAGAATGTTGAAAAACATTCGGCAAACTCAAACTTAAATTACGAGCGGATGCGTTAAGGGTGCGTTTTGTTTAAAATTAAAACAAAGTAGTCTACTTTTTATTCGATTAAATTTTTAAACAGGATAGTACCTTCGCCGATTCGTTATCTCATAGCAGAATTCGATTTCGAATGCAAAAAATATACAACACTAGGAAAGTTTATTTAATTTTTAGGTTAAAAAAAGTTAATGTCTTCGTCTAAATCTAAACGATTAAAAATAAGCTAACACATAATCTATAAGAAGGTAGGAGGGAATTATAAATATGAAAACTTTCCCATAAATTGTACATATTTTCAAAAAGAAGTTAGAAATACAGTTGCGACATGTTTCGACGACAGGTTATCTTCAAGCAACTAAAATTAATTAAGTAGTAAAACGAACCTTATCTAATTATTGCTATACTTCCATAGTTTAAGAAATCTAGTTACAATAAATATAAGATAAAGATAATTCACTAGGTGAAATTGTAGGTTAGACTTTAAAGAGGTTAAGGAATGTACAAAGCTATTTAAGCTTACCTTGCCTAACACTTTGAAAAACTGCTACTCCTAACTTTTAATACATGCTAAAATGTAGAACAATTTAACAATAATTAAGGAGTTAAGTATTTACTTACGGAAAAAATATTGCATTAAATATTAAAACATAAACTGCATGTCGTGAGGCGGCAAATGACAGGCTAACTGACGGAAATGAACAAAAACCCGCAAAAACATCGAGTCGGTAATGTAGGAAACTGTAAGAATTTGGAGTGCGCCAGTAATTTAACTAATATGGGGGTTAATTGTAATAAAGAATGACAAACAAAATTACTTGAGAAATAATAGATCTTTATTTAAGTTGAGAACTTCATTAAAAGACGACTGAGGGTTATTGATATAGTTATTGTGAATGTCTTTGGTTTCTAATAAGTGAAGCTTAAGACCTTCGTTACAAGTGTGTAATATTTTATAATTGATAATGGAATCAAAAGAGTGTCCTGAATCTAAAATATGATTAGCAAAAGCAGATTTAGAAGGTGAGATATTATTCTTTTTTTATGCAATTTAAGTGTTCAGAAAATCTAATTTTAAATGTTCGACCAGTTTGACCAATATCAGAGGCTTCGCAGTCTACACCATTGAGTTTGTAAATGCCGTACTAATCAAGTATGTATATCTACTTTTTCTTTGGTTTGGACTAGGTAAGATTTAACGTCCTGTCTAGTTGAAAAAGAAATGTTAATATTGAATTGTCTAAAAATATTTTGAAATTGGTGTGAAATAGGGCCTATGTACGGTAGTGAGCAAAAATGTTTATCGTTGTTAGTATCTGGTTTTAAGGTAGTAAAAAGTTGCGGCCTGCATGAATATAAGATTTTTTTCTGTGAAGTTTATGTATAACATTTATAGGGTAACCATTATTCTCAGCAATTTTGTAAATGATTTGAAGTTCTTCGTTAAATTTAACGTGATTAAGAAGTAAATTATAAAGTCTATTAAATAAAAACCTAAAATCAGCTATTTGTGAGTGTGTGAAAGTGTATCATTCCCTCCCGCGAATGTAGTTTAGTGCCCGAGCGTTTGTACACTTTTACATTTTATGATGACTCTATCTCTTGTATTCAGCTGCATTTAAAAATATTTAAATATAAAAAGCACGAGGCTATTAATAGTTGGTTTCTTATTAATCATATTGCCTCGCGTAGCTAATGGTAACGGGAACCAATATACGAGTACTATATACCCTCCCATTGGTATTGAAAACCAACTAGAGAGCCAAAGGTCTCTTTTCGTTACCAGCAAATCCCCTAACAGGTGACAGAAAATTTCACTTTCGGATCAAGGTTCCAAATTATATAATTATCTTCAATCACATGTTGACCCTGGCACCCATGATATCGAATCTTTAAACCCAATAATTTCAGCCTGTAAAATACCACCACTATCTTTGCAAAGTGCTAGTAATTATCATTATCATCTATCGTTGAAAAGGACTTTACAACAGTCAATCAAGAATCCCAGTTACGTATTAATTTAACTGACACTGAAGATTAACAATAGCTAACAAAATATTATGATACCAACTGGCGTATGAATGTATGATACTTTTTGAAACCCCGATACTTCTAATTTATCAGTAATAATAATAAGAAACGTCCCTATATTTACCACAACTCAAGAAATTCATGACGAAGTCACTGCAAAACAATTTCCAGTGCTAAAAGTTAGTAGACTTCTTAAGAATAAATAGCCAATTTGCCCAATTTGTGCAATACAGTTAACCAACATAAAAAAAGGTAGAAAGATATCAGCTCTCCAAAGCACTGTACTGTATAATCAAAATTGAGCCTCGATGCAATAGCAATGATTCTTCTCAGTGAACAAATTGTCAGCGCCTAGAACATACGTAAAATTATTCCCGACTTCCTGCTAGATGTGACAAATGTACTGGATTGCAATTTTTTGCTAATTAAAGGAGATACCTATACTACGTAAATGCAAACAGGAAAACCACATCTACTCAACGTACTACAGAACCAAACTCTAAATGTTATAGTTATATAACTCCTGGTACTACTTATGCACGTATTATTACAGAATTACCGAGTTATACTCCATAGCAACCCACCTCTCATCTTCCACAATCATCTATCATCGAACTATTTTAAGCAATCTGGAATATGCTAACCCCATGCTATGTACCAATTAAGATATTTTCTCACTTATCCCTTCTATTCCCTGGATAAAGACCCATCCACATTGCTATCACATCTCATCATCTGTAACTAAGCAAAGATCATTAATTATTTCCTTCTTGGCTAGAATTATGTAGATTGTCTAATTGTCACCGAAACACATCTAGCAAAAGACGAACAATTTAAAATTAGAGATCCTGTATATAGTTCACAGACATAATAGACAAAGAACAAAATGGCGAAGTCAATAGCAAAAGTGGCTCTAAAACCAATAAATGAAAAACGAAGAAAATATAGAGGAGAACATAAATAGTTTAGCTAAACCTAAAAGTAACTCACTTAAAAGGCAAGACCCGATACATGGAAGCGAAATATAAAGGAAAAATTAAATGAATTTTCGTGAAAGCTGTCTATCGGAGAAAAGACAAATACAGACGAAATAAAAAAGACTACTTTTAAGATTATTACTTCAAGTAAGCAATATTTTAATTTATTAAGCTTGAAGGACGGAGCACTGAATAAAATATGTGTGTATGTACGAGAATATATTTTCAACTTGTTTATTTTTGTTTGATGCGTCACCTATAACTAAAACCTGGTGACACGATAAACGAAAAGGTTGGGAGAGAGATGCTAGGTAGGAAAAATAATATAATCCCGGATAAAATTAGCAGGATTATATTTAGCTACAAAACCCCCTGGATCTTTTCAACAATCCTTAAAAATAATAACAACAATAATAATAAATAATAACAATAACAATAACGGTAACAATAACAGTAACAATAACAAATGATAGAAATAACTAATAATAACAACACAACACTAACACATACACTGCCACTGATTTCACGAGTCCGCGTCCTTAACCCAGCGTCTCCTTCTACCTCAGAGATAAAATCTGAAAAGAGAGAAAAAACGGCAAGCGTATGCATAAAAAAGTAAAAAATATATAGGCAACAAACAAATAAACACATGGAAGCTTGGAAGCTTATGTTAATCTAAAAAGTAGGAGGGTTTCAGCCGATCAAAACTGACCGTCCCGGCAATGCCTTCCAGCGACATGTATTTATCTGTCCGTGGCCTCAGAAACACTTCGTTCAAGAGCATCACTTGTACGCGGGCTCTTCACAGTTTTTATACAACTGCTTCGCCCTCCGAACAAATGCTCCTTCGAACCTTAACGTTTCCTGCAACCGAAGAACGAGCCCTGAAGTTACGAAGATTCTTCCCGTGGCTGTCACCTGGACATCAAGCTTCGCCCTTCGACCGTCAAATTGTGTTATTACTTTTTCGAACATTTTAGCTTTTAAATCCTATGTCAATGTCATCTATCAAAACGCTTCAATTTTCGCTTGGAGGAAGTAATGTAGTGACCTGTGTCACAGGGTCATTTTCAGTCAGTTTTCCACTTTGAAACCATACGAATTGGAAACCGGTAGTGCGTGCGTGCTCTTTTGCTTTTCTCAGCAACATCTTGTTATGGTACGCAAGATGCTCGTTGATAATTATTCTTTCACCAATAGTAATACCAGGCACCGCATTATTCGTTGCTATTAAAGACTTTTTTGGACCAGTTTATCACTCTTTTCACTCGACAAAAATTGTGCTACAATGGATTGACACGCGCTCTTCTTGTAGGTTGGTATACTGTGCGCTACTTCGATGTCATCTTCTGTAATGTCAACTTGCAGATGTTTGGTTATATTTACTATTAGCTTTTTACAGTCTTCCCCATGAGTTTCTCTTACTCCAAAAATTTCAACGTTTCTATTCCTGCTGTACTGTTCTTGTTGGAGTTATCATTTAAATTTCGCACCTTTATTGCATTAAAGAGTAGAGTGCTATGTGGTAACTAATGTCAACGTGTATAAACAAAATGTATGTATGTTAATAAAAAGCCTCAGTTCATAAAAGTGTTTCATATTGAGAATAAAGCAATCGTCAACATTGTAGCAGAGCGTGGTTCCTCATAAAGTGGACTTGCTTCGTTGCGGCAGTGAAAGCACGGGATTTGGCGTATCGTAGCTTAGTGTTGTTCACTGGATTTTTTCGCACGGCATAAACATGGAATTCCATGGTATAGAAAAATTACGAAATGCTGATAATTGGAACATCTGGAAATTCACGGTGAGGAATTTGCTGCGTGGAACTGAGGGAGCATACGAGGTTTGCAACGGCGAATTGAAAAAGCCGGAGCCCGTGTCGGAGGATACGGATATTGATGCACTCGCCGCTTATAGCGTGAGTTGGAAAGCCTGGGACAAGGCGGATAGTGCAGCGAGTTAAATCATGGTTAAAACTCTGGAGTCTAAGGTAATAGCCCTGCTGGTAACGTGCGAGACAGCGAAAGATATGTGGCTCAAGTTGCATTCAGTTTATGAGCAACAAACAAAGCAAGCTGCCCACACTGTTCAGGCAGAATTTTTTAGTTTTAATAAAAATCCTGCTGACGATATTTTTACTCACATTGCAAAATTTGAAGGTCTCGCTCCCGGATGATTACGAGAGCCTTCGGCAGAAGTGGAGGACCAGACCTGATGAGCAACCAACAGTCTGGAACCTCATAAGACTACTAACATCTGATGAAAAACGTCGACAACAACGAGTTGTTCAGCAAGATGATTTGGTTGCGCTAATGGCGAGCAAAGCCAAAATTCAAGAAAAGAACGATCGTGACAGTCTCAACAACAATAAAGATAACCAGTCGAAGAGAGCAGCAGACCCTGGAGACAGAAATGACAAGGGCAAGCCCGTGGTAAGGTGTTTCTGGTGTAAAGCCGTTGGCCGTCTTCAACGCTGAAGAATATGACTCGTGGATCGCCGATTCTGGAGCAACGGATCATGTGACTCATCATGGTGAATGTCAATCAACGTGGTTTATTTTATATTGTTATGATACATGACGTAGTATAATAAATCATAAGAAAGAAATATTCAAAACTAATAAATTTGGAAGGTTACAATAATTAGATATTGATGGGTGTAAAATTTCGTATATGAATAATGAAAGTAATTGATACAATGAAAGGAGCCATTTGATAGTGCGATATTAGTTGAAATAAATAAACTTACTGGTTGTATTAAATGTTAATAAAGAACAAACCAAGGTAACATTAGACAAATGCAGAATATTCAAATTAATTGTTGTGACTGCTCGTTATACCGCATGTCCGATGGTTTCTTTTAATTTCCAGTTTTCGGCTTAACAATTTTAGGTTTTATTACCCTTATCACAATAACTTACACGAAAATATAATCTGACAGATTAGAAACGTCAAATTTTAAATTAATTTAATGAATGGACATGCCTTTTTTCGAATTTCTTCCATTTCATTTATTTTACTAAAGATGAACAGTGACAGACAAAAGTCACGTGACTCCGAATGGGTATAATTTTGACTATATCTAATAGGGATAGAAATTTGTTTAGTTAGTTACTGTAAAACAACTCATGAAAGCATACATGTAATTTTGAAATAACCAATTTTGTGAAATAAAAATAGAAATTATGCCTTAATTTGTGTTGGTTTTGATAATGACAAATTAAAAAAGGGCTTTAAACAAATCTACGTGGTCGAACAGGTGAAATATAAAATGGAATTTATTGAGACATCAAGTGGATGAAGAGATTATACAGATACAGTTAATTGGAGATATAGAATACAGAATGTTATATTAGTTGAAGAGATTTGGATTTATTCATACGTACAAGATATTAGTAGAGGTTTTTACAAGTTATTATTTGATTTGGATATTCTGTGAGTATTACAGGATTATCTGTAAAAAGGGAACAAAGTTAGATTTGGAACATCATAATATAGCAACTTACCAGGAGTTAGTTCGTGTGATAGTGACATTCAGGAGGAGCCAAGACTGGATTTTGGGAGCAGAGGAGTTGGTTTGGCAGAACGGATGCAATTGAAAGGATTCACAGACCATCATAGGTGTTGCTGTTTGTGAAGTGGGCAGTAAGTGTTACAGTCTGTCGACGTCAGGATCCGGTATTTGTTGGATGTTGCAGTGAAAGCTAGAGCAGTTATAGAGGTTTGTGTAGATAAGTTGAGAAAGCATTTTGAATAACTGTCAATAAAAGAAAGTGATAATATAAAGTTGATATAGTACTTACGTAGGTGAATTGAATAATAAATGTGTTAATGTAAGATACAATTGTCAAATACCGGGTTTGATGAATTTAAAAAGTCAAGTTTGACGTTATATGTCATTGATAGTTAAAGTTTTTTGAAAATACAATTTTAAAACTTCAATTAATAGAGAACTAGATTTTGGCGAACCCACCCTGAAAATAAGAGCTCTCGATTTCAAAGCAATTATTGTTTAACATTTAAGACATTGCATTAATTAAGGCATAGTTCAACTGGTGAGCTATAGCAATATTTACTATCCTCTCGCTTAGGTCTCAATTAATTAATTAATTATGTTATAAACAAACTGACTAACAATCACAATTTTCCCCCCGTTGGAGCTACCAATTTTATTATTTGCTGGCTGCTCTTATTTATAGATTGAATTATATCTTTGAATATCGAAATTATAATTATTAAAATTGATAGCACCTTGAGACTCTTTCAGGGTGGTTCGATTATCTAGTTGCTTGTTAATTAAATTTTATTTTAACAATGACTTTGAATTGTGTAATGATATTAACTGTCACCTTTCACGTCAAACAATGTGCTATTAATAATCTCAATCAAATATGACAAATGTTCATTCTATTTATATCTTATTGACTCAATATTATACGGTGATTATAGTTAATTGCACTTTTTAAATTGTCTTTTATTTACTATAGCGTCGATAGGACAAAACTACAACCCACCTTGAGCTGCTTTCACTCTTTCTGTTCCAATATCACCTCCAAGACAGCACTCTTCCTGATGTCAACAGCCCGGACCCCTATTTAATCCTGCTGTGATGCACTGCTTACTGACAACAGCTGTCAACTTGTCAAACCCTTGGCTGCTAGCAGGAAAGACCCCATTCTACTTTAATAATGTTACTGCTACCTTCCAGAGACTCCCTCCTTCCGACAGCTTCACGGCAAGTTTGTTATCACAGACGATCCCCAATTAATATTCTTCTTTCCAAACTTCAGCAACCTCTGTCGTCAGTAACCAACAGAATAGCTCGAATCCAGCAGTCCCTCTGCTATCCTCCGTCAACAGATCCACGTGTCCTCAGTACACCCTCAACAAACCCAGCACTTGACAATTCTCAAACCAATGTAACTTCTTATCAATTGTATTATTCAAAATAAACTAATTCCATCCAAATCTTATTTTCTTCTTGCTTCTTCTGCTTGCTTCTATCTAGTTTTACGACCTTCCAAGTCTCTTCAATAACTGTTACTTCATTAATAATAATCTTCTTTATATTTCTCTTAATTTTCACCTCGTAGATTTTGTTAATATAATGGTGAGGCACTAACACCCCATAAAGGAGCTTGGCCTGCAAGGCGGAAACCCTTTTTAAATGTTTTCACACACTAAAATATTAAAAAATAGGGTAATTTCTATGTTTTTATTCAGACCGAAAAATTATATCAAAAGGTACATTCTATTTTTCTATGAGTTGTTGTTCTAATAATCGTAACAAAATCTGCTTAACAACTATGTTCTAATTATTCTTGCCATCTATAAATAAAATGTATTTGAGTCTTACCTACTTCACTATATTATTTTAATAGAAATTACATTTGTCATGTGTTATATGAACATGTATTTACTTTATAATTTTCACAACCCCCAAAGAATACTCAAATGTTATCCCTTTCATCTTAATTGGTCTCAAATTCGAATTCTTTTAATGAACTTCATTCAAACAGCCAATTCTTTGTAATACTTTCTAAATTGATTGTATTGATCTCCTGAATTCTATTTTTACATTTAATCTTCAGCCAAAGCTGCTCTTAATGTACCATAACAGTATATATTGGTGATAAATCGACAATGGATGCTCTTGGTAGGGGTACGATTAAATTTGAGTCTCTTGTTGACCAGAAATGGATGCCCTGTTACATTTAAAACGTGTTGTATGTACCAAATGCCCGAAGAAACTAATTTTCAGTAATCTCAGCCCTGGACAAAAGAATGCAGTTTACATTTACACAAAGATAATGCCAATTTGTGAAGAATGGCATTGTCAAGGCATGTGGTGTACGAACTGGTCAGCTGTTCAAGATGGCGATTCGAGTGAAACCGCCGGAAATTTCGTGCCTAGCTGAAGCACACTTATCATCGGAAGGATACGCTGCACATCTGGCATGAGAGGCTTGGCCATCAAAACAAACGCCATGTAAAGCAAGTTCTGAAAGATCACAGAGTAGAATTCATAGAGGATGACCAATTCTGCGGAGCCTGCGTGGAGGGTAAACAGCATCGCAATAGTTATATTAAACGTCAACAGCGTGCCACTGAACCTGGTGAAATTATACATGTCGACTTGTGTGATCCCATGGAATGCACATCGTTGAGTGGATCAAAGTACTTCGTGTACTTTACATGTAATTTTTTAAAACTTCGTATGGTTTATTTTCCAAAAGAAAAGTCAGAAACTGCAGTGAAAATTACTAAGATGATTCAAGTCGTCAGGAATCATCGTGGAAAACCGATGAAGATTTTCCAATGTGACGGAGGCACGGAGTTCGATAACGCTGAAGTGTAGAAAACCATGACTTCCAATGGAGTAGCACTGGAGATTACCAATCCGTACACCCCACCACAAAATGGCTGTGCGGAGCGGACCAACAGAACTGTGGTGGACCTTGCCCGAACGATGCTCTTGGCGAAAAACTTGCCCAAGTTCTTGTGGGCCGAGGTGGTAAATGCTGCAGTATATATTTTGGAGAAACTTTGTTTTTGGTACAGGATGTTATGTACACGTGCCAAATGAAAAACGCAAGAAATGGGACGGAAGAGACAAACGAGGCATATTCGTCGGTTATTGAGACAACGTGGACGGTTTTCGAGTTTGGTACAAGTCGGAAAATCGCGTTGTTCGGAGTAAAGATGTCGTATTTGAGCCTGAAATCGCAGGGAAATTGCTGAGTTTGTTTCCTAGTGGAATTGACGATTGCTCGCAGCTTGAGGAACAAAAGGGGGTGTTTGATTTGTCTCGCTTGACAACCGACTCATCACATGAATCATCGAAATCAGAAATGGAGCATGATTCAGTTCAAGAGCAGGACTCGGAGAATCCAACGTCGTCTGTGAGAGGGCCTCAGTTACAAGATCGTTCTAATTTAAAATGACCGAAGCGCTTGATAGAAATGATGATCTCCGAAGTCAATGTACCAAAGAATTATATCGAGGCGATGAATTCAGCGGAAAAGGTGCACTGGAGAGCAGCGATGGAGGAAGCAATAGATTTCCCGGAAAAAACTCGACATGCGATTTGGTAAAATTACCAGCAGAACGTAAAGCTATATCAAATCGCTGGATATTTCGTGTTAAACGCGACGCCGATCCTAAAATCAGTCGCTATAAAGCGCGATTGGTCGTCCGAGGATTTAGTCAACGAGAAGGGATTGGCTATAACGAAACTTTCAGCTGTGTCGCACGTTTTGGCACGATTTGGACAATGACGAGCATTGCTGCAAACGATAAACTGGAGCTCGCTCAATTCGACGTCAAAACAGCGTTTTTAAACGGCGTAATTGAGAAAGAAATTTATATGCAACAGCCTGAAGGTTACGATGATGGCAGCCAGCGTGTGTGCAAACTTCAGAGAAGGTTGTACGGACTGAAACAGTTTCCACAGTGCTGGTATAAACGTTTCATTTCTTTCGAATTTCATGAGAGTGCAGCGGATCCATCCTTGTCTATCGAATCTCGAATGAGGATAAACTGATAGTTGTACTATACGTCGACGACGGATTAGTAATCGCAACTAAGAAAATCGCCATTTAAAAATTCATGAGCCGACTCAAAGAGGAATTCAAGATAACGACCGAGCCTGTCGGTACGCATTAAAAACATTTGTAGTGTAATTCCCGTATTGGTATAATCTAATCGAAGACTCACTTGACGACTTTAAGAATAATCAAATAATTTTGCTTACAAACTCAACAGGTTGCTTTGTAGAAAGACCGCATGCCGAAGGCAACCCTTTTCGTGCGAAAGCAAATGTATTTTTGATAATTCACAGTCGCCTCATAGTATTATTACTGATAATACCATGAATACCAATAAGAGAATTACACTAAAAGTGAATGTAATGCGTATCATGAAAAGTTCTTGGAAACGGCGTGACAGCGTTGATTGAGGTATTTGGGTATACCTCAATCAACGGTGACAGTGACAGCTGAAAGCTCAAAATTGAAAACACCAAAACGATAACACCACTGTGTTTTCAATTATTAATACGTAGTCTGTATAACAATCTTATACATTATTAATGGTATAATCACTTGTCATCTCATAAGAGCATTAATTCTTTCCGGTAATTTTTTAGAGTGCATAGAAACAACGTATTAATCGGCACGAGCGATACATGAGGGCCGATTACGTTGTTCTGTGCACGATAAGAAAATTACCGGACA
Organism: Agriotes lineatus; assembly: GCA_940337035.1. Lineage (NCBI taxonomy): Eukaryota > Metazoa > Arthropoda > Insecta > Coleoptera > Elateridae > Agriotes > Agriotes lineatus. The sequence goes on from OW679195.1 coordinate 169,790,763, forward strand.
CGAATTAATGCTAGAATGTAGATTCGGCAAGAAAATCGTAGCGACACGGCCATAAAAAGCAAAATTTAAATTTTACTCGAAAATAAAATATCAAGTGATATCAAAAATGTATCCATTCACTGTTGTTAATATGTTGGTGGCACTGTAAGTCTATGTCAAAAGTGACGCAAAACCTAACCTGTTAACCTCGAATTTGACATAGACTTACAGTGCCACCTGCCCCCAACATATTAACAACAGTGAATGTCAAAACATTATCGCCTAATAATTTCAGTTAGTTTAGTCAACTTAAAAAAGATTATCAATATTTTTTTTGTTGGCTTTGAAACCATACTAAAATAAATTTTTCTATTGGTTCTTAATTAGTGTCGTACGATTTTCATTTAAATTTTGCACCTTTATTGCATTAAAAAGTAGAGTGCTATGTGGTAACTAATGTCAACGTGTATAAACAAAATGTATGTATGCTAATAAAAAGCCTCAGTTCATAAAGTGTTTCATATTGAGAATAAAGCAATCATCAACAGTTCTAGGTGCTGCAACTGTGCGTTCATATTTACGATTACGTCATCATTTTGCTTGTTCTGTTCTTTTACTAAATGGTGCACTTCTTTTTTTAGGTTTTTCACTTCCTCAATATTACCACTTAGGAGCTTATTTAGTTCATCATATTTTGCAGAGACGAAAGATGCCGAACTTTTTAATTCCCCCAATTCATTATCTATCTATACCAACAATTTTACTATCAATGGAGGAAAGCATTTTCATGATATCAGTTAAGGACGTGGTATTATCATGGCCTGGCTGCTGCATTGCTTTTGTTTGATCCTCTTGACCTTCAACCCCTAAAGGAATTTTATTTGAGTTCAGTCTTTGACGCGTAGTTGCCCCTATACATTTCCAATGCTTTTTGTTTTTTCCCAGTATGTTGTAATTATTTTTGCCGATTGAGCAATCAAAATGATAACTATTTTCGCATTCACCACGCGAAATCGGTTTGAATAACTTGGGTGCAACGACTGCAGTACATCGATAATGTTGGGTCTATTTGACATCTGCTTTGGACGGTCGCAACATGAAATCAAAACTATCCACTTTAAATTTCACCTCGCACAGTCCAGGGCATTTTTTAAGATATAAATGTGTGTCCAAATGGACACCCAATGATTAAAGTTGGACACCCAGTAAGTCTTGAATTGGACAAGGTAAAAATAGAAAATACACACTAAAATGCACAAAACATTAATTTATAATTTATAAAATAAACAACATTTACATTCAGAACATTGAACAAAGAACAAATAAAATATTAAACAATATTAAGAAATATCAGTTTAAAAAAGATAAACAAAAATATTATTAAATGCTTCCAGTTGTTTTAAAAAAATTTTTGGCGAAATCCCGCTGGGCGTAAAGTTTCAAATGTGGTTCTCTATATCTACGATCTTTTTTTCCAAAAATTCGGCCACAGCCTGACGAGGATCGTAATGTGCAGTGTCAATTCTATTCAGTGAAATAAACAATTTGTAGTTCATAGATTCTTCCATTAGAGAAGCTTTATGTTCTGATTTTATTTGATTGTAATGCGATATGACCGTTTCTGTGGTCATAGAATGTGGCGATGTGATTAATATTGCACAAAATAGTTTTTGGACAATACCTGTGGTTTTTGCAACAATATTTTTTAGTTGGACACTATATTTACAGCCAACGGCTCTGGTGTCTAATTTTAGCAATTCACTAATAGTAGGCCAGTTATCACAAACGCTATCAGCAAATTACTTACATTGTCCTCTCCAACGAGTGTTTTTGCTAGTTCTCGGCCAGCATTGATCAACTCTGTTGGGGAAGACGCGTCTAATAGCGATTTCATAGTAGAGATGGTAGAGTCGTCCTCCACATTTAGTCGCACATTTAAAAAAATAATAAAAGCAGTGACGATTTCTTCTCTTCCTGCCGACCATAATCGTCGATTTGTGGTGACATACTTATTTGGTGTTCGTTTAATGCTAGTAGCTCACAAAAAAAACTTTTTACAGGTTGGACACCTAGTAGCAATTTCTTAAAAATGCCCTATCGCACACGTAACCACCGCACACCGTACATTCAGGCAATCCTTGATGTTACATATTCTTATTTTAAATTGTTTTTCCATGGCAGTCTTTGTTAAAAATATATTCTTTGATTTGGGAAATAAACATAAAAGAAAATATGAGAGATCAAAGTTAGGCGACGATTTTGAAATTTAGTATAGGGGCCTACATGTTGATTTTAAACAACTTTTCTTAATAACTTTTTTCTACGACCACCACTAAAAGTAGGCCTTTTAGCGCTAGCTTGTTTCACTAAAAGTGACATTTTATAATTTAGCGTGTTTAAAATGAAATCAGCTGTTTACTTTTAGCACATGTGTTATAAAGTGTAGTGAGGTCATAAAACTACAATTTCGAACTGGAAGTGAGGTTCTAAAGTTATCCTAGTTACTTCTTGCGTTAGACGTAAATTATTTTTTAAATAATTAAAGCGTTATGTAATGAATAAAGTCAGATGTGTAGTATTAATAATTACCTTTAATAACTGACTTTGACAGTACTGGCTCCACAAACATTCACCTGCGCGTCAAGGCCATCTCTTTATGATGACATAAATTATAACTGACATAAATGCAAACCTTTGTTAAATCGACATTTATGGATTAATTAACAGAAAATTTAAGGTCGTCGAAAAAATATTGTATGCAAACTCGTGCTAAAAGTGTTATCGCACTCGACATGTTATGAAACTCAGCCTTCGGCTTCGTTTCATAATTTTCATGTCTCGTGCATAAACATCAACTTTTAGCACTTGTTGCATAAATAGCTATTTGTCGTATTTGCCACATAAAAAGCACTTTACAGAAAAATAGGTTTTTTGAAAATTTCTAAGGTACACTTGATTTTTCAAAACTGAAAGTATGTTAAAAATTAGCCTTCAACCAAGCAGGGTTGAACTCCAAAAAATGATAATTTAAATAGAGAATTACGAATATTTTCAGTTTTTGAAAGAACAGGTCGGCCTTGACAGTGAAATGAAAACTATTTTCTTTTCAGGTAAACTACCCTTTTTGTTCATGATACGGCAAAATTTTACGAGAAAAGTGGTTCAGAATGATAAATTATGGTCTTATACAAAATTTCAGGAAGATCTATTTCCTTAGATTAAACCGTTATTTTTAGATTAAACAAAATAATTTTTTTTCAGGTAAACTAGGTACCCTTTTTGTTTATAATACGGCAAAATTTTACTAAGAAAAGTTGTTCAGAATGATAAATTATGGCCCTATACAAAATTTCAGGAAGTTCTACCTACTTAGATCAAACCGTCATTTTTAATAAATACAATTTTAACGGTTTATAAGTAGGTAAATCTTCCTGAAATTTTGTACCTGAAAAGAAAATAATTTTTGCTTCACCGTCAAGGCCGACTTGCTTTTTTAACAACTGAAAATATTCTTAAAATTCTCTTCCGACCAAGCAGTACCTAATCCCACTATTTTAAAATAAAATTCAAAAATTTTTAGTCCATCTCACCTCTTGTAACATCAATAATAATAATAATAATAATAATAATAATAATAATAATAATAATAATAATAATAATTTTATTTAAACCAATCCCAATTTATATACATATAGGAAATTAAATATATTGAATTATACTTAGAATTAGAAATAAATAAATAAATTACTCTCCGCTTAAGCTATGAAGAAGCTTGCGTGCGGAGTACATATATACCGGGTGTAACAGGATCATGGTACACCCCCGTATCTCCGTTAGTTTTAAAGGTAATTTATTGAAATTTGGTATATCCCATATACATAATAAGCGGCACTTTTTGACCTGCAAATGATTTTTTTTTCACTTCCGGTTTCGCCGGAAGTGATACCAACTTTCGATTTTTAAATAGAACACCCTGTATATTATTACATTTCTGAAATCTGCATAATTTTCTGAATCCAATGATACCACATAAGTGACATTTCAAACGTCAAAAATTTTTTTAATTTAATTTTTAGTTTTCCATTTAAGTGTGCCATGATGGTTCCGATTTATTCCAATTGATCCATTTAATGCTAGAAAAATCGAAATCCCGTCAAAAATACTAAATTGCGTTTTTTATGAGCAAATAAAGTTCACCGTAATCAATTTTGGGGTAAAACTCAATTTTTTCAAATGGAACCATATTGGTACCGTGGTACCATTTATTAGTACTATTAATAAGGAATTTA
>OW679195.1:169795130-169900712 GCA_940337035.1 Agriotes lineatus
AACAAAAAAAGCATTAAAATCCAAACTAAGAAGTTAATTAAAATTTGTTTTGCCCACAAATACTTTTTAATAAAATCACAAAAAAGTGGGAAATGGGTTTACAATATTTTTATTATTATTGAATTGATTATCCTTAAAAGTGTTATTAGTCTAACTAAAAAATCTATTTAACATTTTAGCTAGGGTTTTCTTTGTTTGTCGATTTCAGACTGATTACTTTTCACGTTGCAGAAATCAGTAACAGCAGTTGCCATAATAAAGTATCTATGCCGGGGTCAGTAGCTCAGTGGTAAGCATCCTGACTACTGATCTAAGGGTTGCGAGTTCGATTCCCGGTCTCGGTGAGGTTTTCAAAAATAAAAAATGCAGATGAAAGCCTCTACAGAATGCCATCATTCGGAAGTGATGTAAAACCGTGGGTCTCATGTTACTACGATGTGTAGCATGTAAAAGATCTCTTGCTAGGGTTGGAACTCCTTAGTCTCGGCAAAATTCTAAGTAGGATTTGACCATATGACCCAAGCAGTCGGTGTCTAAGGTACCTGGTACTCTGCATGCCTAGACCTTGTCCATTAACAAACAAACAAACAAAGTATGTATGTGTATGAATGTATGATGTATGAGTATAAGTGTTGGTTGTATGGTGTATGTAACCATTGTAACCAAGTTTATGGCGAATGCTGTTGCTGTATAGTGTATTGTATAAGTATAGGTAAAAAGAACAAAAATACGCTTTTAAAAAATTGCAGCAGTTGCAGGTAAATTCACGAATCCACAGGAATAGACAGGCTCTGTAAAATGATTTAAATTTTTTATATAGGTATTTAAATCATTTTGAAAAGATTTAAATCTTAATTTTTAAGTAAAAATCAAAGATACTTTTCAAAAAGATTTAAATCATAAATCAAAAAACATTTTCTGAAAAAAAGATTTAAAATCAAAGTATTTAAATCAAAAAAGTATTTAAATCAAAAAAAGATTTAAATCTCACTGATTTGTGACAGCTCTGCAAGTTAGTAATTGAAGATGCTTTATTCAAGAGGGATCAGTTCGTTCGTTGTTGCATTTTATTATTTTCCTCAATATTTTTTATGCCTAATTAACTGGAGATAAGTTCCAGTTTTAACACTCGCTTGGTAATGATTGAAGCATTTGTGGATACATTTTATTGCATTAAATAGTTTTTTTTTTTGTAAAAATAATACCGATTAGATTATAATCTCAAGAAATCACTGGACATCGAAGACCATACTGGTGCTTTATTTAATAGGGATCAAGTTGTTCTCATATAAAATCTATGGTCTGACATCTTTTACTGTTGTCCTAAATTTCGTCCAATTGACACTTTCATTACACTATTCATCATGCATCTGCATCTACAACATCCTGATCACTTGTTCTTATCTGGAGTATGTTCTCATATTATATTACTCATATTGCCTCTTATCTGGATTACATACTAAAACCATTTTATTAATTTTATTTCGAACCACTTCTCAATTGTTTATTTTGGATTTTCTTCTGCTTCCGTGTTTCTGTTATTACTCAATTGATTGTAGTTTGTTATATTGAATATTTGCTTCTCTCTTTTGTTAAAACCATGTCTCATATTACGCGTTTTGCTTTATTGGAATTACATCTTCTGTTATTGTACTTAAATATATGAAAATTGGAGCTTCTTCAAATTTATATATCTATAGCTTTTCCCCTTGTCATATTTTTTACTTTATCATGTATTTTCTTTTTCTCAGCTTAAAAAAGTACAATAATAAGGGAGAGTGATGGGTTTGGTGACTTTCTCAGCTTAAAAAAGTACAATAATAAGGGAGAGTGATGGGTTTGGTGACATTTTAGAAAACTGTTAGTGTGTGTGAAACGGCACTGTAGCTATTATTTATGGAAAAACGTTCGCTAATAGGTTTTGTTCAAGATCTGGTAACTTTACCTAAACTCTTCAGGTGCACTACGAAGTATAAAACGCATCTTTTGGTTTTCGTTTAATGTTGGTTTGAGTATAAAATAGTTTGACCTTACACTTTTTAATTTTTAGATATTTCCAGGAGATTTCTTTACACATCAACACAAATTTAGATAACCGAGGTTAAGATTATTGAGACCTTGCAGTTGTAGATACAGACTGGTGCTCAATACATTAATAAAATAAAATACTGCTGATTTAAGTAGTCTACGCCTTTCATTCAAGTTTTTAAAAGATTAGAGAAGTGCCAACTCAATTTATTTTATCTGCAAAATTTGTTTATAGCTTTCTTTGAGTCCACAGTAATTCTTGTTAATACCTCTGTACACTTTAGGTTTATAATTTCATGTTGATACATTTCATTGTGAATATTTCTAATTTGGTTTTTGTTCCAGGAGGATGAAAAAGTAATCGAACTGGTAAAAAAATACGGACCAAAGAAATGGACGCTAATAGCCCGGCATCTGAAGGGCCGAATCGGCAAGCAGTGCCGAGAGCGGTGGCACAACCACCTCAATCCCAACATCAAAAAAACTGCCTGGACAGACATGGAAGACAATATCATCTATCAAGCACATCGGGAATGGGGAAACCAGTGGGCCAAAATTGCAAAATTGCTTCCTGGAAGGTGAATTTTGGTGTATTTTATTTTACATCTTTCCACACTGAAAGAAGTGTGCTTGCGAGCATACTTAATGGAGCCTCATTAAGGAAAACTATTCCTATCTGAGCATGGTTTATTTGCTTTAGTAGTTGAATACACAAGTTGTAATAAACATGGAGTTCACTGACTTTATGGAGTGGTTACGTTCTAATTCCAGAACTTATTTAATGAAGCTATGGGTTTTTATTGGATAATAGAGTTGTTTTATTTGTCTAATAACATTATAGTGGCATCATGGTTAAAATTGAATGTAAAACTTTTTAGAAAAAACCTACAAGGTTATGTGACCATCAAAATATGAAACTAACTTGTCTGTCCTGATTAATATTGGTAATGATAACTTATAGCAATAATACAACAGCTCCGTTTATAAATATTTTTATTTTTCATACACAATTCTTATGCCTACAGGACAGATAATGCAATTAAAAACCACTGGAATTCGACTATGCGACGAAAATACGACTCCGAAGGGCGCATTCCCGACGGAGAGTCTCGTCGTAGTCGGAGCCGTAGGAACCAAACCCGCCAGCCAGAAATCAGACCAAAGCCCATACTACACACAGATACCTCATCTGACACCCACTGCTTGCGCCAGGAAAATGTACCTGTGGCGTTTGGAGATGTAAGTGTGGGTAGTGATTTTTTTCAAAAGCTGCTACATGAATACGTTTTTAGGACTACGCTGTGGAATTCTATGACCAAACCAGTAGTCAATCCAGCGGTGGCGGATTTTCAGCCAACGGTGCCACCCCCAGCCCTAGTCCCCTGACTCCAACACCTACGCCAACTCACATGCTGCTTAATCCTTACGAGAGGCTGCAGCCCTCACCACCTCAAGACTCCAACTCAAACCAAATAACGTCATTCCAGTACTTGAATTCGGAAGTGTACAGCAATGGGCAAGCCAGTCCTGTCAAGCTCATTCATCTTAACGACGATTTAGGGCTCGAGCTTGGTTCAGGGATTGACCCCCTCAAGGGATGTGACCTAAACTCTCACTATATTAAAACTCGTAAGTTTGATTCTTTGTGTTCATTTATAGGTTGCAATTTAGACCGTACTCTACTTCATTGAAAGTCGAAACACGAATTAGTGCGACTAATGATTCAATCTTGCTAGGTAATTTTTTTTTAGGATTACCTGGTGCATCTATCATGTTGGCTAACACAACAAATAATGCTGCTTAATATTCATATTCATTTTTTTCTGAAAGTAGTTTTGAAGGACCATATTTCATGGCAGTTTTTCTACTTCATAAAAAATTTTAATAGGAAGTTGTATTGATTGTTATTATGTTAATTTCACAATCTAAATTAACTTTCAATAATTTATTTTAACCATACGAAAAGCTTCTGTAATCTATGAACTACAGTGTAGCTAGAATACGCATCCCATACATGTTTATAAGAACGCCAAGAGGTAACAGACTAGGTTAAGTTAGAAGAGAGCTTATCATCGTTGAATCCCATCCTTTTTTATGGTCTTATTTTGACGTTAGAATAGCATCTTTAACATGGTTGTAGGCTGTGCAGCTTTCAGAAACTTAGAAATGGAAATGAACCTTGTTTCAGAATTTTTCAATGTTTTCTAAATATTCCATCTTACTCATTTTCTAAATTTAGTAAAGGACTATCATATAAATTAAAACAAATTTAACTTACTGGAATAACAAAACGTTTTTTTTAATTGGCAAAGCTCTTTTGATCAATAATTTTTATCAGGAGATTAAAAAAAATTAAAGAAAAGCAGTAGTTAATGTTTATATTCTGCAAAGATAAAAGTGGGAAGCTGATTGGAGATGAAAAAAAAACATTGAAAGCTAGGAGTATTTTCAACAAGTGCTAAATGTAGAAAAAACAAAGAAAAGTGTAAGAATGTAGAACCAAAGAGGATATTGAAAGCACAACCAAAGTGAAGGTAAAAAAAATAATTAAGAATATCAAAATCAGAAAAAGTCGTGGAGAGAAGGAAATTTATATAGAACTAATAAAGAATATAGAAGAAGAGCTAGAAAATAAAATACATACAGAGAAGATAGAGTTGCCAACAGTGTCGATGCCGACCCAAAGAAAAATAATTTTGGAGGGGTGGAAATTGAAATAATCAACAATTTTAATACCAAAAACAATTTTAAAAACGAATTGACAACTAAATGTTCCATGCCGCATGCCACCAGTAATGTCATTTGATAACTTTGTTTTTCAATGGTTACTGTGATTGATTTCATATAGTAAATTACTAAATTAGTAATATTTTGATTCTTTAATAGTGGATATTTCAACAATGGATGAAGTAATTATAAGCAACTTATATATTTTGAAAAGAGAATTTTAAGCGCTATCCAATAAACACATAATATATAGGGTGTTCCATTAAAAAAAAGTATACAATAAGTCAAAAAGTTCACCCTTGATGCTCAATTGTTTTTTGAAGTACCAAATTTGGACAGTTTGGATGATACCCTACAATTTTAATCTGAACAATTTTTTCTATCTAGAATAAAGTCGCTAGAAGCTGTCAAAATTTGAGCAAACACCCTGTACATTAGTTTTTAAGATTAAAATGGTTTTTAAATGGATTACTGAAGTCTATATTAGGTTAATACAGGGGTCGGCAACCTTTTTCGGACGGCGGGCCATTTTCAAAATAAATTTTTTTATGCGGGCCGCACATTCAAATGTAACTTAAATAGTGCTTTTATATCATATACGAGTATAAATATTATTAAAAATAAATATAGAAAAAAATATTTTTTATTGACATGCTATAATAACAATACTGTTAGAGAACAAAAATTTTACAATTCTTAAAAGGGAAAAAAAAAGAAAATACAATTCCAATTAAATATGTATAAATATGTAAATATAAAATATGTAAATATAAAAAATATAAAATATTGTAGTGAAACGTCATACGGCTGTCAACATGAACGCACATATGAACATACAGTAGCAAACTGGCGAAATGAAAGAATTAGTGATGGGCCTATCCGGAATGAAAAATCGGAAAGTTTCCGATTGTTCAAAAAATCGGAAGGTTCCTATTATTTCGGAACTTTTCGGAATTCGATTATTTTACTATTCGGTACACAAAATGAGAAAACGAAATGCCAATTTGAACTGAACGGAATACGGAATGTTGTATTGACTCACTTGACTGCTATATGCTGGTTGGCGAATGTCGACGGGTCGCGCCGTGTGCGCACGTGTATGATACGTGAATGGCACTAATGGCAGTGGTATTTCGTAGATTAATTATTAGATAGTACACATAGAGACTTCAAATTCAAGTATTGTTTTATACTATCTATTATGTACTTTATGTGCTATTAAACTTTAAAATATCACTACCATTTTCCGAAAGTCTATTAACGTAACTACTGTAATAATTTGAAAAAATATTTTATTTCCTCATATCCCACTGTGCGACTCAAACTCATAAATTGTTTTTTAGGATACTGCATTGCTAACTAGCGTCTACATAGTTACAAACGAGTCCGGTAGATAAAATTTACCGGCCTAGACCAGTAGTAATAGAACTACTACTGGTCTAGGCCGGTAAATTTTATCTATCGGACTCGTTTGTAACAATGTAAACGCTAGTTACCAATGCAGTATCCTAAAAAATCTTATACGATACACGACCGGTAGAATTCTTATGGCCTTGCCAAACATACAGGTCTCGCCCTACGGTTCGACCTGTAAAGTATTGGCGCGGCCATAAAAATGTTGCTACCGGTCTAATAACGTAAATAGCTATTACTGACCGTCCGACAAACCCAAACAATAGATGCCAACGCAGATAAGGGCTTACGGCGCGACGGCGAGTGCTCTCATCGTAAATTTGCACGCACTTCATCTTCTTTCCGCTTGTTGTTATTTTGCTCGTTTTCCCTTGCTTGCATTTACGGAATGTAAAATAATCGGATGATATTCCGATTTTATAAACATTCCGAAATGGAACATCCCGATTATTGAAATCATCTGATTATGCCCATCACTAGAAAGAATGCTACACTTGCTAAGCGAGACGTCGTATTCGCTGAGGAGTGGGGATTAAACTTGCGCAGTAAAATAGGTTTCCCACTATGCTTCTGTTTGTCGCGCATTTTTGTCACCGTCCACATTTCGGCACGCTTACGCTCTAAGTTTGTTAATTTTTCCTAAAGTTATATTGGTGCTTTGGCGGGCCGCGCAAAAAGTTGCAAAGGGCCGCATGCGGCCCGCGGGCCGCAGGTTGCCGACCCCTGGGTTAATAGATAACTACAAACAGCATCCATGGCTTGGAATGCCAAGAACAGTAATTATAAATGCAAGTAAGCTAAAAATGACAGCTGGTCTAACATTTGTAGCAGTATGAACTGCGAAATAAAGGAAGAGATAAAATACTTTCTTCGTTGCACATGCGGCAAGAAATTGTTACTTCAGTGGATACATGATGTTGCACTTAGTTGCAAATGCATGCAACAAAAGCCAACATGATGCAACAGAGTTGCTTTGGTGGAGACACCTTGTTGCAAAAATATGAAATATCTTTCTACGAAGTGAAACACTAAAATTGCTGTATGTTGATTTGGTGAAGATGCATCTTTAGAGACAATATGGCCTATACAGAAAACAAGATAGATGAATACCAAGGGTGTTTCAGGATTCAGGATGAACTATTCAGTGACAGATCTTTTGCTATAAGGGAGATATTTAGACTTTATGCAAGCATGTAGCATGGTAGGAAGAGAATTCAGAATAATGAAACTACAATGAATGTCAAAAAAAACTAACATGCTTAATACAAATTACTCAAATTTACGCAGCAAAGACAGTTAAAGGCAATCTATATTTGGAGTTTTAGATAAGAAGAGATTTAAGACAGGGACCCACTATCTACAGCGCTTCACTTTGCAACCTAGACTATATGAAAATCTGAATTCATCCGCTGACTCGCATTTAAATTTATAGTTGTAGACCATCAAATATATTGAATAAAACTGATGGGAAACAAATGAATACCATTCAAAAAACAAAATAAATAATTGTTTGAAATGCAAGGATTTTCCAATATCAGCGATAGAATTTTAAAAGCCGATTGAGCGAGCCACCTTTGAACCGTCAATTTTTTTATAGTTGTGTTTATTCAGCGTTGTCATCATGCTTTAATGACTTATAGAAATAATGCGTATTAATATCAAAATGCCTTTTCTGCTATGTTCCGTGAGCTACTTGAAGTTTATGGTCATATAGAAGGTTCAATTCGTCTAATTGTTGGAAAATGTGAAACTACTGGTTTAGTGATGGATGAGTCAACACCTGTACGTCGTTGTACTTGGATGAGAATATTGTCGCTGTTCGAATTAGTGTGAATGAAGAACAAAATCTCCCAATTTTTCGCCATGCCCAAGAACTTGGACTTTCTCAACTTGGTGAATTTTGCATAACAACTTGGATCCTTTTTCCTACAATGTTTAATTGACTGAAGAACTGAGGTTAAATGACCCATTTGATAATTTGCTGATTGGGCGCTAGAGCAGTTACAAATCGATCCCAATTTTGGCAAAAATATGTCAAAGCCCCATTTTTTTGTTAAATGGCTTTCAAACAAGCAGAATTGTTGCATTTGGGGTAAGTGTAACCCACAAGAGATTCAACAGTGTTTTGTCCAAATTTTGTCTTTCAAAATGAGGTCTGAGCTGCAGTCACTGGCAACAGTAATCAGTATGGGTCCATGATAATAGATTTTTTTTGCCTAGCTTGAATGAAATGTACAGAAGGACATAACCAACATGTGGTTCCAGTATGACTGCGCTACATATGCCACACATTGTACTATATAATCACTTTATTGGAGGAAAAGGGCTCATTATCTCAAGAGATGGAGATATTCACTATCCACCAAGATTGTGCCATTTAATGTCTGTATACGCCGATGGGCTGATATTATTATTATATGCTGATAAACCACTAACACACCCTAAGGACAATACTACTCGTGTTATTTGTGAAATACAGCCCTAAAGTGTTTGAAAATTGTGTTATTTGTTTGCACGCTACACAATGAAACGCTGGTGGCATTTCACCGATGGTATTTATTACTAAAGGCTGGATTTGTATGCACTAAAAACATCAAAATGTGGAAGCAAATTATGCACCTAAGAATACAAAATATGCAATTAAAAATGCAAAATATGCTTGAAAAAATTAAAATAGAACACAAAATTTTCTATTTAGAGCCGGTTTTTCAACCATGGTTTTTGTCATTTACGAGAATTTAGTTCAAGAGTTGATCTCAATTCAACAACGTTTCCGTTTTTCAATCGAGTTCTGACATTGGTTCATTTGAACACAGTTTAACCATAGCTCAGTTCGGAACACGTTTGTGTATCTAACATCACATCTGTTTAAACAAATTCTGTGTCTACCGCTCACAGATCAGATTTTAGTTATCGTTAGCCGTTATTTTCTGTTTGCTTTCATGCTTTCAAGTTTCAAACTGGAAGCACGTGTGTAATTCAATTAATTTTCTTATTTATGTTGAAAATGGATACAAATAAACAAGCACCAAATTTGCTAGAGATGAACTTGAAAGTCGAAACCTAGCGAAAAACTCATTTTCATTTTTGTTATCATCCAATATTGCAAATAAATGCTCCATATTATCCATTTTTAATAACAATTTTTTTAGATAACACAAAAACAATTATTTCTTTCAGGTTATGTTTAAACCTCAAATTCAAACGCCAGTAATAACCAAATCAAATATCAGATTATGGATTTATCCGAATGTCGCTGAAGTGAGTTTAAATCAGCTCTCTGGACCGTTTAACTTCAACGCCATTCAAACCCAGTTCATCGGTTGTGCCAGTATTGAAAAACAGCACAGTATGTGTGAATTGGGTTTAAACTTTGAACTGAATTTAAACCATGATTAAAAAATTGGCCCTTAGTATTAATATGAAGAAAAAAGAAATACTAAGGACTAAGAGCACTAAATTAAAAGTGTTTCTAATATTAAGAAAATATGTTTATTAAATTAAATTATTGTCATGAAAACAATCGCTCGACATTAGGAGATGTTATCAGATGTTACTGTGGCAAGTTTTCTACAGTTGATTTCTCATAAAACAGAAAATTACGGATTTTTTTGTTAAAGTAACTTGACGTTTTTTATATGCTTGTTTAACAATTTCGCTTGATGCACTTCCAAGAAATTTCTGAATGTTTGCTATTCTTTCTCAATTTTTTTACTACGGTTTCACTTGTTGATTCCGGTGCTTTAATTGCCTGAACCATTCTTGTAAAGTAAGTGACAATGTAGCTAATTCACTTTGTATATTGTTCTGCAACATAAGCAGGTTCTTAATACGGCATTTCCACCCTTTTAATTACTGAGTAGAATTAGGTAAAACATTTCTAAGAAAAAATTATATTTAAATTTCTTGAAAACTTGAACAAGCTTTAAGATTTTAAAATTTTCATAAGAATCTAATCTAAAAAAATCACACGCAAGTATTATATATGCTTTGAATGTTTATCATAGCAGCACCTGAAATGCTGTGTTTCTTCTAAGCTAACTAAATATCTTGGCTACTATTCACAAGATATCCATATATGAGATGCTTATTTAAATACAACATGCAGCAGTAACTTAAAATATAGATTAAAAATAATAATAATTAACTAATGAAGTTACATTTCAAATATAGGAAATAAGTAAAATTGACATCAAAAGATTTTTCAAATGTTTATTAATAACAATGTTTTATTACAATCATTATAGTTTTGTATATAATCAATTATAATTACCATAGAATTTCATTTAACTTTTCCATGCGGTTTTGACATTTGGATTTACTCTCATTTCAGGTTTGGTGCCTTCAGATTTTCGAACCGATAATAATACTTTAGTACCTGTCACAGCCAACATGTCTCGTGCTGCCACCCCCTCTATTCTAAGACGCAACTCCAAGTGTCGGCGACGAGGCAGTGGCAACACTTCAACCGAATATGTTCTTCCAGATCTACTTGCATCGCCCAACGAGGTTAGAAATATTTAATCAACATCGACTCTCCTATACTTAATTAGTGTAATTACAGGATGTGCAGATGTTGATGGAGAAGTACAAGTCAATCCCATGTTCTCCAATCAAGAACGGAAGCACGCCAATCAAGCAGCTCCCCTTCAGTCCATCCCAGTTCCTGAACAGTCCAAATCTGTCGTTCGATGTCACATTGGCCTCGACGCCGGTGAAACAAATTTCGCTAATTTCCACACCCAGAAAGGACGAGCTTGCAGGGGTAAGGTACAGTAGATGACTTATTTTCTATTTTTAAATAACTTGCATTCAGGAACGTGACTACAGTCCGTTGAGTACACCTAATGGCCTGCCTGCATCGGAAAAACTTGAACCTAGACCATCCACATCAGACGCGGTGACCCCCAGCAAGCCCGATCGAAGCTTGTTGGACGAAGTGCCACGTACCCCTACACCCTTCAAAAAGGCTCTGGCCGATTTGGAGAAGAAATCCGGCCCTCTTAAAAACCTCCCCGACACTCCCACACGGCTGGAGGACATTACCGAAATTGTGAAAAAGGAGCAGGACATGAGCTTGCAGTATGAGACTGATAATAGTATGATAATTTCGGTAAGTAGTTTTGTTATAAGTAAATTTACTAACCAAAAGCCTACAGTTTGCATGCGGCCTCAAAAGTTACCCGGCAGTTGTTTGAATATTGAATAAACATGCAAATATGTCCTGTGTATAGGGACCTTATAGATTAGTTTTACTATGATAATTTGCTTTCCAAGAATAGCAAAGAAGAGAAATCTAAGCCAACAAAATACTCTTAGGGCCGGTATTACAATACAAGGTTAAACTTGCAGTAAAGTTAAACTTTACCAGAAGTTTAACCTGAAGATTATCTCAAATGCGTATTACAAACCTCTGTGAGACGGCGGTAAAGATAAACGCAACATTTGCAACGTTGGTAGGTTTAATTGCCAAATAACTAACTTTGCGTCTATTTTGCTGTCAAATTCTACTTGCTGAAAACATATCAAATTTTATTTTAGTTATTTGTTATCATATATAATCTCATAAGAGCAATAATTCATATCCGGAAATTTTTTTGAGTGCGTTCCAACAACATCGTATTAATTTGCCTGAACGGGACGCGAGGGCAAATTAGGACGTTGTTGGAATGCACGAAAAATAATTTCCGGATATGAATGAATGCTCGAATGCAGATTCGGTAAGAAAATCGTAACGACGCAAACCCTAAAAAGAAATAATCCATATCTAGATTAATAGTATAATATTTAGTGTCGCTTCATCATTATGAGTAGAAAACCAGTTATGACAAAAGTTTATATTGTTTATCATATAGGATAGTATCTACTACCAGTAAAACGGAGGCTTTTGATAGCCCAAAACTGTCTGTAGATTCCATATCATCCCACATTTCCAAATGAATTCTATGTACACGGAATACTTTCGGTCTACGAGGCATTTCAATAAATGTATATTTCATTATGAGTCTGGAAAAATCCATTTCTGGACGTGTAATGAACGATCTTTTTTATTATACTTGTCTTAAGACAACGTAAGAAAGGATAAAAAGTACATTTTATTTTCAGTTGTAATATAACAAGCGGAATGATTATTATCGATGACGAATTATATTTGGCAAGAGAATATATTGAATGAAATGCAAAATATCAAATATTTATTTTATTTCTTAGGTTGGCACTGTTAGTGTTGGTTACCCTGCTGTCAATTTTAAGTTTATGTCAAATTCGAGGTTAGCAGGTTAGGTTTTGTGCCAGTTTGTGTAAAAACTGACTGAAAATCTAACTTGCTAACCTCGAATTTGACATAGACTTAAAATTGACAGCAGGGTAACCAACATTAACAGTGCCAACCTAAGAAAGAAATCACAACCATTTATGATCACCCGTAAAAACAATTACGAAAATAAATTACTACCGCTGTGATAATGTGTAACTAGGCATTTGCATGCACCTCATTGGTTGAAATAGCGTCACGTGATACATGAATTATATTCTCAAAGTAATAATAGTACATCGTAAAAATAGTACCAAACACAATTAACATTTCCATAGCAACGATTTATTTTTTATTAATTCATCGAAAAAAGTTCTGAAAAATCCACCTATACTCCATTTACTTGACATTTGCACTGTCAGTGTCATATTTTAAAAAAAATGTCTTGAGTATACCTCAAAAATAATGTGTTTTTTATTAGACTGTACAGTAATTTAATTGTTAAAATGTGAAAAATAGCAGTGGTGCCAACATAATGTCAGTTTGACAGTGCAGATGTCAAGTAAATGGAGTATACGTCATTGCAATAACAGATGAAAACAGAGAAATATACTGAACAATTTATTACATCTTCATCATCAGTTAAGAGATCATCAAATATCTCGAATATATTATCCATATCAAATAAATATAAATTTCCACCGGAGGAGGCCAACTGGGCAAAATGGTCAGTTTGTCCGTAAATCCTAGGGGTCAACTGGGCAACAAGCAAAAAATTTTTGTACAAAGATACGAATTTAGGTTATTTGCAGATTTAAGATTTGTGTGTACTTAGTACAAACATTCCTGTGTAATGTAAAAAATGTGTTTAGGCTCTAGCGCGAGTCCCTTTCCCAGTTGACCCCTATACTACAGGTAAAAATTAAGTAGCGGGATTATAGAGTTGACCGTTTGCCCAGTTGGCCTGCACCCATTTCCACAAAAATAAACACTTTTACTGATGATGTGAGGTTAGGACATCGCTGTTTTACTGCACACACAGGCGCGTAGGAGCCGCGGGGGCCACGGGGGCCGATGGCCCCCTCAAATAATTTTCAGAGGGGCCTGGCCCCCTCAAAAATATCTGTTTCTTGTTTCATCATAATTTATAATTTTACGTATTTCTTGCAACCACTAACATGAACATATATGAACTTGAATTGTAATTAAAACCCGCGTCTGTAAATCGCCTTATTTTTTATTGCCGCCGAGTGAACGATATTAAATTTCACTATTCCAGAAAGTAATCGGTGTGGTCAGATATAATTGAAATGAGACTACTATAACAACACTTTTCTTATCGGGTATTTGCCGTGCAACTGCAAGGTTGTTTGCAAAAGATGCCTACTATTAAGATTTTAACCGCCTTTTTGAACAACCGATTGCCGCGGGTTTGATAATAGTTATTTGCTATACAAGTGGGATAACAGCATCATTAATATACGTGTGTGTAAGTTACAAACGAGTGCGTAGCAGGAGTTAAGTAAGCACACAAGTATATTAATGATGCATTATCACACATGTATTGTACAAAATTTTATCTACGACTGCCTAAAATTGAAAAAAGTGCATTAAGAGAAATGTCAGATGTCATTTTCAAAAATATTTTAGTAGGCAAATGTCATTATGTCATTCATTTGACACTATTTCAGTTACGTAATGAAGTCATTACACAACTCAGTTGCGTAATGAAACCATTATATAACTGAGTGGTGTAATGAGCTTCATTACCTAACTGAAATAGTGTCAAATGAGTGACGTAATGCGTTACTTATCCCGCTGGAGTAGATAAAATACATTTATTGATTTATTATGTGGAACATTAGTAGGTGCTTTACCAACTAGAATTTCTGATTTTGGTACAGGTTTCTAAATGATAGTTTCTTAATTGAATTTATTTTTGTATTTGTGTTTTATTATTTTTAATCTTTATTTATACCCTTTTTATTTTACGGAAACTCGTTTCTATATTTATTTAAGTTTGCTTATTCATGTGTATTCTTTGCTTATGTGAAAATCTGATAATAAACATTGTTCATTGTTTAATTAATTTTTTATGGAACAGTGTTTTTTTAAAATAAAATAGTACTTATTAAGTAACCAGTGACTAAAATATACTATTATAGTATAAAACTAAAAATTGATAATCAGGAAATCAGAAATATTATAGCTTGTATTAATGGATCAAGTTAGAAGTGTAAGTCTTTATTGAAAATAGAATGGCCCCCGCAGTCTAGAAAACGCTCCTACGCGCCTGTGCACACATAAGCATTAAACTTTTTAGTATTAGTAATGGTTTAAACCATACCCTAGCTTGGTTTAAATTTACTTGAGTTTAAACTGAAGTTTAAAGAAAACTTAAGATTGTAATATGCTATTGGTAGCTAATCTACAGTTTAAACTCGACGGTGTGGTTTAAACTATGATTGTAATACCGGACCTTAAGCAAATGCCTCAAGCACAATAACATTGAATGAATGAAAGTGATTATCAAACTGTGAACAAAAGATTGGCTCGTTAATTGCAGGAGGAAAAGAGTCAGTCTTACAAAAGATTTCATAAAGAATTTGCTTCTTCCTGGAATTCTATCACCACGAATTATACTTCTGTTTTCATATAAAATTGCTTTCAAATTTGCATTTCTTTAAAGTATAATGCAAATATTTCGTTGAAGTGTTGGAAATTTTAGATAGTAATTTGACAAAACATTTTTCAATTCGTCTCTATTTCAATTGTTGTGTCAGTTACACATAAGTTCACTCTCTCAGTTGCTGTTTGCTTAATTTTCAAATTTTTAATATTATTTTGGTATTTACAATTTGGTTCTCCACATTCATGGTGGTTGGAGGTGCAGGACCTTTGCGGATGTGAAAAACCATGAATATAATTAACTCCCCCCCTCCCCTTAACTAACGTGAACTGTTAATACTGTTAACATATTTGACACACGAACAAAAAAATGTGATGTCCCCAATCAGTGTTGAGTAACGGGTGGGCTGACTTCATCTTTAGGCTTCTGTCCAAGTAAAAAATAAATGCATTCCCATAAATGCTCTTTAGATTCCATGATTTGACAAAAATGCACCACTAGCACTATTAACAGTGTTCATAATTAGTAGCTGGCATGGATGGTAAATTTTAATAAAGGAGAGAGGCAGCTAAAAACAAATATTCAGAAAGAAATTCTTCGTGATGAAATAATTCTTCGTGACGATATATATTTCGACATTCTAAGTAGTGATGGGCATAATCGGATGATTTCAATAATCGGAATGTTCCATTTCGGTTTGTTTATAAAATCGGAATATCATCCGATTATTTTACATTCCGTAAATGCAAGCAAGAGAAAACGAGCGAAACAATCAAACAATAAGCGGAAGGAAGATGAAGTGTGTACAAATTTGCGACACTCGCCGTCGCGCTGTAAGCCTTTATCTGCGTTGGCATCTATTGTTTAGGTTTGCAGGACCGCACAGTGGCATATAAGAGAAAATAAAATATTTTTTTCAAATTATTACATTAGTTACCTTAATAGACTTTCGGAAAATGGTAGTGATATTTTAAAGTTTAATGGCACATAAAGTACATAATAGATAGTATAAAACAATACATGAATTTGAAGTCTGTAAGTTGTACTATCTAATAATTAATCTATGAAATACCACTGCCATTAATGCCATTCACGTATCATACACGGCGCGACCCGACGGCATTCGCCAACCAGCATATAGCAGTCAAGTGAGCCAACATAACATTCGGTATTCCGTTCAGTTCAAATTGGCATTTCGTTTTCTCATTTTGTGTTCCGAACAGTAAAATAATCGAATTCCGAAAAGTTCCGAAACGTTCCGAAATAATCGGAACCTTCCGATTTTTTTAACAATCTGAAACTTTCCGATTATTCATTCCGAATAGGCCCATCACTAATTCTAAGTGTCTTCAGTCGGTACAAACAGGTTACATGGTTAAAAAATACAATTTAAAATCTGTAAAACAATACAATAATAAATACGTGAAACGAGAAAAATATGTTCTCAACAAAATACCTTGTGATAAAAAAGGGGTTCCAGCAATTAGCACTATTTAACATCATGTCCAAAAGGGGGATGATTTAGTCAAAAGAACATGTAGTCATTTCTTAAATTGTAGTTTATAAAATCCGTAAAATCTGTAAGAGTTATTCCGGCACAATAAACAGTAATATAATATTATAATCACCTGGTTGTTGGTAGGCCTCGTTTATGGGAAAGCATGAATGAATTCTTTGGATAATTTAAGATGAAAAGTTTCCATAAAACTCTGGAAAAGGTTGATAGCCATTTTGTAATAGGAATGCAATAGGTGTTATCATAACTGTCTATCGTTATTTGCAGAATCATTCTAAAAATTATGTATAGATATTATATCAATTTGTTATAAGGGTTAATAGTACTTACAAGTTATTAAGTTTTAAACGTATTGAGGATAAATTTGTAACAATAGTGGGATTTTTAAGTGATAAAACTGGAGACTGTAAGTTAAGCAAGATTTCAAATTCTCAGAATGTTTTCAGGTCATATTCCTATTAGAAACAAAAAATATTTTAATTACTTTTTTTTTTATTGAAATACCAAGTTATAAAAATGATTGATTAGTTTATGTAATATTTTAAATAAGAATGAATAAATTTTTGTTATAAAAATGATTAAGATTAATTAAAAAGAAAGTTAAAGTAAATTGTGGTAAACAATGTTTAGTTTTTCTATGTCTGTTCTATAATTAATAGAGGTAGGGCTTTTTTTAATAGATATCATTTCGTATATTAAACGTTTTTGCAAAATTGTTTCTCTGTGTATGATTTTTGGAGTTTAAAAACTAATTAAAACTATGAAAGTTATCGACTGAGTGATCAGATGGGGCTGTATTAGGTTTATTGGGGCTAGACATCTTTACTTTAATTGAATATTTATGTTAATTTAATCTTTTATTAAGTATTTGCTTAGTTTGTCCAATGTAATTAGCTTCACAGTTATTACAGTCTAATTGGTAAATGACATTTGATTCTTTGTCTAGCCCCAATAAACCTAATACAGCCCTATCTGTTCACTCAGTCAATAACTTTCATAGTTTTAATTTTTCAACTCCAAAAATCATACACAGAGAAACAAATTTGCAAAAACGTTTGATAGCTATTAAAAAAAGCCCCACCTCTATTAATTGTAGAACAGACAAAGAAAAACTAAACATTGTCTACCACAATTTACTTTAACTGTCTTTTTAATTAAACTTAATCATTTTTATAATAAAAATTTATTCATTCTTATTTAAAATATTACGTAAACTAATCAATCATTTTTATAACTTTGTATTGTTTTACAGATTTTAAATTGTATTTTTTAACCATGTAACCTGTTTGTACCGACTGAAGACACTTAGAATGTCGAAATATATATCGTCACGAAGAATTATTTCATCACGAAGAATTACTTTCTGAATATTTGTTTTTAGCTGCCTCTCTCCTTAAAATTTACCATCCATGCCAGCTACTAATTATAAACACTGTTAATAGTGCTAGTGGTGCATTTTTGTCAAATCATGGAATCTAAAGAGCATTTACGGGAACGCATTTATTTCTTACTTGGACAGAAGCCTAAAGGTGAAGCTATAGATTCATTTTAGATATGAGAATGTACCAATTTCCACAATTTATCAAGTTATCTGGAAATGGGAAGCAGGTATACCTACTGAAGCACTTTAAAAAACAGATTTGGGGGCATCTCAGCCTAAATTGCCACAAAAATCTACTTACTCTTTAACTAGCTGCTTTACCAAGTCCAGTTGAAAGTCTGGTCTATTTTTGCCAATTTTCATTTTTTCAACTATTTTAGCATTTAGCAATGACATATCTAGTACATGAAAAAATGTCTTATACTATTTCACAGACTTTTGCACTGATTCGATCGAACTCTGCAACATAGGCGTTTTATGCACCACCCCCATATTTTCATTATAATCAATGATACACTCTGGTTTATAAACCTGTAAATAAATCCCTTGAATGGTGCCCTCTGCCTTTTGGTGAGCTTGATTATTAAATTAGAGAGTATCGAATGAAAGAGAACTGGTATACCAACTGTTGGTTTATGTGTGCCGTTGGTTTAGATATGATTCCTCTAGGGTCAGGATGATGTTTATGGATTACCAAACTATATCTAATTCTTGAATTTCAGTTGCAGCACTGCAGTAAATAATGAAATCAAGAATGTAATTGGTCTCGCAATCACAGAACAAAAATTTGTATTTTGAAACGTTCCATATGGAATTATTGGAAACATTATTTATTTATTTATTTAGATAATAATTGCCCAGCAGCAATAGCCAATAATAGGACAATATCAAAATAAAAATTGGAACAAACAAATAAATCTACATACAAAACAGAAATTATGAGTTGCATATTTACTTAAATGCAAAAATAATTAATAATTCTAAATTTAAAATATAATGTTGATTATAATTATTATGGTTACTCCGCTCAGAAACTGATCTTAAAATATAAGATATTGTGCTACAGTTTAAGTTAGTGCAATTACATACAGTGTTATAATTACTACACATACATAAATGGGAGATCTTAAAGTTAAATTTGTATGTGCTAAGAGAAGATAAAACAGTGAAACTTGCCTACTATGTAGTCGTGGTACATGAAAAAATAGTTTTTCATATAAAAACGAACAATTGATTTTGTCATAGATCGTATATAAATTTAATACTGGTATTAACCCTGCGACTCCAGCTCGACTCAAATTGAATGTATTTAATAAAATGTTATGGTCAAAGCCTTGCCTTCGCCAAACATGGTAGGTAGGTTTTATACCACAGAAACTTGAAGAATTTGTTCTCTGAATGTCATTTTTTGGCAGTGGTCTATTATGATATGTTTTTCGGACTTTTCCACTGGACGGCGTCGTGGAACATCTCAATAATCAAGCCCGATCAATTAAGTTCACGATGGAAATAGAATCGGAAGGCAAACTCCCATACCTAGACGTACTAATCCAGAAGATTGGTGACACGATACAAACAAAGACATTGAAGAATTTCCTTTGAACATTTTCAATTGCCTTTTTTGTGGTAATCATGGTATGGAAACCAAACAAGACAATAATATTCCATCTTCGATTTAACAAAAGAAAAATATAGCATCTGCAGAGCATAAATATTGGTGAAATCTTTGCAATTGCGCTATATGAAACCCAAAGCCTTATAAGCAGACTCAACTGTTTCATTAGTATGGGTAACATATATCAAATAATCAAACATAACTGAAGAGCTCCTGCGTATGAAGGTCATTTCTTAATATTAACGGTTAGTTTATTTGATTCGCACCATTTAACCATGCTGTCAAGATCAGCCTGCAGCTTCAGATAATCCTCACTGCCAGTAACAGAAGGAAAAATTTTAACATATCAACAAACATCAATATCTGGCTTTGTATAATAGGACTCAGATCATTGATAAACAGCAAGAAGAGCAAAGGCCCAAGATTAGACCCTTGAGGAACTCCAGAGGTGGCAGTGTAATATAGTGAGTTGTAGCTGTTATAAGTGACATACTGAGGTCTACTTTTTAAATATGATTAAAACAAAGAAACATATGATAGACTAAATCCGATTTTGTCGAAGGCTTTCGATAAATCTGTATAGATCACATCAACTTGGCCATGATCTTCTAGAACTTCGGAGAGAAATTGTGAAAAACTACACAAGTTTGTGACAGTTGATGAATAGAAATGCAACATTTAACATTGTTATAAATGTGCCTGTAAAGTACCATTACATAGGACCGCTACGGGTCTATAGTTAGTAACGTCGGATGAGTCTCCACTTTTAAATACAGGACACATGCGACCAATTTTCCAAGTATATAGAAAATCAGACGTTTTTAGACTTAAGTTAAACAGTGTTAAAAGAGGATAAATGACAACTATTCTACAATCCTTAATAACATAGCTAGGAATTTGATCAAAACCGGCAAAAGGTTTGTTCTTCGATTAATGGCTAGTCTCACTTCATTTTCAGAAACAGAATTTAGGTTGATACAGGACATATTAATTGAACTGTTCCTAAACATCAAGCTATCTAAATCGATGATTTCTGCAGGACGATAAAACACTCGAAAAAAATTCCAAAACCATTAACAATTCTCGGGAAGTAGAGTATGTAGTGTCTGAATTATAAATAATACCAGGTATTCTAGTAACATTTTTCTTATTATGAACAAATTTCCAGAACTCCTACTAGTTACAGAATGTTGAACACTGCAAATAAATATCGTAGACACAAGCTTCATTCACGTCTGCATAGGCATTAAGAACTGACCCATTGGTTGCGAGAAGTGAACCAAATAATGATGGAAAATTCGTCTTTTTAAAATTATACGCTTTGTTGCAAGTATTTGCAACAAATATGTATAGGTTTTCGTGGAATATCTTTGAAATTAATGGAGAATTATTTAAGCAATAGAACCCAGTATGTAAAAATCACGGATGAAATAAGGTACCCATTAAAAGTTAAATGCGGTGTTCCACAAAGCACAGTTGTAGGCCCAATGTTATTCTCAATTTATATTAATGCAAGGTTGTGTATTTCTGCGTTTGTTGATGACATTGTTGTGCTGTACACTGCTAACTGCTGTGATGAATTAATAAAAATCTTGGTTGAACACGATTAAAAAATTTTAAAAAGCTGGCTTGATCTAAAAGCACTTTCCGTTAATTTTAAGAAAACAAAATTCGTAGCCTTTAGTTGATATGTAAATAAAAAGATAACTTTTGTTAAACTAATTATTTCAGGGGTCAATAAATTTTGCTAAAGAGGAAGTTAAAAATTAAATTATTTGGCAATACAAATTGATACAAATTTTAAATGGGATGCCTATGTACATTTCTAAAAAATTAAGATCTATATTATTTCATATTAAATAGCTAAAGCACATATTAGATAAAAATATCTAATAGGTAATTCTGTATCATTCATTGGTGAAATCGCACATATACTGTCTATTCATTTCCAAGATAGAGCACGTCAAAACATTGGTTTCTGCATGATCAACATGTGCATGCCTAGGCAACTGCCTTGAATTGGTTCTTCTCTCCTATATTGCAGCGTCAGCACAGGTGCGGATTGCAAGCCAGTTGGGCTTGCGAGCGGGTGGATTAGGACGTTTTGGTAATATGTCCAGCACCGATAACGAACTTGTTGCAAATGTGAAACAAAGAAACAAAGAGAGTCACTTGATTATACGTACAAGAGAAAAATCTGATTTTAAATGTATATGAAGCAGAAATGCAGAAAAATAATGTGGATGTTGTTTGCGATACTGTTAATAAAGTTGCCAATACAACTGGAGTATGTTGTGCCTTGATATATTAAATTACAAAACTCTCAGACACATTCAAATCAAAATTGTAAGAAAGATGTCGATGCCATATACAATTTTGACAGGAATGTGGGAGCCCGTTCGTCGTGTGGATACTGCCCCGTTCAATGCAGTGATCAAGTGAACAGCGCGTGCAATTGTGTACGCGTGGTCTATCTTGGAAATGAACGAATTATAGTATGGAAATATGAGTGGCATATTAAAAGTTCTGTGGATTCAATTAGAAGTCCTCCAAAAATACTTCAAAAAAATTATATATAATAAAGATTGTACATATTTAAGTGATGAATGATTTAAATAACGTAAATTACTGGATATCCTTCATAGGCCAGTCACCGTAGACACAAAAATCGCGTTAGGTCGCAAAAAATTGCACAGTTCTGTTTTTTTTGGATGTTGTTAGGATAGATACCAATAGTGTAAAATTAAGTTTGCAGCTTCGAAAGACCTGCGCTAACTGCGTGGTGTTCGAAAAACCTTTTTTTTTCGAACTTTTTCAGTTTTTGGCTTATTACTTCTAAAAAGTGCGTCCTACGGAAAAAGTCGCCCTTTACACTTTTAAAGTACACACATTTTTCTACAATTTGAGTGTGACAGCAGCTTTGTAGATTCAACACGTCCCGAAATAGAGCGCTTCAAAAATTGACTATTTTCCCCAAAAAGTTCGAAATTGTAGTTTTAACCGTCTTCCGAGCAGAATATCGGTTAAAGTACTCATCTTACGAGGAAAGTTATGGGAAATGAAGTTGTAGAGCAGTTACTTAGCTATACTTAAGTACAAGCCGAACCCTATAGGACCAATAGTTCCCTTGTTATCAGGAAAAAACGAAAAATTAAGGAAATCGGATTTTTCAAGAAATGGTACTTCTGTTATTAATATTGCACAGTTACCTATAGAATGTTATAAAAATGACATTACATTTATAAATTTGATTTATTGTTATATGTCCGCCAAAAAGTTAGCATATAATATGGGAAAATTTTTTATTTTTGATTTTTCAAAAAAACTTTTGACGTCAATAATTTGTGCTTGTCTGAAAACTTATTTAGCCCATATCATATATACCGAGTGATTCTTACTTATTCAGAAAATGGAGTTTTTTGAAATTGTAAAAATTTTTTTAGTGTATTATTTTTCGCTAATTAAACAATCTCAAGTCCAGAAAACCCCTAATTTTTTCAACTCTAGGTAATATTTAATTTTTCAATTTTTTAAATATTTTTCAAAATTTCACATACTAAGACTTAATATTAAAGTTATAATTTTTTTATGTGAACACTTTATAAAGATTTACAATTGGGAAAAATAATATAAAATGTTAATTATTCCCTTAGATTTTTTATTATTTACCGAAAAGTTGTATGTTTGCATAATTTTTCCGTTCTCTACGCAAGGCCCTTTTTAGGAGAAATATTTTTCAATTCAAATTAATATTTACTTAAATAACTTCTAGAAACTCTAATCTAGCCCTGTTAATCAATTACTGTTACAAAAATCCTGTAAATGTTTTTTTACAGTTGTCTAAATGAGGAGATTTTTCTTTGTCCAATTTACATCTTCTAAAAAACTTTTCATTAACAGAACTAGATTAGAATTTCTTGAAGCCATTTAAATAGAGATTAACTAGAATTGAAAAATATTTTTCTTAAAAAGCACGTTACATAAAAAACTTAAAAATCATGCTAACATACTACTTACTATTCGGTAAATAATAAAAAATCGAAAGAACTAATTGACATTTTATATTACTTTTTATTATTATAAATTCACAGTCTTTACATAAAATATTTGAATTTTAATATTAAGTCTTGGTAGGTGACATTTTGAAAAATATTTAAAAAATTGAAAAGTAAATTTTTAGCTAAAGTTGAAAAAAAAATAGGGGTTTTCTGGTCTGGAGATTGTTCAGTTAGCTAAAAACTCTAAACAAATCTCATTAAATAATTACTTAATTTCCAAAACAGCACTTTTCGGATTTTGACAATTTCGAAAAACTCCATTTCCTAAATAAGTAAAAATCAATCGGTATATATGATAGGGGCTAAATAGGTGTTTAGACAAGCACGCAAGTTTTTTTGAAAAATCAAAAATAAATTTTTTTCCCATATGCCCACTTTTTGGTGGACACCGTATATAACAATAAATCAAATTTATAAATGTAATGTCATTTTTATAACATTCTATAGGTGTAACTGTGCAATATTAATAACAGAAGTTCCATTTCTTGAAAAATCAAATTTTCTTAATTTTTCGTTTATTCCTGATAACAAAGGAATTATTGGTCCTATAGGATTTTGATTATACTTAAATTAAAGCTAGGTAACTGCTCTACAGCTTTATTTTCCATGACTTTCCTCGTAGGATGAGTATTTTAACCGATATTCGGAAGACGGCTAAAACTACAATTTCGAACTTTTTGGAAAAAATAGCCAATTTTTGAAGCGCTCTATTTCGGGACGTATTGGACCTACGAAGCTGCTGTTACACTCAAATTGTAGAAATGTTTGTCTACTTTAAAAGTGTACAGGGTGACTTTTTCCGTGGGACGCACCTTTTAGAGGTAATAAGTCAAAAACTGAAAAAAGTCCGAATAAAAAAAGGTTTTTCAAGCACCACGCAGTTAGCACAGGTCTTTCGAAGCTGCAAACTTGGTTTTACACTATTGGTATCTATCCTAATATCAGGATTGTGCAATTTTTTGCGACCTACGACGTTTTAAATGACTGGCCTATCAACTATATTAGAAAATTTTAATTTTCAAGATAAAAATTTCCCGCTCAACACAAGTTGAAAATGCAAGTAAGACAATGGACTATGGCTGTATTGCTTCGTGAATTTATTCTATGCTTCCTTATATTATGATCTGGCAACACTGGCAATGTGGTACTTGGAGGAGCGGTAGGTGAACATGTGATACACCTTCAGTACAAGTTTGAACTTGCTGGAGTCATTTGATTGTCCATAGCGAATTTTTTCGTGAAACAGTTTTTACTAGTGCATTCTACAAATGAGTGACGTCAATGTCGAGGAACGGTGTGCTATCAGGTTTTGCTTCAGGCTTGGGCACAGTGCAACGGAAACTTTTGCAAAACTTCAGCAGGGTTACCGAGACAGTGTTTTGTCAAGGGCCCAGGTTTTTCGGTGGTTTAAGGCATTTTCAGAAGGAAGAGAGTCGATTGAAGACAAACCACGTTTGTGCGTCAAGACCAAACGGTCAATCAACACTTTTACCGAGAGGTTCTTGAAAAACTTTGAAAAAGAGTCATGCGTGTGAGACCAAACATTAAGAACAACTGGCTGTTGCATCATGACAATGCGCCTTGTCACAAAGCAATTTCAGTAAACTAGTTTTTGGCCAGTAAAAGCATTCCTGTGGCTCCTCAGCCTCCTTACTCGCCTGACTTGAGTCCTTGTGACTTTTTCCTCTTCCCGGGATTGAGAAATCACCTCCAGGGGCGTTATTTTGTGACACTTGAAAACATTCAAACGGCTGTAACTAACGAGCTGAAGGCTATTCCAGTATCTGAGTTCCAGCTCTGCTATGAGGATTGGAAGAACCGTCTACGGCGCTGTGTGGCTTCCCAAGGAAGTTATTTTGAGGGGACAATATTGAATTGTACTCGTAGTTCTATTCGAATAAAAAGATTGAAAAAAATCAGTCTCATTACTTAGTTTACACATCTCGTATATAGATAATATTCGTTACTTAATGTTATTTCATTCTTCCT
Source organism: Agriotes lineatus (assembly GCA_940337035.1). Lineage (NCBI taxonomy): Eukaryota > Metazoa > Arthropoda > Insecta > Coleoptera > Elateridae > Agriotes > Agriotes lineatus. The sequence goes on from OW679195.1 coordinate 169,820,740, forward strand.
TGTCTCAGTACGTAGTTTTTACTTATGATTTGTCTCTTCTATTTTTTACTTCACTCATTATAATACTCGAAAAATAATTAATGTTCTTTCCATCGCTTGTGTCAAAACTTTTTTTCCCAATATCATGAATATCATATGCACCCTCCATTGTCACGTGGTGTATCGTCTGTATCACTATCATGGCCATCTTGTGGTGATAACAGAACCAAATTCATGCGATCACATTTTTTTACTTGATTTACTTTTTCATCATTTGAGTCAATGTCGTCTAAATATCGCAATAGTTGTTTAGCGTCTCGTGGTTCCGAAGGATCCTAAAACTTCCTGAAAAAATAAATCCGAGATTTAGAAACTCGTATGATATTTCATACGCAATGTTTGTATGACTAACAATTTCGTAATTATTCAAATATTACTTTAGAATGTTACAGTCCTTCTGTTAGAGTTTAACAAAACTTATAGCAGAAAAATACAACAGATTTATCTCTACAAAAATTTAATTTGATATCACCTCACCTGAGCTTCATAATTTTCTCGAAATAAATTCAGCATCTATTAAATGGTGCATAAACAAATTATAGTTTATATGACGGAAGTCACTTTTGCACTAAAAACATAAAACATTGTATGTTTACCCAAGTTTTAATAATAAATGGATATATGTAAAACACATAAAAGCTAACATAACTTGCATATGATAAAACATACGATAGGCACTAATAGGTTATAAGCACAATTGCCTTTTACATTTCATATCTTTTACTCGACCTTCCCATACTTTTCCTTTCTTATTTTTTGCTCGTTTTGGCCATATGTTTCCATCAGGTTTTATTAGCAAAGTATGAACAATGGAAGCCCATTACTGTGCTGACTCATGGCCATTAAATTATGATTGTTGTTAATTAGTAAGTTGTATTGATTTTTGTTTCAGAACGATAGTGGTTATCAAACTTTGAAGCGAAAGAATGTCCCGTTAATTGCAGCAGGAAAGGAAAATATTCTTCCCAACAAAAGAGTTCGTAAAGCACTTGCTCCTTCCTGGAATTCCACCACCACCAATATTAACTCTTCTGATTTATCATTTGCCATTGAGACGCCGGTAAGTATAACTAATTAAATTTTGGTTATACTGTTGAGACACCTCTGGGTTTAATACATTAACTGAAATTAAGAGTCTTGGCAAACAAAACGATTTGATACAGTTTTCAGTAGTAGATAATTCAAAATTACCTCTGTGCTTATAATTATTACGATGTTTAGGTGTTTTTTTCTTATTTTTAAAGCTAAGATTTCAGGTGTTTCTCACTTAATAAATAGTTTTATTTATTTTACATTAAATTGACTGGACTTGAAACTTCAAAACTTTGTTCTTATAATTCTTCAAAGCTTCGAGAATTTTTTATATTAAGGGTTTTAAGCTGTCTAAATTTTCACACTTAATAATTTTATTTTACGTTAAATTGACTTTACAAATGGAGAATAGTTGCTATATTATCTTTTTTTTTTTCGTTATTATGTATTGGGAATTGATTTTCTCTGGAAAATGATTTTTTTAAGTTATCACAGTTGTATTCAATTAAAGAATTCTAACAAATTTAAATTCACAAACATCACATCGTTGGTTGTTTCTAACTTTCATTTGTTTTGTTTCAGAGTAAGTCTCTAGGCGACGACATCCTATTTTCAACGCCCTCCTCAATAATGAAAGATTCATTGGCAGGCGTAGCCGGTATAATGGAAATGTCCCAGTCAGGATCCTCCAAGGTACTGGATTGGTTTCATTTCGGCGATCATATTTTGCCCCCGTGACATCCCTGTCCCTTGTCCCACAAAGATCCCGCCCCGTACCTGGTAGATCCCATGCCTTTTAATACATAGGTTTCTTTTGGTTTAGGTCTTTACTTTTCTTATGTGCTTGAGTTTTGTAGCCACAGGCATGTTACTAAATTCTGGTATTTATTGCAAATTCTCTTCTACCTGTGTCGGAATAAATTTGTCCTTTTGGTGGTTTAATGAAAAGTATAAGACTTAGTCGACAGGGAAAAATTTAAAATTTTTCTGGTCTCGTTTCTGTGTAACAAATAAAAACATTAACACGATTGTTATTTTTGCTAATTTATTTTTTAAATCGTCATAAGGGATGTAATTTTTGTTTGTGTACATATTGATTTTGAATATTTTATGCATGTGTATAACACTAAAAACGAATTTAATTTTCCTCGTACCTCCTAAACTGGTTATCATCGCTTCCATCTAGTCTTTGCCAACTGTAAGTTAAGCTTAAAACAACCAAAGTGTTCCTTTCCAAATATACCAAACTCCCGGTATGCTTAAGCCATCACACTATGATCGCAAGTATACATTCTTCGCATTTTCTGACTATGTTAGGTTAGGTGTAGTGTTATAAATAGGGCAGCGAACCGTAATTGCGATATGTACATGCACATAAAGAAGCTGGTTTGTTTTTGCATCAGTGCATGTTTTGTTTGTTGTTTGTGTTGTTGAATGGTTGACTATCAAATGCAAAGTGTACACAGTCAGTGTTACCAAAAATTACTGTTATTTTTTTATTATTTTATGATGTAGATACGCACTGTTTAAGTTATTAGTAGTTTTATTGTTGCACTTCAATAATTTATTTTGAACGTACGTAATCGTAGGTTAGCCAGTTAGATTAGCCCTAGGATTACATGGTGCTCTTCTTTTCAAAAAAACGACACGCTGCCGTAAAAAAGCTCAGTGGCGCCTATGGCGCCCTTGTTTGCATAATTCTCCGCTGTCGTTTTTAGATATAAACATAGGCTAGGCTTGGGGTGTAGCGTGTGGGTGTTTGTTTGGGTAATGTAGCTTTATATCCTTGTCCCGGCAGCGACTACACCCAGACACTGCCCCATCCCGCGTCCATGGCCAGCGCAGTGCTGCAGTCAAACGCATCACCTTCGGGGAGTCCGAACCATCTCAACCTCCTAAGGTGAGCCCTGCCTAGCCTATTGCACGAATAAACTGTAGGTATACCTGATTTTTATTCTACTAAATGTTAAGTGCTTTTTGTTTTTGGGTTAATTTGTTGTTTGTTTTATTTTGTGCTTTGTTTTAAGTAGTTTTAGGTGAATTATGCAAACCCAAAAGCAAATTATTGCGACTACGTCTAATATGTGTTTAAAAAGTTCTAAATAACAAATAGAAACTATTAATTTCAATACCGGGTTTTCACAAGAGTTCTTAATGAAGTGGAAACTTTTTTACTGTTGATTTTATTTTTGATGAAATATCACTCGTAACATTAACAGCCAGTCTTACAAAGGCCACTAATCTGACGTTAACTTTAATTCGCTGTTAAAATAAACAAAAGCGCATCAAAGTTTGTTAACTAATGAATAAAATGTCATAAGCACTAACGCTTTGATGCTCTTGTGTTTATTTTAACAGCGAATTAAAGTTAACGTCAGATTAGTGGCCTTTGTAAGACTGGCTGTTGTTATTATTATATATGATATAACGATTCCAAAATCTCAAAATTAACAGCTTTTCTTTAAGATGTCGGTTATATTAATTAAAAGCAATTGTAAAACCTTGAAAAGCTTTATTAGTAGCTCACCTAACCAGAACACAAGCTTTAAAATACCACGTTATGTAGTTTACGATGCAGCCCTTCTAGATACAGAACAAAGAGCTACGGATGGAGCTGCAGTAATCATAAGACGTCATTGGCTGAATAAAATAGAAGTAACATTTCTCCAGGCTGCAAGCTTAGTTATAAAAGACTGGTATGCTCGAATTACCGTCTTGGCACCCTACTGCCAGTGAAACTATCATTCATAGAAAGTGGAAGCTGACCAAAAGCCTCCAGAAAACTCGGTGAACAAACTGGCTGTCAAGACACAATACTGGAATGCCAGACTGTCCGTCTTTATATACTGGTCGCTTATGCAAGAAGAAAGGGTTTCTTAATCTCAGGATATTCTTCATGTACAATGGGTATTGTCAGCTGGACGCGAGCCGACTCGGTCTCTATTATAGCACGAGAGTTGATCTCACTTTCTCGTCGTGGGTATGTGGCCCATTGTTCGTCGAGTATGATGACCGGCCGATTCTTGCTGTTACAATGACCCTGTCGCATAACGCAGAGGGTAAACTCGCAAGTGCGCTGTTTGGAGAAAGTGCAGTGCGACGTTTAGGAAAGTTCACTAATCTTCTTTGCATGACGAACATTAATCAAATTTGACATTAAAGATATTTCTTAAATACACGCGCACACACACTGGTTTAATTCATATCGCTGCACCCCGAATTTCACTTTTTTATTAGTGTCTTTTGTAGTTACTGGTGGCATTTTTACGATCTTAAATGCGAAGGATAATTCCTGAAATATTCAGACAGTTCGGTTACAGATACCTGACTGTCTAGATGGCTGTTACTAAAGGTTTCACACTTATGTATTTGAACATTCAACTGAATGATGACCTTGTGCTCGCCGGTTATAGCCACTATTAACTCGCTCCGTTCATTAGAAAAATAAATGGTTAAGGTGACCAAGATACTGAAAGATTAAGCTGAAGCTGTCGCTGATCATCTACGGCAGGTTTTAAAACCATATCTGTTGGTCGATGAAAATGCAGTTATTAAAATAAGTACATTCTTGGAAAAGCCAGAAGAACCAAGTCAACCTATAAAACATACCGCTCCAAAAGAAGTGAAAAACCTTGTTAAAAATGACCGAAATCCAAAAAAAGCAGCAAGTAATGACGTGAAGGAGTTACTTTGAAAAGGGATAGTGCAGGCAGACTAAAATATTTCCCAGCACAATTGAAATTGGCAGAAGCAATAGTGATACAAAAACTGGGAAAACTGCCAAATCAGTCTTCTGCTAATAATGGCAAAGATTGTAGAAAAAGTTAGCAAAAAGATTACAAGGGAGTATTGCTGAATGAAAACGGCGGGGTGACTATCAATTCTGTTTTAGACGTTATCAGGTTATCACTCTACAATCGAGCAAGTACACAGAGTAATGCATACCAAGGATTTTGCGCAGCGGTATGTTCAACATCAAGAATTACTTTATAAACTAAAACATCTGCTAGAGTTTACATATACCTACCACCACACAACCCTACTTGCAAAAGTTATTTTTCAGAGCATGATACGAAACCAAAATGAAGACTGGCGTAGATAAGTCTTGACCTAAACCCATTGGACTACAAACTATGAAATGTGCTAGTGTTATGTTGCGTTGCTTACTTCATTCGTTATAGCACGCGAAGTACTGACAGAATCTATGCGAGACATGATTTTCACTGCTTTTCAAATAAAATTGCTTAGCTTTACAGCAACAAAGTTATGAAATAGGTATATTATTACCAAGTACAATATGTAAATTTCATTGCGGCCAGCTAAAATTATGAATATTTCGCTATATATTCTTTGCTGCACAAGTTGGAGTAAACTCGACAACAGATGGAGCAATACATTTTTAAACTTCTGTGCTGTTGATTCTATTGTCTCCGGATTATAGCATCTCTTTACCCCAGTTCACAATTCTCTGTATGTTAACTAAATTGAGTTTTAATAATGATTTTTAGATCTTGTACTAAACAGAACTTTTTATAAAGAAATTATTTTGTGAGAAATCAATACTAAAAAAGTTTTCATTGACAGAACATTCTAGAAAATATATTAAACTTAAAAAAAGAAAATGAGTAAAGTCACAATTTTAATACAAGTATGAGGTAGCTTCTGTTGACTAGTATAATATTTTTTAGAAATTGTTTCTATTATATTTTATACCTAAACTATTTTCAACAAATATTTAAAAACTGCTTGAAAGGAGAACTTTGTTCTTAAAAGCAGTTCCTTATTAGTTTTTAAGATATCGTTTAATTAAAATTATGAGATTTTCTTATGTTTTCGCATTTTACTTTTTTATTTTTGTTTTTTTCAGTTGTTACGGTTTTTTATGTAGCCAACACTCCATACTTCACCTGAAAAAACACTATTTTTTATTACTTTTATGTATTTTTAGCATAGATATATACATTACATACTAATTTTTCTTTTACAAAACTAAGGAGACAGTTTTCTCCTTTTTTAAAATAGTTTGTTTACATTCATCCTAACTACAATCATCAACATTCACAAACAGAAAAGTAGATGCCCTTGTACAAAGTAAATATTACATTTAACTAACACCTCTTCCTGTATTGCGATATTATAATTACAAGTCTATAACAATCAAGGGGTGTAAAGGCAAACTAACCATTTACATTTGTAGACTAGTTACAAATAGTATTGTAGTGTTGTAGATTAGTTCATGACATCAACATTTGTGTAGTTTTACAGCAGTGAAAAGGATTATCCCTAGTTTTATTTTTAGCTTGATGTAAAGTGGGCGATGGTAGCATGCGGTCGCACTCAGGATCAGCTGGACTTGACTGAAAAAGCGCACCGCTTCCTTAAAACCAGTGGCCTGAAACCTCGTTCCCTTAAATTTTAATTTTCCAAGAGCGCCCATGTACATAGTTGATGTTCGGCCGAGCATTTTAAGGCAAAATGGCTTCGGTCAGAAATACAAATATGTAGTGCAAAGTTAGTGTACGAATAACAGTTTATATTATTTAGATTGGCCTTTTTTTAATCTACATCACTGCATTTTCTCGTCGCATATCGATTAAGGGTTTTTAATAGCACGATTGGGTTTGCAGGTAGGTGCAAACTTATGTTTCAAGCCCTTGGTTAATGTTTCTGCACAATTTTTGTGTATAGTACTAGTCTTACAGTTTTTACCTATAATTAATTATTTTGTAATAGTTCTTCTGTATAGATACCTTACGAATTCAGTGCCCACTAACATTTACGTACGATTTAATTTTGTACATTCAGTGAGTAATGTAGAGTTGTTCGATATTGGGTAATTTTGTCGTCTTGACTTGTACTAAATTGGTGTGTTAAAGTTGCTTACTTTCTTTATTTCGAAGTTTTTAATTTTGTAAGAAATTAACCAAATACAAGCATGCATATGGTATATTTTTAATGCACCAATTTTAAAATGCTATTTATGAATGTATCAGATCTTGTTGTTTCCATACCAAGTATTGTATTATGATTTCATTTGATGACTAATTTATTATTAATTTTCTTTAACTTTCGATGTTTTGAAATAGATTTGGAAGTAATATGACAATCAAAATTAATTTTTTCCAATACAATAATGCTATTATTTGAATAAAAGTTTTTTATCAGAACTGACATTGATTCATATAACTCTTACTTTTATTTAACATTGTAAAATTAGGTAGAAATTAAGGTTACCACATTTGGAATAAATCAGTATTATAATATGAACGCTGAAAATTGAATTTTGGGTCTACGACATCATAATTTATTAGTTTGATTTACGTTTACTGATATATCGTAGATGGTGTATCCTTGTTAACAGCATGGCTCAATAAGATCTGAACTTGTATGCTTCAAAAGCTCAGAATGTGTGTGTTATATTTTGTATTGATTGTACTTTAAAGAAATTGATTATTCTATAAATATAAACTTTTTTATAGTTATGGCTTTTATTTGTAACATATGAGCTCCAATCACTATGTGTGCAAGCAGTCAGAAATGTTTAGCACAATGGATGGGCAGCAACTGTTAAAGTTGGACAAACTGCTTGTATCTTACAAAAATTATTTACATTTATATTTAGTACTGTAACAAGGTAAGTGAAAAAATAAACAGGTTTATTTCTAAAGGAACCAAATGTGCTGTAAAAGCGGGTACTGTAAAAGCGGGTACTGTAAAAGCACCTTACTTGGGACGATATTATAAATTGTTTGATATTCAAATTCGGGGCGGGAAGGATAGGGCAGTATAAATATTATGGGAGTTTTCTGGGCGATGTTACCACTTCTTGGCAGTGACCAACGGACTAAGTGTGCTTGAAGTATTGCCATATGCGGATTAGACGATGCACGCTATTAGTGGTTGCTAAGTGTCCTCAAAAACAAAAGTGGGATTTACAGTGCTACCAAGCACACAAAAACTCTGAGTAGGGGAGGCTGGCACTAGCTCTGTTTCATAAGTACACTCCGTAGAAAAATTATAAACATCCGTAAGTGCGGAAATTTAAATAATTATTTTTAAAATCGGTGTTTTTACATATAACAGTGTCTTAAGTTACTAAACCACAACGTATAAAATAAATTAATTGTTACGAAACTAATAATAAATGAAATAACCGATAATGCAATACATATTTTTTATCATCATCATCATTGTAATCCTCTTATACCCGAAGGTGTCGAGGTTTTGTCTTCACTTCGCTTTTCTTTTATTCACTACACTTTACCTTTTTTTTATTTATTCTACTTCACATTCCTTCTTTGTTTTTTTTTGTTTCCACAAAATTCTGCCACTCCTCTCTGTTCCCGGCCGTAATTTTCGCTTCGTCCCATGTTTTCCCCCTTCTCCGTAATAATTCTTTCACACTTTTATTCCACGTTTTCTTTGGTCGCCCTCTTCTTTCTTTCCTATTTTCCTTGCTTCCCATACCTTCTTTACTTGCCTATTGTCCATCCTGAATAGGTGTCCTAACATTTTAACTTCTTTTCTTCTATTTTATCTTTCAGGGCTTCCGTTTTAAGGTTTCCTCTAATTTCCTCATTTCTCTTTCTATCTGTTCTCCTGACTCTCGCAACCTTTCTCAGATATCTCATTTCGGCCACTTGTAGTCTTTGCTCTTGTCTATCTTTCAACACCCAATTTTCAGCTCGATATTGTTTTGTACACAGTCAACTTTGTTTTGGTAGATACTTCTTTTTTGTTCAGAAAGCTCTTATAAGCGTTGTATGTCCTTGTTGCTGCTTTAATTCGGTTTCCTATTTCTTTTTCTTGCAGTTCTTTACTGTTTAATACTACTCCGAGATACTTGTACTCTTCCACTTGTTCTATACCATCTTCTCCGATTTTAATATTTAGTTTTTCTTCTTTATTTGCAATAATCATCACCTTAGTTTTATCTTTATTTATTATTAAATTAAGCTTTTCTAGTGCCCTTGCCCATACATTCAAGTTTCTTTCCAATTCCTTTCCGCTATTTGCAACAAGTACTACATCATCCGTAAACACAAGGGCTTGTACCATCACTGGCTGTAGATTGCTATAACCTGCTGTGTATTTGGTTGTTCCTTTCCAGCTTTCTCTTATGACGTCATCAAGGAGGCAGATGAACAATAGCGGACTCAGAACTCCTTCTTGTCGCACTCCATATTTATTTGTAAATTCCTTTGTCATCATGTTGTATGTTCGAACCTTATTTTTTGTTTTCTTGTATAAACTTTTAATTGAAGCTATTAGTTCACTACCCGCTTTTTTGTTCTCTAAGCTTTTCCATACTCCTTCTCTTCGGACCATATCAAAGGCTTTCTTCATATCCAAGAATGCTAGATATACTGTTTCTCCCTTTGCTAGTGCCTTCTCTATTATTTGCTGTATTGTAAATATGTGGTCGTGCACATTCCAATGACCGTCAATCGGTTTAAGTAGTTGAATGTTTTAATTTTTTGTGGGATTACTATTCATTTTTAACGTATAGTTTGATGTCGTCTAACTAACCATAAATGTAACGACCATGCTTATGAACCACCCTGTATACTTAGTAAAAGAGTAAGAATAATGAAGTCTAATTTTCATATAAATCGTCAGATTCTGAATCGTCAGAATTTTCTTGCAGATTTATTATTAAGTGCTCTACCTGTATCTCCATCACGGCATCTAACTCCCACATTTTCTTTTCAATAGAACGCACATGGTTGCATGCATCTGCCAATTTTCAAAGGTAACATTTTCAATTGCTTTTAAAAATACATTTTTCACATCTTGTAGTTTGAACTTGACATTGTTTCGTGCCACCTCACTATTTATTCAATTAGGTTTAATTCGCAGTGGTAAGGTGGCAATCTTAAGATAACTATTAGTTATTGATTTGCTGGTCCTAACTAACTCCAACAGTTCAACTTTGATCATATCTTTTTCAAATGGGATATTTTTGGCAATTAACCATTCTTGACTATTCCCCTCAGATAATATAAACCAATCCCATCAATCAATTTTCAAAATTTGAACCAATCAGAGTCGAACACAGCGAATTTTGCACAAGTGCATGTTCCAGTATTTGCGGGAGGAAAACCAAACCAACTAGGTAAACAAGTAATTTCTGAAAGAAAACTGAATACTCTTTAAAAAGGAATAATATGGTATACAAATGATGACATTTCTTCGGGGAATAGTCTTGCAATATTCCCCGCTTGCATTCAGTAAAATTCGATTATTTCTCGAGAACGCGAAGCGTTCTTGAGAAATACTCATATATACAGAATGCACTAGGGATATAACTACTGACTATTCCCCTCAGATAATATAAACCAATCCCATCAATCAATTTTCAAAATTTGTCCCAATCAGAGTCGAATACAGTGAATATTTGCACTAGTGCAATACCCGGGTATTTGCACAAGTGCAATATCGAGTATTTGCGGGAAGAAGGGCAAACCAGCTAGGTACACAAGAGATTTCAGAAAGAAAACTGAAAACTCTTTATAAATGAATAGTGTGCTATACAAAGGATGACATTTCTTCGAGGAATAGTCTTGCAATATTCCCCGCGTGCATTCTGTATAATTCGAGTATTTCTCGAGAACGCAAAGCGTTCTCGAGAAATACTAGAATATAGAATGCACTAGGGATATAACTACTGAATATCATCTTTTCTGGTAGAACTTGTGGGAATTTTTCAAATTTTCTTGAATGTGTAACGGACTCACATAGGACCCGCTGCCCCGCGCGCACTACAAAAGGCTTTGCCGACTAACTTTAGCGGAGCAAGAGTGGGGGGGGGGGGTCAACAAGAGATGACACAAGGGCAACGGCCTATAAACGGTAAGCAGATCACAAATCCATACTTGGGAAAAATATTGTAACGACCTTGGGATCAGGCCATTGCAAACATATGACTCAGCGTCTCGATCATTCGAGAACGACCTAAGGCGGGGGCAGTGTCACGACCTTGATCCGGTTCACGTGCGGACGGATGAGTCACACCCTTCGAGAAACGACCTTGGTGACTCATGCGCGCGAACACGTCAGCGTTGCTGGAAAGATCGAGGGTGTCTCGACGTTTCCGGGATGACTCACCCGGTGCATATATAAATACGCGAAAAGGAAATAAGGGGTCAGTCGAAAGTCGAACTCCGAGTGCCGACTCCAGCTTTGAAATACGCGGAAGCTGCCACATAAATAAACCCGTGTGTACATAAAATCTAGCCATATAAATAACGCGTTGTAAATAAATCTAGCCAGATAAATCATTTATGTTTAAGTTGCGTGAAAATAAATGAAGTGTATTTGTTGTTAGAAATAGTTCCTGTAGTTATAAATAATTTGTGTACAGCTTAATAGTTCTTGTGTTTGTAAATAGTAAAGATAAATTGCTGTAAATAAATGCTTAAAACAAGAAGCGGCGTATAATTTTTAATAGCCTCAGAACGTAAAACGTAACAGTGGCGTCAGGTGTCGGGTTGTACCAGGGGCTATAAAAAAATTATTGGACAAACATTAAATAAACTAATTGACTAACAAGTACCGATAAACGACAGTCAGATAATAAATTTAAGTGTGTGTTATGGATGCCTGTGACAAGATCCCAGAACGGCAAAATGGAGGCTCAATTAAGCCAACTTTTCCAGCTGATGCAAGTTGGCCAAGAGAAGGCAGAAAAGGCGCAAGAGAAGGCAGAAAAGCACAAGAGGATCTTAAGGAAGAATTGAAAGCCAGCCAAAAGCAGGCAGAAAAAGCACAAGAAGAATTGAAAGCCGCGCAAAAAAGCACAAGAGGATATTAACGAAGAATTGAAAGTCGGCCAAAAGTAGGCAGAAAAGGCGCTAGAAGAATTGAAAGCCGGCCAAACGCAGGCAGAAAAGGCGCAGGAAGTACTTAAGGAAGAGCTGAAAGCGGCGCAAGAGGATCTTAAAAGAGGTTCTTAAGGAAGAGCTGAAAACCTGGCGAAGAAACGGCCGGCGAGTACTACGTGGGGAACCTGAAAAAGAGAATGGAAGAGTTCGGTCTCTGCTGTTGGATACTGAAGCGACGAAGTCCATCGCCAGGTCTGACGTAATACGGGACGAGGGTCAGCTGCTGCCCACCAGGACACGCCTTCGCACTGCCACGGGAGGCGCAGTGACCATAGATGGGGAAATTGATTTGACATTGAAGATTGGGAATCAAACCCTGAAGCATCAGGCCCTGATTGCTGACGTTGCGGATGAGTTCATCCTGGGAATGGATGTTAGGAATGAGTGTGGGTTCACTTTAGACCTGGGACGCGGCGTGTTGCCCGTGGGTGGGAAGGAGCTGTCCCTACACCCAAGAGAAGAGATGGCAGTACGAGTGGTATTGGCGGAAGATGTTACTCTGCCGGGACGAATCAAGAGGGTCGTGGATGCATACCTGGATGGCGATCTCCGGGGCAACGTAGTGTGCAGGATTGAACCCGATTATGACGAGGAGGTCACTCATGGTATCCTGGTTGGGAAGACGTTGGTAAAGACTGGGCTTAAGGTCCCAGTAAGGATGATGAACGTCAACAGGGAACCGGCAACCGTCAGGAGAAACAATTCTGGGAATGGATGTTAGGAATAAGTGTGGGTTCACTTTAGACCTGGGACGCAGCGTGTTGCACGTGAGTGGGGAGGAGCTTTCCCTACACCCAAGAGAAGAGATCGCAGTACGAGTGGTATTGGCGGAAGATGTTACTATGCCGGGACGAACCGAGAGGGTCGTGGATGCATACCTGGATGGCGATCTCCGGGGCAACGTAGTGTGCAGGATTGAACCCGATTATGACTAGGAGGTCACTCATGGTATCCTGGTTGGGAAGACGTTGGTAAAGACTGGGCTTAAGGTCCCAGTAAGGATGATGAACGTCAACAGGGAACCGGCAACCGTCAGGAGAAACACAATCCTGGGAAGGGGCATGAGCCAACAAGAACGGAGGAAGATCGAAGATCTGGTGGCCCGGTACCAAGACATCTTCGAGTGCGGAGATCATCCCAGCGGCCGTACCAACATAGTAAAACATAAATCATTCGAGTTTGGCAGAAGAGTCTTGCTGAGGACTGACCATGCTGCTCTAAGATGGCCACTGCAGTTCAAGAACCCCGAAGGACAGGTGGCTAGGTGGTTCGAGCGCCTACAAGAGTACGATTTTGAAATAAATCATCGGCCTGGCACAGCCCACCGCAACGCTGATGCCTTATCCAGGAGGCCCTGCCCTGCGGACTGCGGCCACTGTTCGAAGCTGGAAAGTCGTGCAGTACCCATCAAGCGTACCACTGTAATCGACGACTCGTGGGAGTTAGACGAGTTGCAGAACAGCCAGGAGAACGACCCCGACTTAGGCACAGTTATAGCCTGGAAGCGAGATAACCGTCGACCTACCTGGCAGGAGGTCTCCGCCACCAACCCAACGGTGAAGACCTATTGGGCGCAATGGGACTCTTTGCAGCTGGACAGCAACGTCCTGACCAGAAACTTGGAAGATGAGGACGGTAGGGCAACGAGATCACAATCGATAGTTCCAAGGAGTAGAGTGGCCGAGGTTCTGCGCCACCTGCGTTATGGTTTCTCTGGGGGACACTTTGGATTGAAGAAGGCGTTGCAGAAGGTCCGAGAAAGGTTCTACTAGGCGAGCTGCAAAGATGACGTCCGAGAGTGGTGCCGGAGGTGCGAAGCCTGCGCTACAGGAAACGGACCGGTTGGAAGAAGTAGAGCTCCGATGTGGCAGTACAAGGTCGGTTTTCCTTTCGAGGGGATAGCCATTGACATCGCCGGACCATGCCCCGAAACCGAATTGGGAAATAAATACATCCTGGTGTGCACGGGCTACTTCACCATGTGGCCCAAAGCGTTCGCCGGTTCGCCCGGTGAAGGAGTGATTCAGCCGTTTTGGAATCCCCCTGGAGTTACATTCCGACCAGGGCCGGAATTTCTAGTCTGGACTGTTCCAGAACGTCTGCAAGCTACTGGGGATACACAAGACTCGGGCCACTGCCCTCCATCCTCGATCGGACGGCATGGTGGAAAGGAGAAACCGAACCATGGGGAAGCATCTGTCCAAGGTGGTTTCCAGGTATCAGCGTGACTGGGACCAGTGCATTCACCTGTTCCCGATGGCCTACCGGCAGTACAAGAGACAACCGGCGTCCACATCGAGGTCTGGTGTTACAGCCTTTGTGAAGCATTGAGCCCACGGTGGACTGCTGCTTCTTCAGCCAGTCCATGTGCAAGAAGGGCACCGCCTGCAAATACCGCCATCGAATCCCCACAAGAGCGAGAGGACAGGCACCCGACGCAACTCGTTCTGGGACAGAACGATCTAAGGCGGGGACAGTGTAACGACCTTGGGATCAGGCCATTGCAAACATATGACTCAGCGTCTCGATCATTCGAGAACGACCTAAGGCGGGGGCAGTGTCACGACCTTGATCCGGTTCACGTGCGGACGGATGAGTCACACCCTTCGAGAAACGACCTTGGTGACTCATGCGCGCGAACACGTCAGCGTTGCTGGAAGGATCGAGGGTGTCTCGACGTTTCCGGGATGACTCACCCGGTGCATATATGAATACGCGAAAAAGGAAATAAGGGGTCAGTCGAAGTCGAAGTTCGAGTGCCGACTCCAGCTTTGAAATACGCGGAAGCTGCCACATAAATAAACCCGTGTATACATAAAATCTAGCTTTATAAATAACGCGTTGTAAATAAATCTAGCCAGATAAATCATCAATGTTTAAGTTGCGTGAAAATAAATGAAGTGTATTCGTTGTTAGAAATAGTTCCTGATTAGTTTCTAAATAATTGTGTTTCTCCTTAATAGTCTTGTGTTTTGTAAATAGTAAAGATAAATTGCTGTAAATAAATGCTTAAAACAAGAAGCGGCGTATAATTTTTAATAGCCGCAGAACGTAAAACGGAACAATGTGCTATAAATAACCTACTGAAGAAAAGTGAAAGCATAGATGACTTCACTTTTCAACTATACGCTGGGCAGTATTCTGGTCAGCGATCCGGCAACGTCATCGGACCCATCTTTTGAAAATTCACTTGAACAGCTGGCCAAACTCTTCTTACAACTGTAAAATACAATACACACATCGCATGCACAATAACAAAGAAAACCACAGTTAAATAGACATGAAATGTATTAGCAAACTATTTGAATATAGAAGTGCATATAAAACTATGAAATGGGTTAGTAAACGGTAGTTATATAAAATTGTGTAACGTCTTAGTCTATTAAAAATATTCGGTAAATTTGACATTAACTGTTGAAATTACTGTGAAACGATATGAACATCAAACTATCGAAATATTGAATCAAATAGTAGTAATAAAAGGCGGAATTCACTTCAACAAGTAGCGGGTGTGACACATTATATAAATAAAGTTAAACAATGACCATGTAAACTGATGGTAAATGAATTGCAAAGACAGGTAACCAACTATAATGGTTTGACAAATGCAAAAATACACACAATAAAGGTTACAACGACCGCAGCGTTACGTCAACTGTTCGATACTTTGTCACCCTGTACACTTAGGTTGCACTCTCAAACGTTAATAACAAAATAAACGGTACCTACCTTTAAAAAGCTTGGCTAGCGGCAACTGCTTCTAAGATACTGCAGAAGACATCAACGGGATACTGCACCAACTCAACGTAAAGATGCGGCGGGGAGAAACAAGGGGGAAAATCCCCTCATACGAGCGAAATGCGAAGCTCGCACGACAAAATGGCAGAACGAAAAATCATATTGGCTTCGCGAACACATGACAAGCCGTTCAATGAGCCTTCACAAAAAGTCCGTCCAACGACTTTTATTATAGAGGATGCCGCCCCAACGGTATCGTATCGTCAAAGAGCATTCTTTGGTATCGTATCGATTTAAGTATCGGTTCGGGGCAGTATCGTATACAAAAGTACCGGTACATGAAATACCGGTACACATTTGATCCAGGATATTTTCTAAGTATATTTATACGAACCTTCGAGTCCTAGTGTAGTAGGGATGTTCGATACACCGAAAAGTACCGGTACAATCGTATCGTATCGATTTAAAAGTATCGGGTTGAGGCAGTATCGTATACAAAAGTTCCGCTACATGAAATACCGGTACATATTCGATTCAGGATATTTTCTAGGTATATTTATACGAACTTTCGAGTCCTAGTATAGTAGGGATGTTCGATACATCGAAAAGTACCGGTACAATCGTATCGTATCGTTTTGATTTAAAAGTATCGGTTCGAGGCAGTATCGTATACAAACGTACCGGTACATGAAATACCGGTACACATTCGATCCAGGATATTTTCTAGGTATATTTATACGAACCTTCGAGTCCTAGTATAGTAAGGATGTTCGATACACCGAAAAGTACTGGTACAATCGTATCGTATCGTTTCGATTTAAAAGTATCGGTTCGAGGCAGTATCGTTCACAAAAGTACTACCGGTACATTAAATACCGGTACACACTCGATCCAGGTTATTTTATAGGTTTATATATACGAACCTTCGAGTCCTAGTACAGCAAATGGAACTGTAGCAATAATAGTGGTAGTAACAATAAAAATCAACAAAAAATAATTACAAAATTAGTATTAGAAATACATCTATTAAATAGCATACTAACTTTTATAAACGGTTAAAAACTTCAAAAGTAACACGAAAATAATTACTGAAACGTATTTATATTTTCCAACAAAGTTTAGTTTCATAAACTATATAAAGACTACAATTGCATAAAGCAGCATGGTATAAATTATTTAAGCTGAATAATGAAGTTTTTATTGGTAATTTCATCATTACCATAAAATTGGTTGCAATACATGGGAACTCCAGTCCGCCAGATCTAGTGATTTGCCTAACCTCATTGCGAGTTTTAATTTTTATGTTAAAAATAATAAAAAAATATGGACAAAAACCTTGGATCGGTCCTGACGATACTGACCAAAAATAAATCGTATCGTGATAGGCGGATCCAGGGACTTCGTAATGGGGGGGAGGGGGGGTCAACAAATTTTTGAAGATTGAACAGTAAGGCTTTCAGTTTAGGTAGGTACTGCCTACTAGCCTACTATGGAATGGTACTAGGTAGATATCTATATAAATAAAAATCAATTGCCGCATGTATGTATCATCACTGGAGGACGGTTCGACCGATTTTACTATTTTTTTTTGTTGTGTTTGTAATAGTCAGGACAATGTTTGTATGAAAGAAAATTTTTGGGAAAATCCACCGGAAAAGTCGGAAAATTCGGAAAAGCAAAAAGAAGATTTTGTATGGTATTTTTGTATGGGGATTTCGTATGTTTTTGTTTCTGAACGGCTTTTCGAAGAGAACAATTGGAAAATCGGAGTGGAAAACTGAGAAAATGAAAAAGCAAACACGTATTTTGTGATTTTCCGAAAATCAACCGCGTAGGAGGTGAAATGGGGTAAATAATCCTAAAAATCGATATGGGTGTTGTTATTGCGGTTTTTTGGGATGTTGATTGCGAATAGGCATTTAGTCCAAGACGGTGAACTTGACATAAAATTAAAACTCTATAGTGGTGAAATGGAGTTTCAGAGACAAATTATTCTTGGGTAGAACAACGTTCAACGTTTGCCGGGTCAGCTAGTTTAGAATAAAAGAGGTAAAACATAAAAATTGATTTTTCAAACCAGTATATTGTTGTGATACACTAAAAGGTGGTTGAAAGATAAAAATATAAAACTAATAAATTTGGAAGATTACTACAATCAAATCTTGAAGTGTTTGGATATAATTGGGTGTTAATATTGAAATGAATAATGAAATTTAATTGAGACAATGGGTGAGGTAATTTGATAATGAAATAACATTTGAGTATACAAATTTGATGGTTGAGTTTAATTTTAATAAAGTTCAAGCCAAGGTTACAATTGACAACTGTATTTGTTAGAATGATAAGAGTTAATACTGTTAATAGCATTTAATAATAGGATATTTAAAATAAATAAGTGTGCAATAACAAGAAGGAAAATTTTGTTTAATTAGTTACTGAAACAACTCATGAAAAATGTACATATATTTTTGAAATAACGAATTTTGGTAAATAAAAAAATGGGAAATTAATGCCTTAATTTGTATCATTGTCTGGCAAATGCAAACTAAAAGGGGCTATAAACAAATCTACGTGGTGTAATAGGTGAGAATATAACTTGGATTTAATAAAGATATACAATCGGTGAAGAGATTGTACCATATAGTGAATCGGAAATAAATAACACAGAAGATTATATTATTTGAATGGGATTTGGATTTATTGATACATACAAGACATAATAAGGATTCATTGGTGACATTGGTGGTTGCATGGAAGACAAGTCAAGCATTTGAAAGGAGGTTGTCATAATTAGCTGATTGATTTGGATAATTTTGTGGGTATTGCTGACATCGGACTATCTGCAGAATAAACAAGGTTAGATTTGGATCATTATAATACTGAAACTTACCTGGAGTCGATTGGTGTGACGGCGACGTTTAAAAGGGAGCAGGACTGGTTTCTAAGGACAGTAGGAGTTATTGACAGGATAGATGCAGTTCGAGGGTTGACGGTTGACGAACCATCAAAGTTGTTACTGTTTGAGGAATAAGCGGTAGGCTTTGCAGACAGTCGACATCGGAAGCTGTTGGTTGGATTTTTACAGTGAAAGCTAGAGAAGTTTTAAGGTTTGTGTAAAGAATTTATAAAAGCTTTTTGAATAACAATCAGTAAAAGAAAGTGTAAAAATAAACTTAATACAGTACTTAAGTAGGTGAATTGATTGATATGTGTGTCAATGTAAAGTATAATTTTCAATGCCTGGTTTGAAAAGGTGTAGAAGTCAATTTAACATTAAATGTCATTTAGTAGTCAAAGATTTTTAAAATAAAATTGAAAATTCAATTCACAGATCCCTATAGTGGCGAACCACCCTGATAAGAGTACTCAGTTAAAATAATTATGAAAATACGTAATTGATTTGAAAATTAAATAAGGGCTATCTAAAAGTAAAGCTATTACATAAATATTAGCTGTTTAATGTGGTGCATTGTTGTCACTACAATATATTATGCTGGCTGCTCTTATTTATAAATTATATTGTTGACTATTTCCCTCAGATAATATAAACCAATCCCATCAATCAATTTTCAAAATTTGAACCAATTAGAGTCGAATACAGCGAATATTTTGCACTAGTGCAATACCCGGGTATTTGCACAAGTGCAATATCGAGTTATTGCGGGAAGAAGAGCAAACCAGCTAGGTACACAAGAAATTTCAGAAAGAAAACTGAAAACTCTTTAAAAAATGAATAGTGTGGTATACAAAGGATGACATTTCTTGGAGGAATATTCTTGCAATATTCCCCGCGTGCATTCATTATAATCCGAGTATTCTCTCGAATATACTGAATGCACTAGGGATATAACTACTGAATATCAAAATTATTCAAATATTAAAATTGATAGCGCCTTGAGACTCTTTCAGGGTGTTTCGATTATCTAGTTGCTTGTTAATAAAATTTTATTTTAACAATGACTGAATTGTGTAATGACATTAACTGTTACCTTTCACTTCAAACAATGTTCTATTAATAATCTCAATAAAATATGACAAATGTTCATTCTATTTATATCTTATTGACTCAATATTATACGGTAAGTACTTGATTATAGTTAATTGCACTTTTTAAATTGTCTTTTATAAACTATAGCGTCGATAGGACAAAACTACAACCCACCTTGAACTGATTTCGCTCTTTCTGTTCAAATATCACCTCCAAGACAGCACTCCTCCTGATGTCAACAGCCCGGATCCCTATTTAGTCCTGCTATGATGCACTGAATACTGACAACAGCTGTCAACCTGCCAAACCCTTGGCTGCTAGCAGGAAAGACCCCATTCTAGTTCAATAGTGTCACTGCTACCTTCCAGAGACTCCCTTCTTTCGACAGCTTCACGGAAAGTTTGTTATCACAGATGATCCCTAATTAATATCATTCTTCCTTAGATCCAAACTTCAGCAACCTCTGTCGTCAGTAACCAACAGAATAGCTCGAATCCAGCAGTCCCTCTGCTATCTTCCCTCAACAGATCCACGCGTCCTCAGCACACCCCCCACAAACCCAGCACTTGACAATTCTCAAACCAATGTAACTTCTTATCAACTGTATTATTCAAAATAAACTAATTCCATTTAAATCTTATTTTCTTTTTGCTACTTCTGCTTGTTTATATCTAGTTTTACGACCTTCCAATTCTCTTCAATAACTATTACTTTATCATATAAATAAAGGAGAACGATCCAAATGTGTGTGTCCGTCACGACAATTGCAGACGCGATGTCCCCCATTTGCGTTTGCATTCATTTCGCCGTCGCCTCGATTTTGCGAACGGGGCGGAACCCCGAGGTCACCCTTGGAGAGGGACGAAGCCCCGAGGGCCCCTTTGGAGAGTGGCGGAGCCCGGAGGGCCACCTTGAAGAAGAGCAAAGCCCCGGGGTCCCCTTGGAGAGGGGCGATGCCCCAAAAGCTCCCCTTGGTGAGGGGCGGAGCCCCGCGGGCCCCCTTGGATAAGGGCGGAGCCCCGAGGGCCACCTTGAAGAGGGGCGAAGCCCCGGGCCCCCCTTGCAGTGGGGCGATGCCCCAAAGGCCTCCTTGGAGAGGGGCGGATCCCCAAGGGCCCCTTGGAGAGGGGCGGAGCCCCTAGAGCCCTTTGGAGAGCAGCGGAGCCCCGGGGCCCCCTTGGAGAGGGACAGAGCCTCGAAGGCCCCCTAGAAGAGGGGCGGAGTCCCGTGAGCCCCCTTGGAGAGGGGCGGAACCCCGAGGTCACCTTGGAAAAGGGCAGAGCCCTGAAGGCCCCCTTTAAGAAGGGCAGAGCCCCGAAGGCCTTTTTGGAGGGGGGAGGTGTCCAGAGGGCCCCCTTGGAGAAGGGCAGAGCCCCGAAGGCCCACTTGGAGGGGGAAGTTGTCCCGAGGGCCTCCTTGGAGAAGGGCGGAGTCCCGAAGGCCCCCTTGGAGAAGGGAGGTTTTCCGAAGTCTCTCTTGGAGAGGTGCGGAGCCCCGGGGCCCCCCTTGGAGTGGTGCGGAGCCCCGAGAGCCCCCATTGGAGAGGGGCGGAGGGTTATTTGAGCGGAAGTTTGATAAATCGATGCGATTTTAGAAAAGGACTTAACAATTTGCGTTTCTTTTTGAAAATTATTAGCAAAGCTTTAAACTACTCAGTGGTGACACATAAAATGTAAGGTTACTAAATCATGTTAGCTAACGTGATTTAGTGACCTTAATAAAATGTGCTAAGCAGCGCATAGGAAAATACATCAGGATAGACCGCGCAATAGCGCGCGCAGCCCCGTTTATTAATAATAATCTTCTTTGTATTTCTTTTAATTTTTACCTGGTAGATTCCATTAAACCCTTTTTAAATGTTTTCACACACTAACACTACATTTAAAAAAAGGAATATTGAACCGATATTTTAGCTATATAGAGTTATAGACTATACAAAAATAACAAAAAAGTAAACTTTATACTATTTAAACGAAAGAACAGTAAACCGTTCAAAGTGGGGCGAATCAAACTTACTTTTTTTAAACGGAATCTGCTATATTTAGGTAACCTGAAAGTTTTACGTTGAAATACTAATCAATTTATATCAAGTTGTATGGGTCTAACGTCAACTAT
This sequence comes from Agriotes lineatus, assembly GCA_940337035.1. Classification (NCBI taxonomy): domain Eukaryota; kingdom Metazoa; phylum Arthropoda; class Insecta; order Coleoptera; family Elateridae; genus Agriotes; species Agriotes lineatus. The sequence continues at coordinate 169,842,535 of OW679195.1, forward strand.
TTTGGAGATATTAATTTTATGTAAAAAAAATGCTGAATTTCAGGCGGCTGATGTAAGAGAAAACAATTGAATGAAGAAAAACGTTAACCAAAACAGTATGCTTTTCGTAAACTACCTAGCGCGTGGCAAATGGTGGTTCTTGGTATTACTGATATACATGGTGCTGAACATTAGCAAATTTAATAATTTCTTTTTTCAAATGGAAGGCCCTGCTTCTAATGAGCTTTCTTTTGATATGTCACTTCATACCTCTAAATTCAACTCTTTTTCATAAAAAAAACAATTTGATCAACTTAACATGCTTCATTTCAAGAAAAACCGACAAAAACTCCTTGTTTAATATGCGAATAGACAAGTATATTTATCCGAATAATTAATTTAAATGCATTTAAATTACTTTCCCATGTAATTTATTTTTCGAACGTAAGTGTTCTCCAATAATTCTTTTTTCTTTAAACTAGGAAGACTCTCAAGAATCCTATCAGTGCTGTCAAAATATGCTCCGATGTCGTTTGACCAATTTCCATTCTCTCCATTATTCAAAATATCGGATCGTACAGCACATCCCTAAACGACCCTCCGTTCGGTCACGCCCGCAACCAACGTGCAGTTCAATTAGTTCAAAACAAGACGGAACACAAAACTGGCGTTGAAGCCACACAAGTCCAAATCATAACCACGGAACATAGCTAACGAGCGTTCGTTAGCTATGTTCCGTGACATAACTAAACAGCGGTTCACACACATACTCAAGGCCACAAACGTTAGCCGGTAAACACGCAATAATCAAACGTCTAAATCCCTCGCGAACACAATCCCCGAAGGGAAAGCGTCGCGGGAGCGGCAATTCAAAAACCAACTGTTGCTTCGGACGCCGGCGCCGTCTCGATTCTGCCTCGAAAAATGCGCGCAGACCGCGCGATCGATAAGTGGCAGGGCGCAGGAACTGAAGCTCGCTCTCTCGGATACAGGGAATCTATCTCTTAATTTCTCGTTAGAAACATGCAGGAAATCAGGAATCCACAACGCAGACGGATAGATAATAATTCAAATGCGCTTTTCTTAGCGTGCCAACAGATCGGAACAGAAATACACAGAATGGGTGCCTTCAAAACCGTTGGCTGTAACCGAAGAACACAGCTTTGTGAGCTAGAAAGCAGCTGAATGCCTGCACAAAACTCGAGATGCTTAAATTCAGGCTGAATAATTCTAAAAACCCATATACAAGTGGAGTCGTAATTTAGAAAATAATGCTAATTAGCCGTACGTTCGTACAAAACTAAAAATTTCCTTACAAATCGTAAGATGCATTGTCTATTACAATAACAGCCCTTTCTTCTAAGGTAGGTAAAATCTTTTTGAATCACTCTTCAAATACTGCAGAGTTCATGTCTTCATGATAGTCGCCAGTTTTTTAGGACTCAAATAAAAGCAGCCCATTCTCCAGAAATTCATCGTTGGACCCAATATGCAGTGTGATTAGCCGTTTACTGTAGCCTGATGGATTTTTCAAGCCTGTGGGCAATCCTTTAATAAATGAATCTCTTGGACTTCTTAATTCTGTGTCAGCCCAAACTTTTTGAACCGTGTGGCCTGTATTCACCCAAAGTTCATCCAAATAGTAATTTTTTTGCGTTCTTTTTTGAAATTTTTAATTTGTCGAAGATATTTTCGTCGCCATATAATAATTTAGTTTTTTCGTTAAGAAAACTATTTCTGGGCCTTCTCAGAATTCTAAAATTGTCCTGCATGATTTGCAGAAATGTCAAGATATATTACTTTGTTACACTTACCGGAAATTAATTTCTTTTAATCGCGACAGCCGGGTGTGAGAGCGAGGAAACGGAAGCTCTGACCTTACGCCTTGCAGGCCAAACTCCTTCATGGGGTGTTAGTGCCTCATTATTATTATTATTATTAACTTTCTTAAAGTTGTTTCTTTGAAATTAAATCCCTCTCCGCATTGGTTCATCACAGATAACATTTTTGCTACCATTGGCGCTTCATTTTTGAAGAAGAAAGAATGAACTATACAACTGAGAAAAATTGCAGGAGTTTCACTTAATTTTTGTAGTCGCTATAGATTCTTTCACGTCCTTGACTACGAATTACTTTCTTACGGTTACCCATAATGCAGGCATCTCTATGAATAATTAAAATTTCCTTAAGAGACTACTTTACAAGTCAATGTTTTATACTTACATGTAACTATCAAAACAGCAGTATAATGCACAATTTAGTCCTTGAAAATGGTTGAATTTTAAACTGCAGGCAGAAACTAAAAAAAAAAAAAAAACGCTACAAACTACAACTAAATCACGGGGAACGTGTTTTGGTTTCGACGCCTCAGTCAATAATGAAATTTAGGAAGAACCAGGCCACAGTCCTAAATATTTTCAAATACAAGTGCATAAATGTCACGCTTGCTTTTTAAGTTGGTCAAAATTTCTGTTTGCATCATAACTTCAAAAAGTTATTTAATGTTAATTGAAATTAGTTCTAATTGTAAGGGTCGCCATCTCTGATCCTTTTAGTAATTATAATAAAAATATTATCGAGAGACCTATGTAATATATTATTTGGGTTGCCTGCTCCACTCTATTTGTTCGGTGCGTCAAGTATAGATGCGGACTGTAAGGTGGAAGTTCTACATCAATAAAGCAGCATTCCTGGAGAATCGGTTTGATTTTGGCGGCTTAATACACGGCTGCATTGTCACGAAGAAGAAGCACATCGCCACTTGACAAATGGTGTCGTTTTTTGACAATAGCTGCACGTCGCTCTTTGAGAGTATTACAGTAAGTCTCTGCATTGGTTGTAGAGTTTTTAGCTATATATTCAATCAAAAGAATTCTTTGTGTGTGTCAAAACACGGTTACTATGAGTTTTCCAGCTGAGGACTGGGTGTGGATTTTCTTTGGAGGAGCATATCCTATAAGCCGTTCACGACCTTTTTGGGACAGAGTTGGCTATGATTTTTTCTTTTCATGTTGGACTAACTGATTCGATGATGTAGCGGATGCAACTTTTTTTTTCTGTCAGTGTCTGTTCGACATTTTCTTGCCACCACATTGCCAGATTTAATATTTTAATATTCGTAAGAAAATAAATTATTTATCAAATGTGTAAAAATAATTTTAATTTCCGTCAAAGGAAAAGTCAAAATGCCCAAAATAATTTTGTTGCAACAAAAAATTTCCACTAAACGATGCTACTTCCAATTTAAGGACAGACCACATTTAAAAGAAAGCGAGTCGATGTGGAGACTAGAGAATATCCGGCAACAATGTACGTATTCAGAAAATATAACCTTAAACTGAAAACAACCTAACCTAACACAAAAATTGTCAATTTCTATGAGGGAGTTTAGTTGCAACAGAGGTACTGCCAACAAAATTACTAGATGGTCATAGCCTCACCTGACCCAAAAAGATCGTGAACGGCTTATATGCACTTATTACATTGATTTTAATTTTTCCTCGAGATCCAAGTGACGACTGATCACCAGTTGCTAAGAAAGTTTGAACCAGGTTCTAACAATACCCAATTATTTTAACAAATTTGCTGTCTATAAGCCGTTCACGATCTTTTTGGGTCAGGTGAGGCTATGACCATCTAGTAATTTTGTTGGCAGCACCTCTGTTGCAACTAAACTCCCTCATGGAAATTGACACTTTTTGTATTAGGTTAGATTGTTTTCAGTTTAAGGTTATATTTTCTGAATAGGTACATTGTTGCCGGATATTCTCTAGTCTCCACATCCACTCGCGTTCTTTCAAATTTAGTCTGTTTTTTTTAAATTGGAAGTAGGATCGTTTAATGGAAATTTTTAGTTGTAACAAAATTATTTTGGGCATTTTGACTTTTCCTTTGACGGAAATTAAAATGATTTTTTCACATTTGATAAATCATTTATTTTCTTACGAATATTAAAATAATAAATCTGGCAATGTGGTGGCACGAAAATGTCGAACTGACACTGACAGAAAAAAAAGTTGCATCCGCTACATCACCGAATCAGTTAGTCCAACATGAAAAGAAAAAATCATAGCCAACTCTGTCCCAAAAAGGTCGTGAACGGCTTATATGCACACCTTTTGCTCAGGGTACTGAGAACCCATCTTGCTGAAACTTTACTCATGCCAAATTTATCGTGTAGTATTGCCAAAAAAACATCCAGATGGGAGTCAGTCTTTGTTAAATCAAAATAAAGACTGGCCCGAATATAACCACCCTAATTTAGCTGTAAAGCCCTCCGTCGCTTGCGACATGATTTACTATCACGGCAAGAAAAATGTGAAAAGCGGCTACTTCAAATATATCGAAACAGCACTAAACTCAAATCTCAGCTTAAAAGCATAAAATTAAAAAAACGCCGCTTTATTTTCAGCACAGTGCCAATAACTGCACTTAAGATTTAAAATAACGAAATTAAATATCTAAACAACAGAAAGGCACCCGGTTACGATCTAGTAACTGGTAAAGTTATGAAAGAATTACCTCGAAAAGGAATAACGTTCTTAACCATTTTGTTTAATTACGATTAACTTATTGGCCTACACAGCTCAAGTTTGCTCAAATTATAATGGTACTGAAACCAGGTAAAGCACCAAATGAAACTACATCATATAGGCCCATAAGTTTACTCTCAGTAGTATCTAAATTACTGGAAAAATTAATTTCTAAACGAGTATATGAGGATACATTACTGGAAGACATTATCCCGCAACACCAGTTCGGATTTAGGCATGAACACTCAACTGTACAACAATGCCATAGAATAGTGGACATGATAAATAAATCGATGGAAGAAAAGAAATACTGCTGTGCCGTTTTCCTAGACGTCAAACAGGCGTTCGATAAAGTTTGGCATCCTGGGCTGCTTTACAAAATAAAAAAATCCTTTCCTCATCAGTACTTCCTACTTTTTAAATCATACCTTTCAAATCGTTTCTTCCAAGTAAGGTTTGGCAGTGAAGTGTCTGTAATAAAGCACATCAACTCTGGTGTCCCACAAGGCAGCGTACTTGGCCCCCTCCTCTATCTGGTATACACTGCAGATCTGCCCATATCAGAGAGAACAATGACAGGAACGTTTGCGGACGATACGGCCGTTCTTTCGAGCCATGTAGACCCACAAACTGCAAGTCATCATGTACAAGACCACATAAACTTAATTATCCACTGGATAGAAAAATGGCGCATAAGAGTGAATGAAACTAAATCAACTCAAATAACTTTTACTTTGCGTAGACAAAAATGCCCGCCTGTAATAATAAACAACATCGAGATACCGCAGTCAACAGAAACAAGATACCTTGGTATGCACCTGGACACTAGGCTCACGTGGAAAACACACATAACAAAGAAAAGAAAGGAAATGGACCTCAAGCTCAAAAAACTGTATTGGATTATCGGTAGAAATTCTCGGCTCTCAATTGAAAATAAACTATTAATATACAAGACCGTTATAAAACCAGTATGGACCTATGGGATTGAACTATGGGGGTGCTCCAGCTCCTCCAATGTAGACGTCTTACAACGGTTTCAATCAAAAACCTTGCGTATCATAGCCGACGCTCCGTGGTACGTGTCAAATCGTACCCTTCATGAAGATCTAAAAATACCATATGTCAAAGATGTTATAATTCAATATGCCAACAATCATTTACGCAAACTGCAAGTTCATCCAAACGAAAGTGTCCGCCCTCTTCTTGAGAATAACTACTACAGACGTTTACAAAGAAAGTGGCCAACAGATATGGCAGTGTAGACTCAGTAATAGCGCTAATTGACATAAATAGTATTAATTGTAGTTATAAAAAAATGTTATTATTTTATTTTAAGGTAACACCACTGGGTGTTATTCTTAGCATGCAATGTACATAGCCCACAAATTAGCTTATGGAATTTGTTTTATACTGTTGTATGTTTATTCCGATTGCTAATAAACTTTACAAAAAAAAAAAAAAAAAAAAAAAAGATTTAAAATGCGTAAGTTTCTGCGGCCAGCTCCGAACAAAGGAAAGCAGGTAGCCCGCAAACGACCGTTAAAACCTGCTAATCTCGCGGACAAAGGAAACAAAGCGTCGAAAGGATTAAAAACGGCTCGCGCTGTCCAGCGTTATGCCGCAAGCAGAGACCGCCCGATACAGGTCCGTGCAACACACGCACACTTGACATATACGAGATTACATACATGAGGATATCTCGGCGCCAGGTTACACGAATTTCACCGAGTTTGGTGTCTACATACGCAGAAAAATACGGTCAACACAACGCCACGATCGATGGAACCACCCATAAAAGAGTCAATCAAGAGAAGCAAGAATCCGCAGATAAACAGGGTGCTCATTTTAAAACTTTGAGCTTGAAGTTCTTGTAAATAGGCAATACACAGTGCAGATGCAAGGGGACAACATTTTTAAAACAAAAGTATTGCTATAATTAAGATCAGAGCAATCATATTTCAGTATTCTTGACGGTTTAATTTAAAGTCAGATGTGTATTGGATTGTATCTTGCTTATTTATAAAATTCAGGTTCGGAGTTTTAAAACGGGCACCTTGCACAAGCAGAAACTCCCACCACGTCGACCAATAACAACGCTGAAAATTTAAAACAAAGAGTCAAGCTCCTTTATAAGCGCAGGGAATTTCGGATGGAAATTATCAAAGACTCAACGGTCGAATCAACCAGTTTGCCTTCTATCTTCCAGCAAACCCAGCTCTTCGATTCGCACTACCTCTGCGCAATCCAGAGTTGAAAGCCATCACCTCAGCCACCGATCACTCCTTCGGCTCACACTTTTGGCTTGTGGCCGAGAGCGTTCAATCTTCAACAGAGGGACTCCTCACACGGCCGCATCTCCATAATCTTCGCTAGACGCAACTCGAACCCCACGTTCGTTTAAGGTTCCAGGTTATGGCGTAAGCAGCCCACACACATAAACAACGAACTGCGACTACATTCAGCTGCCCCGTTGTGACGCTTTGGAGCTTGCTTACTTTCCAGGTTCAAATATTTCCAATGCTGTGACGATTGTGGAGACTTTCATACGACGATCCTCACATCGGTTCCGCATTATTTTCGGATTGTTGTCTTCTTTTGTGAGAAACTTGATTACACTTCAGTGCTCTAATTTCACAAGACTCAAGTCTTCAAGACACAAAAGAGTCCAGAAAATTAATAGTAACCAATGAAACTCTCTCAGATTTGTCACGTAACTATGAGAAACTTGGAAATCTGTTAAAAAATCGTTTGGAATACAAAAATACCATAATAAATGTTATTACCAGCAAATATTGTATCTTGCATGCATCTTCCTTCTTTAAGTTCCCCATCTCATATTTTAGTGTGTGCTCCAATTTGTGGCCTCCTTTGTAGAATACTTTCTTATATTTTGTTTAAACTATTTAATATAACATTCAGAACACAACTTAAAAGTCGAAAACATTTGCAATCCTTATTATTCTCTTTTTTGCATAAGTAACACCGCAGCTGGTTAATGCTATTTCGGTATTTTCTAGCATTCAAGCTGTATGAATTATCTGTCAGAACACTAACTAACATCATTTCTGGGGTTATCATATACTATCCAGTACCCTTTTCCAAATTGATCTTATTGAATACTCTGTAATTTGCATATTTGGTATACTTCTATCCTCTGGTGGTATGCTTAACGGCAGTCTTTATTCTGAATAGCTTTCTCCCTTTTTTACTTCCTTTTACAATAAAGGAAGCATTGGATTCACCCCAAAAATTCGAAATTGAGTTTTCAACAGATCTTCACGTTTTAGAGTCCCCTGATCCCAAAAAACATATGTTTTTTCATTGGTCTGTGTGTTTGTCTGTCTGTCTGTGAACAGAATATCTCAAAAACGGAAAGAGGTATGGCGTTGAAACTTCTTATATAAGTTTTGTGTACTATGTAGATGTAACAGCAAGCTTTTGAAGAAAATCGCATAACCGGAAGTAGGTGTTTACTCTTGTGATTTTTCAGTTTTTTTCGATTTTTTCAAAAACGGCTCTAACAATTTTTTTTAAACTGTACATTTTTATTACATTTTTAATGTTTATTGATGTGAGATAGGTGCCAGATTTTTAAAAATACTCTTCCATCGCTGTATTATGTCACTCCCAGCTGTGAGGATATGCTTTTTTCTCCTCTACTGTACTTGATTTATTAACATTTTTGTAACTACAACATTAGGCTATCCCTGATTTTTTATTGTAACTAAGGTCACCCCATGATCATTTCTTAATATTAATAACGAGATACTTATCTTGCATTTTATGTATTTTAATAGTGGCGAACGGACTGCCGAAGTGAAACGTTGAGTGTGCGCTCTTGTCTAAATTTCGGTGTGTACGGATTGAAACTAAAACGATTTTTTATTAAGTCCTAGTGCTGTGAAAAACCTGATATTGACTACCTCCTTAAATAAATTAAATTTCTTACATAGAGGCGGTGCCCCGGCCGCCTCTAACACGTGGGATATAGATATGGATACCAACTTTCCGAGCGCTGACCTTCCTACAACATATCAACAAATAACCTCGCTTGCACTTCAAGAGGCAAGCAAAGTCACACGAGATAACAGTGAAAACAGAAAACGTCAAGCGGAATCCACAGATAATGAGCCAAATAAAAGATATTTTTCCAATATTTCCACCCAAAACAGATTTGAAGTTCTTGCTAACATCGTAGAAGAATCGGCAACTGCAAACAGTGAACAATTAAAACAACAAAAAATTCCTCCCATTTTCTTACATAAAGCAAACGTATATCAAGAAGTCCTAAAGGACCTTAATAAACTTCTAAAAAGCAAGTTTACGACTCAACAAAAAGGCGATGATATTATCAAAATAAATACAACGACAATTGAAGACTTCAGACAACTCACCGCATATTACGATACTTGTAATCTAGAATACCATACATTCAGCTCACCAAACGATAAACAACTATCAGTAATAATAAGAAATGTACCGTTCTCTATAACTGAAGAAGAGATAAAGCAAGAATTAATCAACTCCTATCCTATTAAAAAAGTTACTAGACTATTAAACCGAGAAAAAAAGCCCATGCCTCTCTGTGCCATTGAACTCGAGAAAAACGAAAAGGCCATGCAAATATTCAATCTACAATATTTAATGCATGCCGTTGTATCCGTCGAGCCCAGGCGTAAACACCACGATATTCCGCAGTGCACTCGTTGTCAGCGATTTAATCACACAAAAAACTTCTGTAAATTAACACCACGATGCGTAAAGTGCCGGGAAAATCATCACTATTCAGAATGCACCAAGAACAAACAAACTCAACCAACTTGCGTGAACTGCGGGGAAAACCATACTGCAAACTACAGGGGCTGCAAATACTACCAAGAGCTTAAAAATAAAAGAAATCACCCAAACCACATCTCATTAATATGCAGGCTACAGCTATTATCTTGGAACTTGAAAATTGCTCCAAACTGAAAATTATATCCGCCTACAATCAACCAAACAAAAGAATCCGGGAAAAAGACATAATGGCGCTATTTAATGAAAACATGCCTACTGTTCTGTGCGGAGATCTAAATAGTAAACACATTGAGTGGGGCTACAGAGCAGGTAACCCTAATGGCACTAGACTTCTTTCTATAATTAACAACCACGCCATTCAATTATCCCCTCCAGCTGAATATACGCGCTACCCACACAGAATAGATCATCGCCCCGATATTTTAGATATCGTACTCCACAAAAATTGTGTCTTTCCTATTAGTCAAAAGGTAATGTGTGAACTAAATTCTGACCACCTCCCGGTGGTGATATGGTTTCATACCAATTTTATAAAAATCAACAGCCAAGAAAGTTTAATAAAAGGTAAAGTAGACTGGGAACTATTTCAAACAGAACTAAGCTTGGCTCTGAAACCTTGTAGTGCTATAGAAACACCTGAGCACATAAATTCAGCAATCGCAGACTACACCAATGCTATCAAAAACACCATACAAAAAGCAACTAACAGTAAAAAATCACAGAAACAATATGATCTGGCACAAACTCCGAACCACATTTTGGACCTAATTAAAGAAAAAAACCGCTCTAGAAGGTTATGGCAATCCACTAGAATCAAGACATTTAAAATTAAAATGAACAAACTGGTACACCAGATAAATTGGGAACTACATAATAACGAAATTAACAAATATCAAAAATATATAAGTGATATAGAACCTAGTGACACACAGATGTGGAAAGCTACAAAGCGAATCTTAAAACAGTCAACCTTAATTCCTCCTATCACTGCAAACTCTCAAATCCACTGCAGTGATGCAGAAAAAGCGAACGCTTTCGTAGACTATTTCGAAAGCGTCTTTAAAACACCAAAGGAAATAATCGATAATGAGATGCATAATGAAGTTTTAAATACAATATCTAACAACCCTCCACTAGACTTATCAAATATTACTCCCACCTGTCCGGCAGAGCTAAAATTCTATATAAAACAATTAAAGAACAGAAAAGCACCTGGAAATGATTTAATTACCAACACAATACTGAAACACCTCCCAAGGAAAGCTGTAACACACCTTTGCACGTTTTTCAACGTTTGTCTAAGAACAGGTTATTTCCCGAAAGAATGGAAAACAGCCAACATCATGGTCATCCCCAAACCAGGAAAAAATAAAAGGCTCGTCTCCAATTACCGGCTAATAAGCCTACTGACATCACTGTCTAAGATTCTGGAAAAAGTCGTTTACACCAGAATGAATAACTTTTTGGAACAGTCAAACACAATCCCCCCATTTCAGTTCGGGTTTCGGTCGAAACATTCCACTACACAACAACTATTGAGACTAGTTGAAATAATAAACAAAAGTTTCGAAGAAAAATTGCATACTCTGATTGCCTTCTTAGATGCTGCCAAGGCATTTGATAACGTTCTACACACCGGGCTACAATACAAAATATTAAGAACTGGAATGCCTGCATATCTATATAACATCTGCACATCTTTTCTACAGAACAGAACTTTTACTGTAAGAATAAATGGGGAAAAATCAACCCTTAGAAACATCGAGAAAGGGGTTCCCCAAGGTTCCATTCTCGGTCCTTTTTTATTCAATATATATATGAGTGATATACAGAGCTATCAAAATACAACCCTATCCATGTACGCAGACGATACTGCAATAATCTCGCAGAACAGCGATATCATAGTAGCTAGGAATAATCTGCAAATGGCAATAACGGACCTAAATAATTGGTTCGTTAAATGGGGAATATTTTTAAATGCTGACAAATGCGAAGGAAAAATATTCACTCTGAGAAGGCCAGCAGATCCACCAGAAATTAACATACAAGACACACCTATACCATGGAACTCAAAAGATGCGGCAATAAAATACTTGGGACTATGGCTAGATCGAAGATTAGCTTGGAGAATCCATATCGAAAAAAAACTGAAAGAAACCCATACGAGACTAGTGCAGTTATATCCCATAATCAATAAAAAATCCTCTTTAAAAACAAAGTGCGCCATACTAATATATATGTGCATCCTGAGACCCGTCCTGACTTATGCGTGTGTTATTTGGGGCACGGCTTCTGGTACTCAAATTAAAAAAGTGCAGTCGTTTCAAAACAAAGTGCTCCGCATTGCAACGAAATGTCCCTGGTATATCCGCAACACACAAATACACAAGGAACTGGGAATATCCACTATTCAACAATTTATTAAGTCATCGGCGGAAACCTTTTTCGAGCAATTGAAAAACAGTACTGGAGCAACCTACTACAACTTAGGCCAAAAATCACAACGCGCTCGGCTAAAAAGAGACTACCTCAAGATATACTAACCAATAACGATTGAAATGAAATTGTACTACTAGCTTGCAAATTATATTTTTATATTTGTTAATATCTTTGTTATGTATAGTTAAATAGTCATATACTTATATGTTGTTACAATCATTAATTAACATGTTATTTAAAAAATATTTATCCTATTAATAAGTCACAGGGATGTTTAGTAACGGACCCTTCATGTTATACAATATATCAACAAAACCATGTATAACATTCTGTATGTTGAGCTGGTCTGAAATATATTAAAAAAAAATGTATTTAATATACTTGATAGTCTTTCCGATATATGTATTTATAATGGACACTTTTTTATTTTAACTTTCATTTTATATTCATCTGACCTTTTCATACATACCCAATATATTCCACATTCCCTGAATTGATTTCTAATTTACTGAACCCAAAATTTAATTTGGTGAGGTATGGGTTTTGCAATTAGACTATGCATCTTATCAGTAAGCATGCAGTCATCTTTAATTTTTCTATTACAGTTTTTCAATCAACTCAAGCTATGGCTATTTCGTGATTTCGCCGCTACCTAAACGTAAAGAATAAGCTATTCAATGACACCATAGCCAATTATGATTTCCATTTAGGAAAATTATATCGAAAGGTAAAAAGAGGTAAAGATTATCAACGAATGAATGGAGATTTGCGTCATATATGAAAAATAAAAGAGAACGTAGAATTGAATAGTAACATTATTTTAATTCTTCATTCACTGACTCACTGCAGTCCTGGACCCTCACTGGGGCATAGTGCCTCCACGAGAAGCTTGAATCGAACCCTGACTTGTGCCATGCCTCTAATCTCGCTCCAGGTGCATCTCAATGTTTTAAGCTCTATCTCTGCAGTTCCGCACCAAGTTTCTGCCTGTCTACCTCGTCTACGCTTCCAGTACGGGTTCCATTAGATCGCTTGTTTGGCAATGTAGTTATTTGGCTATCTCAAACAGTAGCCAATCCATGTCCATTTTCGTCGTCTGATTTCGATAACTGCTAAGATCTGAGAAGATTACTGCCATAAGTTGATGTTTGATACCACATTAAGGGGCGTATCCATTTGTTGCGTATCCACGTAACGTATCACCGTCGCGTATCAAGATACGATACATGCAACGTGCAACGTACTGAATTTTTTCTTTGTATCATCGTTGCGTTTATGTTAAAAACTGAGGATACGGTATTACGATACGGAGTAGTGGTCAGTGCTGTTCATGCAGCGACCACCCGATGTCTTTGCATATAACAGCTGCCTCGTATATTTTTATTCAATCTATATTAAAATAAACGACAACCTCTGCGCTGACGGATGTCGGGATGTCAAAACTATATACAAGCAGGGAAGTGTACAGTGGTTCAAGTTTATTGGCCGACTTGAATTTTCAGCCCATCGCTGGATTGTACAAAAATTTTACAAGAATGCACCCAATTGTTTTGGAGTTTCTGCTATTCTTTCTCTTCTTAGGGCAGCCAGAAGATATTCCATCTTCTTCTTGCATATGTTTACAGACTGTTTCAATTCTTTTGAAATATCCGCCCACGCATCCTCCTTTCGTAATTTGTTATAATGATCTGAATATTTCGGGTTCCAAATGAGGTCCTTTTTACGGTAAATTTCTATGAACTGTAAGGTGTTCTCTTTACTGCAGACCATTTGTGCAAAAATATGGCCGTAATAAACAAACAACTACCTGTCACTGCAAATTCGATTACCAGCTTGGTGCAAGTCTGCTACAGGAATGAACATGCAACGCGATGATAACAACGTGCCGTCTATACTGATTTCACTCCGTGGCGTTGCATTTCTTTGATGCCACGGCGAAAAACCGCCAAATGACCGATCGGGTCCGTTGCGTTTCTTTGTATCACATTTTGATACGCAACGGTGCAACGTTTTCCCGTCTCCACTGATACGCAACAATGATACGATACGTGGATACGCAACAAATGGATACGCACCTTTAGGCCACCATATTTTTAAAAGTCCATTTAGACACATATTTATGAACACTTTTTTAATTTCTTATTCAATTTTCTTGGAGTAGTTCCATGTCTCACAACTATAGTAGAGCACTGACTCGACATTTGAGTTAAATTTTATTAACTTGGTACTTCCAGACAGCTCGCCAGATGCCTAAACTTTCTTCAGTTGCCCGTATACAGATGTGGCTTTGTTAATTTTGGCTTCAACATCAATATTAGCGCCACAAGTAGGTGAAACAATACTACCAAGATAGGTGAATTTCTCAACTGCCCTCTATATCTTTATCTAAGACTTTTACGGGCTGCGTCATAATAACATTTGCATTTTTCATTTGTTTAATTTTTGTTACATTTACCTGAAGTGCTGATGTGCTTGCGTTTGTGCAGAGTGAAGTTAGATTTTCTTGTCGGTCTGTCATTCTTTGGAGAAGCAGGCAAATATCGTCGGCGTAATCCAAGTCCTGTAGGTGTTCAGTAAGACCCCACTGGTAAGACCCCACTGTATCGCCATTTGATTATTTAAACTTTCTCAACGCTTCGTCTAGTGCCAGCATAAACAATAGCGGTGATAAAATGCAGCCCTGTGTGACACTAGTATTTTGCAAACGATCCGACAGTCTTCCGTTCTGAAGCACATTACAATTGAATCCTTCGTATGTCATAAGGTTGATAATCTTGACGGGCATACTACGCAAGCTTAACGTTGTCCATATTATAATGACACCCTACGTTGATCGGTGACAAGTGTGTAATAATACATAAATACATACATGTAGGGAAAATCACAACAAATTAAATAGTTGGTATAATAAGAATTATTGTGTTAATCTCAGGGCTTATTAAAATTATGTTTTGTAAGAATAATTTGCAAAATAAATGATTTATCGCCTTTCATATTTTATCTATTGGCAACCAAATGTATATAAATGCTCCGGCTTTTCATGAGAACTTCAAAATCTGCGAGGGTTGGGTTGTAACATCCAGTATAACATTTACTGTTGAGTATTGTAACTATCTTGGGGCCGGGCCGTTGGAGACATATGACTCAGTGTCTCGATCACTCGAGAATGACAGGCGGGTGCAGTGTCACGACCTTGAGCCGGTTCACGTGCGGACGGATGACTCACCCGAAGCATATATAAATACGCGAAAAGGAAATAAGGGGCAGTCGAAGTCGAAGTGGAAGTCAGAGTGCCGACTCCAGCTTGGAAGAAGCTGCCATATAAATAAACCCGTGTGTACATAAATCTAGCGAGATAAATAACGCGTGTATAACAAATAAATATAGCCATATAAATCATTAATGTTGAAATCGCTTGTAAATAAATAAAGTATATCTGTTGTTAGAAATAGTCCTGTTAGTTTATAAATAATGTGTGTTCCGCCTTAATAATCTTGTGTTTTGTAAATAGTAAAGATAAATTGCTGTAAATAAATGCTTAAAACAAGAAGCGGCGTATAATTTTTAATAGCCCCAGAACGTAAAACGTAACAGTGGCGTCAGGTGTCGGGTTGTACCAGGGGCTATAAAAATTATTGGACAAACATTAAATAAACTAATTGACTAACGAGTACCGATAAACGACAGTCAGATAATAAATTTAAGTGTGTGTTGTGGATGCCTGTGACAAGATCCCAGAGCGGCAAAATAGAGGCTCAATTATGCCAACTTTTCCAGCTGATGCAAGTTGGCCAAGAGAAGGCAGAAAAGGCGCAAGAGAAGGCAGAAAAAGCACAAGAGGATCTTAAGGAAGAATTGAAAGCTGGCCAAAAGCAGGCAGAAAAGACGCTAGAAGAATTGAAAGCTGGCCAAAAGCAGGCAGAAAAGGCGCAAAAAGTACTTAAGGAAGAGTTGAAAGCCGCGCAAGAGGATCTTAAAGAGGTACTTAAGGAAGAGCTGAAAGCCGCCCAAGAGGATCTTAAAGAAGTACTTAAGGAAGAGCTGAAAGCCTGGCGAAGAAACGGCCGGCGAGGACTACGTGCGGAACCTGAAGAAGAGAATGGAAGAGTTCGGTCTCTGCTGTTGGATACTGGAGCGACGAAGTCCATTGCCAGGTCTGACGTAATACGGGACGAGGGTCAGCTGCTGCCCACCAGGACACGCCTTCGCACTGCCACGGGAGGCACAGTAACCACACATGGGGAAATTGATTTGACATTGAAGATTGGGAATCAAACCCTGAAGCATCAGGCCCTGATTGCTGACGTTGCGGACGAGTTCATCCTGGGAATGGATGTTAGGAATGAGTGGTTTACTTTAGACCTGGGACGCGGCGTGTTGCCGTGGGCGAGGAAGAGCTTTTCCTACACCCAAGAGAAGAGATCGTAGTACGAGTGGTATTGGCGGAAGATGTTACTCTGCCGGGACGAACCGAGAGGGTTATGGATGCATACCTGGATAGCGATCTCCGGGGCAACGTAGTGCGCAGGATTGAACCAGATTATGACAAGGTGGTCACTCATGGTATCTTGGTTGGGAAGACGTTGGTAAAGACTGGGCTGAAGGTCCCAGTAAGGATGATGAACGTCAACAGGGAACCGGCAACCGTCAGGAGAAACACAATCCTGGAAATGGATGTTAGGAATAAGTGGGGGTTCACTTTAGACCTGGGACGCGGCGTGTTGCACGTGGGTGGGGATGAGATTTTGATACACCCAAGAGAAGAGATGGCAGTACGAGTGGTATTGGCGGAAGATGTTACTCTGCCTGGACGAACCGTGAGGGTTGTGGGTGCATACCTGGATGGCAATCTCCGGGGCAACGTAGTGCGCAGGATTGAACCCGATTATGACGAGGAGGTTACTCATGGTATCTTGGTTGGGAAGACGTTGGTAAAGACTAGGCTTAAGGTCCCAGTAAGGATGATGAACGTCAACAGGGAACCGGCAACCGTCAGGAGAAACACAATCTTGGGAAGGGGCATGAGCCAACAAGAACGGAGCAAGATCGAAGATCTGGTGGCCCGGTACCAAGACATCTTTGAGTGCGGAGATCATCCCAGCGGCCGTACCACATAATAAAACATAAATCATTCGAGTTTGGCAGAAGAGTCTTGCTGAGGACCGACCATGCTGCTCTAAGATGGCTACTGCAGTTTAAGAACCCGAAGGACAGGTGGCTAGGTGGATCGAGCGCCTACAAGAGTACGACTTTGAAATAAATCATCGGCCTGGCACTGCTCACCGCAACGCCGATGCGTTATCCAGGAGACCCTGCCCTGCGGACTGCGGCCACTGTTCGAAGCTGGAGAGTCGTGCGGTACCCATCAATCGTACCACTGTAATCGACGACTCGTGGGAGCTAGACGAGTTGCAGAACATCCAGGGAACGACCCCGACTTAGGCACAGTTATAGCCTGGAAGCGAGATGGCCGTCGACCTACCTGGCAGGAGGTCTCCGCCACCAACCCAACGGTGAAGACCTATTGGGCGCAATGGGACTCCTTGCAGCTGGACAACAACGTCCTGACCAGAATCTTGGAAGATGAGGACGGTAGGGCAACGAGATCACAATCGATGGTTCCAAGGAGTAGAGTGGCCGAGGTTCTGCGTCACCTGCGTGATGGCTCCTCTGGGGGACACTTTGGATTGAAGAAGGCGTTGCAGAAGGTCCGAGAGAGGTTCTACTGGCGAGCTGCAAAGATGACGTCCGAGAGTGGTGCCGGAGGTGCAAAGCCTGCGCTACAGGAAACGAAACGGTTGGAAGAAGTAGAGCTCCGACGTGGCAGTACAACATCGGTGGTCCGTTCGAGGGGATAGCCATTGACATCGCCGGACCATGCCCCGAAACCGAATCGGGAAAATAAATACATCCTGGTGTGCATAGGGCTACTTCACCAGGTGGCCCGAAGCCGTTCGCCCTTCCGAATCAAGAGGCCGGTACTGTCACTGATGTTCTGGTGAAGGAGTGCTTCAGCCGTTTTGGAGTCCCCCTGGAGTTACATTCCGACCAGAGCCGGAATTTCGAGTCTGGACTGTTCCAGAACGTCTGCAAGCTACTGGGGATACACCAGACCCGGACCACTGCCCTTTATCCTCGATCGGACGGCATGGTGGAAAGGAGGAACCGAACCATGGGGAAGCATCTGTCCAAGGTGGTTTTCAGGCATCAGCGTGACTGGGACCAGTGCATTCACCTGTTCCTGATGGCTTACCGATCGGCGGTAGAAGACACAACCGGCGTCCAGATCGAGGTCTGGTGTTACAGCCGTTGTGAAGCATTGAGCCCACGGTGGCAGTGTAACGATCTAGGGGCTGGGCCGTTGGAGATTTCTGGACTTAGGCACCAAGAAAGGTCTGAACTACACGAATTACATACATTTCAGCTGGCAGATGCCAAAACTGGTCGAAAATGAGCCTCGAAGTTGAATTTAAGTACGCGAACTTTTCAGGTCGCTTCCTTCTTCACTGGGACTTTATAAGTCGATGAATTTGACACAAATGCACTCTACGATGTGGTGAACAAATTAAACCGAACTTGAACTCAAATAAATAACTTTTATATTCAAAATAATACAACTTTTACAAGTCAATCTTACACGCAGCTATTTTTACTTGGCTTGGCTTGTCGACCATATTAAAAGAACATCTGGTATCCTAGCAATTATTACAATTGTTCTGAAGTATGTTTTTTACAATGTTTTTCCTAGAAACTAAACTGTTTTTGGTTAAATAATAATAATAATAATAATAATTGTCTTTATTGTTGTTGAAGCAACAACGGCGGAGTTCAGCAAGATCAACGTCTTGCTGCTCTTACACTAAACCGTATAATAAAAATAAAACTAATTCTATAACTAAACTACTATACAGATTTATTTGCATGCTACAGTCACCCAGATGTATGGCCATCAAACCATTAAATATTTACTTAAGAAATTGTACGAGAACTAATTTTTATTTTTAAGTAATTATTAATCGTTTCCTTAAATTTATAAGGAGAGAGGCATTTGAAATGTAGCGGTAAGGAGTTATAGAATTTAGCTACGTTATATGAGAATGATCGTGTATAACTAGCTGTTCTGTGATACGGCGGTGTGAGCAGACCCTTACTCCTTACATTGATATTATAGATACCACTACGAAAACTGATTTTTTGATAAAGGTACGGTGGTGTTTTGAAATTAATAACTTATAAAATAATGTATATAAATGTAATTTCCATCTATCTGACATGTTTAACCAATTTATTCCTCGAAGTTTATGCGAAACATGATCCCTTCTGTTCAAACCAAAAATAAGTCTCAGACAGCAGTTTTGAATACGTTGTATTCTAGCAGAGTCAGTGCCATCCAAGCAAGGCCCGTAAACGGTTGTCGCAAAAATTAAAATGAGAAAGGACTAGAGAGCAAAATAATCTTTCGTTTTTCTATTAAGCGTGTGCCTGTTTGTATATATATATATATTTCAAATTTGAAAACGCTTCTGGATACACAGCCCTACATGCTTTCTGAATCTTAATTCGGAATCTAATGTAGTCCTAGATTACGTGCTACAGAAACAAGAGGGAGCTTAGTATTTTTGATTACTATATTTAATTGGTCTATAGCAGCTGCGCGAGCTTTACGTCTTCCAAATAGCATAACCTGAGATTTGGAAGGGTTTATTGTAAGGCAATGCTTTTCAGCGGTGTCGATTAAACTTCAGCATTGACTAGATTATTGTCATTCGCAATTTCCTTTGATTCGAAAGAGTAGAAGATCTGTGTATCGTCCGCGTAAAAATGATATTTACATGAATATATATTATAGTAGAGATTTGACGTATACACTTATACAGTACCTATCTAAAGTAGCGGACCAAGTATCGATCCCTGAGGTACACCAGTGGTCACACTACGTACATCAGAAATTTGGTTATCTAATTTGACTAACTGAGATCTTCCCGACAACTAATTACTGAAAAAAGTAATCGCACCCTCTCCAAGTCCAAGAAAATGTAAAATGGCTAACAACATTTTATGGTTTAACGTATCAAACGCCTTAGAGAAGTCCAACAACACAGAACTGTTAATTTATTATTATCTATTTAGTTAGTATGTCATCAGTTATGTGTGATAATGCGGTACTACAACTGAAACCCTTACGAAATCCTGACTGTGTTTGTGGAAGCAGCGCAATGATCATTCTAGAAATTACTAAGTTGTAGATTAACAATTTTTTCCAGGACTTTGGAAAGAGCAGGTAATATACTTATAGGCCTTACGTCTATAAAACTAACCGGATTCTTTACTTTCGGCAAGGGTACAACACACGCTGTTTTCCAGCATGTCGGAAAAACACTTTGTTCTAGACAGAAATTAATAATATGTGTTATATATTTGATAAGGAAAGGACAGCTTAATTTAATTAGTTGTATACTTATGTCGTCGTAGCCTACGGATCTGGATGTAATAGATTTAATTACCTTTGCTACTTCTTCATTTAATACCAATGTGAAGGAAAAACGCGAATTTTGTTCTACCTTACAGTTGCTCTTATAATAATCAATCGTATTTCGATCAGGGTTTCTAGTTATTTCCCTTATCGACTCTATAAAATAATGATTTATTTTATTTACATCTTGTAAATTAATAGGTAGAGTTTGGCTTTGTTTTACGTTGTAAATATTAAGATCTTTAAGATTTTTCCACAGAAGCTGATGATTACAATTTCAATGCGATATTCTAAATAGGCCTTCTTTTCCCTTCTTATAGCATTTGTGGTGAAATTCCTTAATAACTTATAGTAATTCCAGTGATGGACAAGTTTTGTGCGCTTGAACCTCACCAAGGCATTGTCACGCAACTTTTGCATAAGCTTAATATTTTCAGTTAACCAAGGAGAAGGACGTTTAGATAATCTAGCCGTTTTAACAGGAGCATGTACATTTAATAATTGAAGTAAGTTTTTATTTAAAAATGTTAACTTATCATCAATGTTATTTATATTAAAAATTATGTTCCAAGGTAAAGCTTCAAGATCTGTTTGATATTTATCAACATCAAAATTTTTTAAATCACGGTATGTACGTGTATGAGCCAAAGTTGACACTGACTCGACTTTAATTTTTCAAAATATAAGTGAGTGGTCTGAAATTCCATGAGTTGGTATAACACCCACATCCATAACTGAATCTTTATTTGAAACGGCAAAAATATCTAGCAAAGTACTAGATGTGGGTGTTATACGCGTTGGACTGTTAATAATCTGATGAAGATTAAACAAATCGATAAAATTAGAGAAATAAACTGCTCTAGAGCTATTAAAGGTAAGTAAATCAATATTAAAATCTCCTGTAAGTATCACATCATCACAACGCGGTATCACGCCAGTTAAAGATTTCTCAACTTCTTCAAAAAAGTCTTTTATATTGACCTATTCAGGCCGGTAACCAACCTCTAATACGATTACCTTTCTCACTACCTTGATTTCGATCCATAATTGTTCTGATACGTCAATTTCGATATTAACAAGTTTATGTTGAAAGTTGTTTTTTACATAAAATGCCACTTCACCTCCTCTCATACCAATTCTGTCTCGACGTAATAGAGTATATCCATCAATTCTTACTGCTTCATCTAATATGGTAGCTGATAGCCATGTCTCAGTAACTGCAACAATGCTAAAAGAATACTGAAATATAATTTCCCTAACAAAATCAATGTGACTTATTAAAGATCTAATATTAAGTTGCGCAATTGAAATATCGTAGTTTGACATGCAATTAGTTCTTATGTAAATCTACTTTTGTGTTTAATGCAGAACAAATAAGTGGATCGCTACGAACGTAGTCGTGACGTATTTCTTACATGATCAAGCTCGATTAGTTAATTAATTTAAGAAACTAGAGCAAGTCCCACAAAATCCAAAAAAAGTAACAGTGTTAATTAAATAAAATAAGCGTTACTTAAAATGTAATTTCTAGTTATAACAGGATAATAAAAAGCGAATTCGTGTATCATATGAAAAGCAAAATCAAATATCTTTGTAAATAAAGCAATTTTAATTGTGTGTTTAAATTATCATTTAATATTAATATGAGAGCCTAAATAAATTTGCTTCCTATCATCCTGCACAAATAATATTCTTCCGTCATGTGTCCACACATTCCTCACTCCATATTGCGTGATAGCAGTTTTATACTTTTTATATCTGGCAGCAGTCAGATCTTCGGTAATAACCACACCACTACCTTTTAGCTTCCTTTTGTTTTGAAAAATAAGATAGCGGATTTTATACGATACAAATTTTACTATCACCGCTCTATTTTTCCCAATATTTACAGCACCGACACGATGGCAACGGTCGATATCTTTATCAGCAACCTCCAGACCCATGGTATCGTTAAATAAATGCAAGACCTTTTCTTCTACATTCCGCTCGTCCCTGGTTTCTTTTATACCTAAAATTCTAATACTGTTACGACGAGAGTATTGTTCCAGATCATCAACCTTATCTTGCAATGCACTCTTATCCTTGGTAAGATTAGCAACTTCAGAAGTCAACTTAGCTATACGTCCATTCTGCTCCTCAAGCGCTTTATTGAGATTGTCCAGTAAAGCTTCAGAGAGTTTATTGGCAACCATGGTTAAAAATGCGTTATCTTGAAATAAGAGATTTACAGTTTCGGTGATTAGCTCTTGATACTCTTTCCTTTGGCTCTGCGTTAAAACCATTTTTGTGCACAATTCGTAGCACTTTTTAGCCTCACATCTCTGCTTTTTTCACATAAGTTTTAAATAACACTGTTTCACACGTTTAAATTAGCACTGCACTATTGTTTTTCCTCCATCGTAGGCAGCCTTATCAATACTCTTTGCATTTTATGCTTTCTTACACCGCTTTCGTACCTTTCAGCTGCGTTGCCGATTGTTGCCCTCATAATTTAACTACTATCGCTGCATTTAACTTTCGTAACGCTTCAAACATCTCTGAATCTTATCAAATTTACAATTCTTGTCTTGACTTTACAATATCAAATCTGACAGTCATATAAATTAAGTGCATCTGCCATAACGAGCACAATTAATGAAAATTAAGTTAAACGCAACCCTGCCGATACTGTTTGTTATACATTATTAAGTACACAAGATATGATTAACAGTAACCATAATTTAATTGACAGATGTTAGCATTAGATTAAACAGTATCGGCAGGGTTGCGTGACTAGAATTGCTGTAATCATTAAACCATTACAATATATAATCTCCCTTCAGGCTGCCGATGGCTCTTCTAAAGTCAATAAAGGCAGCGTAAACTGTAAACTGTGGTCTGGAATTTTTTATATTGTTCAAATATTATGCGCATAGCGTTTAATAGGTCTATGCAAGACCTATAATAGGTTTTTACCTTAAAAAATGTAGTCCTGATGTTTGGTACAAATGTTTTTTAGTACCCTAAGAGCAATCTCTCAAAAGTCCCCGTCTCTGGTAAGGGGTCGGTACTATACTAGGAAAACTTTAAAGGAAATCTAAAATAAATAATTACCTCAATACCATGAAAGCAACCACGATACAATCATGAAAGCAACTATTTAAAAGTCGCTGCCGCTGGGGTGCCGGCGTTGTGATTTTTATGAGTAAGAAAGGGCCAATAGCCCAGTAATAGCAGACAAATATTAAAGGAAATGAAACAAATAACGTAATATTAATTTTTGGGTAAATATTCCTTAGTACCCTAGAAGCAACCCTTCAAAAGTCCACACCTTTGGGGTGCCGATGTCGTAGTTTTCTGGGGCAAGAAAGGGCGAATACCCAAGTAATATAAAAAAAGTGTAAAAGAAACCCGAAACAAATAATACAGTACTGACGTTTAGTACAAATGCGTCCTAGTAACTAGGAACAGCCCTTTAAAGGTCCCTCATTTTAAAAAGGGCTAATAGCCCAGTTATATTGAAAAAAGTTTAAAGAATACCTGAAACAAATAATGTAGTCTTGCCCAAGAAAACTACAACGCCGGCACTCCAGAGGCGGGGACTTACTCCTAGGTTATTAAGGAATATTTGTGCCAAAAATCATTGTGGATTATTTGTTTTAGGTTTCCTCTATTGTTTTTTAATATTACTGGACTCTGCCTCTTCTTGCTCCAAAAATCTACGACGCCGGCACTCTAAATGCGGGAACTTTTAAAGGGTTATTCCTAGGGTACTAGGGAACATTTTTACCAAAACTCAGTACTGTATTACTTGTTTCAGGTTTCCTTTATACTTTTTTATATTATTTGGCTATTGGTCACTTCTTTTCCCAGAAAACTACGTCGCCGGCACCCCAGCGGCCTGAACTTTTGAAAGGTTATTTCTAGGGACCAAGGAATATTTATCCAAAAATTAATACTATATTATTTGTTTCAGATTTCCTTTAATATGTATCTGCTATTACTGGGCTATTGGCCCTTTCTTGCTGCGAAAAACTACAACGCCGGCGACTTTTAAAGGGTTACTTCCATGGTATTGGGGAACATTTGTGCCAAAACTAAGTACTATATTAATGTTTTAGGTTTCCTTTAAAGTTTTTCTATAGTACTGGGTCCTTGTCCTTCCTTGCTCAAAAAAACTATGACGCCGACACCCCAAAGGCGGTGACTTTTGAGGGGTTGCACTTAGGATAGTAAGGAACATTTGTGCCAAAAATCAGGCCTAGGTACATTATTTTTTTATGGTTTGCCTTAAAATTTGCTTAATATGCCTGGGCTACTATTACTTTGGAAACCACACTGATTGTCTCTGATTGTCTTCTCGGCAGCAGTGGCGTAACTAAGATTTTGCTCTGGGAGAAAAATTGTACTGCACGTCGGCGTTGCACTGTTTTAGTAGTTTAGCATAGTCGGTCTAGCTCGTTCGTGGGCAGATAGCCGTCACTGCTCACCTTTTCTTGCCATTCCATTCAATGCTTTGGCGATTCTTTAAGTAATTTTATTTAAACTGACCCAATTATAATAAAAAATGAAACAAATGATATTCAAGTATTCATTAAGAAATAGTTTTTTTTTGTATTTAGAACGCGAGATGCTACTTTTCCATCCGAAAATGAGAGAGCCGAGGGCGAGCTAAATTAGTTATGTAGGTGTATATCAAGGGCGTAAAACAGGCGTTTTTGTCCCGCAGCGTGAAAGCTATAGCACCGGGTGGCATATTTTGAAACACAGGACGCTAGGAGCATAGAAGCATATACTGCAGCCTGATTGGTTGCCTGCGAGCAACCGAAACGTTAGAAGGACATGACACATTCCCACATGCCGGCGCTCAAGCCATATCAGCTGATCAGCTGTGGTGGATGTTTATGGTTTGTTTCTCGTGTTTTACAGTTTTCATTTGAAAACGCTTTCATTCTTTCAATGCAATTGTACCTACCTAGTTATTCATAACAGTGATACACGAGTACCTATACATAAAGTAAGAGGCCACATATACAGCGAGAGTGTTAAGTTTGGAATAAAGTTCATAAAATGTATGTAGTTGACTTTTAGCAAAAATCCTCGGACACGTCAACTTTTGTTCTTAAATAGTCTTCTTTTGACGCATATTGCCTATGTTCTGTTGCGTCCAGTGGCGGCGCAATAGTAAGCTACTTGAAAATTCTAAATGACAACCTAGTCTTTGTGATACATCAAAAGAGTGCTCTATTAGAGACCCATATATCTAATACTTACTATATTGCTAGCGGCTATGAGTGGGAAACTTGCCAAGGAAGTGAGACAGACAACCAACTCTTCAATGTATAATGGTGAGCTGTGTGCAAGCGCGGCGGCGTCGTCCGGCCAATGGGGAAGTGGTCAAGTTTAAAATTCGCTTCTAAAGGCGGAGTTCGAATTCTCACGCATGCGCACGAGACGCGTTATACTCTAAGTGAGACTATGTCGGCGCCGTAATGTTTTCTGACGTTTCCAGGCCCTACTAGCAATATATGTGTATTATATATATGTAGAGACCTTTCGATTGATGTATCGCAAAGAGTAGGTTGCTATTTAGAATTTTCAAGTTTCTCCCTATTGTGCCGTTCCTGGGCGCAACTGGTAAGTCAGTAAGTGCAATATTGGTCAAAAGATGCGTATTTAAAAATAATAGTTGACGTGTCCGAGGATTTTTGCTAAAAATCAACGACATAAATTTTATGAATTTTATTCCAGACTTTACGCTCTCACTGTATATGTATATCAGAGAAGCGCCGAAAAATCTGGTTTAGATTATTTTACGTTGATTAACATTTCCAACAATCAAGGTGTCTCCAGTAAAAATTTTAAAATAATGTTTTGTGTATACCTACAAATTGCATTGCTACAAACAAACTAACTTCTACGTTATACTCCAGACCTGTATATTTGTCCGATAAAAAATTCTAAACAGCATTTTTTTTAAATTTTCCTCATTCGATAATTTTAGACAGTGCGACAATTATCGCAATTTTCAAATCGTAAAACGGCGCCAAGGTAGCACTTCCCGCTTATGTTTCAGCGCACCAATCAGGCTGCAGTATATGGTCCCATGCTCCTAGCGTCCTGTGTTTCAAAATATGCCACCGGGTGCGGAGCACTGATGGCTTAAACACGATAACTGCTAAAGACGCCGGTTACGCCTGAGATGCACACAAAACTTTATATTCAATCGAAATTTAATTTAAAAAGGAAAACCAAATTATATAATACCGTTGCCAATAAAAACAGGGCAATTCTTACAATTATTTTAGCTGAATAGTACCTACCTTTGAAACCATGGTTTTTATAAAAACGTGTTTATCAATAATAACTAGAAAGACGGCAGCGTGAGATAAAAGTATGTACGACCGGGCGGAATTGTCCACTTTATACACCATCTTTGAGAGCGTAATGTGCCACTTTATAGCACAAAGGCCATAAAGTACCGTACGCTCGCTAAGCGACACTAATAGGACCGTAAACTACTTTATTTTTCACTGATCTTTTATTTGTTGTTTATATCTGTGATACGAGGTATATAAAATAGTTCATAATGCCCTAGGGTCATAAACGCCCTTGGTACATAAATAACTATTTCGCACGCTGACGTCATTTTATCAGGCAAAACAATATCGCCTCAGGGCAAAAAAGACTTGCTTTACGCCTGAAAATGAGGTCTAAAAACCTAGAATCTAGAACGTAAATAGTTTTTCGCGTCCTGTTTACGAAAATGGATGATTTCGCCCATTGAAAACAGAGCGAAAATGTCAAATTTTTTTGATAGTTTTCGAGAAATGTAATTTTAGATTTTTCGTTTAAGACGAATTTTATTTAGTGATTTCGAAAGTCTCTGGGGGTGACCCAACATTCACATCACCCATCATAAGTACGCCACTGCTCGGCAGCGTCTCTTATTAGATTAAACTAATACGTAAGAGTATCTTGCTGGGGACTGACAATATGAATTCTCATTAGTTCCTATTAAATAAAAAATTATACTTCTTATTTTCCTAGTTTTTTTCACCAGAGGAAAATATATTAAAAATTTAAAATTTACATTTAGCTAAAACTCAACGTACGAAGGTAATACATACCTCCCAAACTACTACAAAAAAAGAGGACTCATAATACAAAAATGGTAACAAAGAATAATACTGAAATACGGAGAGGATACCACAAAACTGGGAAAAATATAACTATCAACAACTAGAGAGAAACGACTAACTGTCGCAATAAATGAAGAAATTTGTCTTGTTCCACACTGATTTATTCACTTTTTTAAAAGTTGAATTTTATTTAAAATATTTGAAAAAAATCAGTGACAAAGTTCTTCATTTATTTCTCCTTTTTCACAATGTTGGATCAATTTGAATATGATTAACTATGGCAACTACATCACTATTCATGACTTAATTCATTAGCAGTCTGCTGATAACAACCGGTAGTACCAGTACCAACTTAAAAGATGAATTATAACAGCTTGGAGCTTCATACTGAATATCATCAAAAGCAATCCTAACGTTCCACTTTTGTCAGCAGTACCTACAGCAAACGAACATTTTTCAAGCTTTGCCGTGGAATATGACTTAACGAAACGGATTTGGGTGTAGGTATATAGGTTGAGTTAAATAATCTTTTTTTGGCCCCAGAAATTGGTGGTTAATCTCTATGGGGGACACTATGTATATTCTCAGAGCCATAAAAAATAGACCAGTAGACACAGTCAAAAACATATATTCAGTTTCTGGAGATCTGGAGACGATTTCAATACTATATTTCGTTCATGTTGTTTTGACATAATAGGAGGCCATAATTTATTTTTTTTTAATGTAGGACACTGTTCTACGTGACACAATTTTGCGTCACTGAAGTGCCTGACATGCGAACATATTTACCGTGTTGCTGAATTTACCGCTACCATACACGACTTTAAAACGAGATTGTATTGTTTGATCAAGTCTGCTAAAAATTATCAAAATTGGGTGATTCATCGGGTTATTTGTGCTTTGGGCAAGGCTTGTGTTAAACTAGATTAAAAATGTGCGAGGATATTTTTTTATTGCAAACTAGTAAAACTGACAACAATGCACTAGGCACTGGCGCTAGGTATAAACCTCAAATTTAGAAAAAACATTACCTAATTAAACAGACAGCTTTATTGCCAACTTAAATGCCAAATTTCCATGGCTTCATCTTATACTAAAACAACGTGAACGGAATATACACAGAATTGTGAAAATCATATACAGCATTGTAATTGGCGTAGTTAGAACGGAAAAGCGTAGACTTTCGTATAGATAAACAGCAAGCTGAGCAAACAAAGTAGTGCTCTCCATTGTCTGCACCAAATTATTAAAAATCTGGTGTGATACACGCACACAACTTCCTTTTACAGTGATCTTATAATTAGCAAAACATTGATTTTAAAGTTTTAAGCATTTTTCAAAAATTACAAATTCTGCAAAAACGGTACAAAATAGAGCATTAGTTTAAGAGACAAATTTTCTCTAGAATTTTAAGCTAAATTCAAAAAGTAATATTATACCGGGTGTTCTATTTAAAATAAGAGTTAATAAAAAAAATAGAAAAAAAACAAAAGAAACCCAGAAAGGTCCCGGGTGGTGTACTACATTATGTACTTGATACGTAAATAACTATAATAGCTACAACTAAGCTAAAATGCTAAAACGATACTTTGCATGCAGATTATATACATACCTGGCATACAACCGAGAAAATTTCAGAAAAATATATACAGGGTGAGCACCTTAAAAAAATAAAATGTTGTATATTTTTGCTTTAGCTGAGAAATAGATAACAGTAATAATATTTAACATAGCACATGCTTTTATCATTGTCGAAAATGAGACCTAACAGATATAGGATAAACATCACAAGTAGGACAGAATAGTATGGAGTCTTTATAACGGGCATAATTCAAGTACGGCCGTAGCTCACTTGTGCAAGCAGGGACCCAAGCGACAGACTAGAAACTCGACCCGAAATATTCGCCTGAGAGCGCGGAATTCGAATCCCAACGGATTACATTTTTTTTTAAATTGATGTAAATCACATTTCTTTGCAAATTGATGTAATTCAAGCAAGGCAAGTTCCGTGTAACCCCCTTTACAGATTTTTTCATATGGAAATGCAATCTAGGGAAACCATTGACAACAAGCATTTTCACTACATTGCATTGTGTTGGTACATACACTTCTGGTTATTATTTTTGCAATGAGAGATTAGGTTCTATGTTGACTGGTTGACACCGCAGTTATTTTTAAATTGTAGTTCTGGCTATTATAAAACTGTCCTTGTGCAATACCTACCTAACTAGTTCAAACCAAATTATAACATCACATCAAGTTTATAATAACCAAAGCTACAATTTAAAATAATAAATTGCCAACCTCTCGACATGAAACCTACCCTCACCACAAAAATAATAAGAAGTTTATGTACCAAGACAATGCAACCTAGTGACAATGTTTGTTGTTAATGATTTCCCTAGAATTTTGGCATTTACATTTCCATATGAAAGAAAAATGGACTATTCGAATTCTCCCCTGTTGACAAAAAAATCAAGACGTGTTTAACCAATTCTTCGTGTTTTATTTCTGCACCTTCTACAATAGAACAATATCTCGTATGTATGGATTAATGTGAAAACCATATGTACACATTTTTAAAAACCTCATAGAATATATCAGTTGGGCAAATTATACTATTTGCCCCCCTGATATATTCCATGAGGGGGCAATCGCCCCCCCCCCTGTTCCTGCGCCCCTGCAGAACATTACGATTTTTTAACAGCAACAGTTAATGTAAAAGCGAAGACTCGAATGCCCAAAGAATAAGAGCCTGGGAGAAAGTTAAATGGGAGGAAAACATAAATGACAGAAGGTAAGTAGGAAAAAGACCGAAACCATGAGGGATAAATAGTCAAAAATAAGTAATAATTCAAAATGTTGCTTATGCCACCCGAAATATACTTCTAATTATAATAGTTACGGATATACCCATGTGTACCTCAAGTTTCTTCTCGCAAACGAAATTACACAGCTATTAATTACAACAGTTTTATTTTAAATTTCAATTCAATAAATTTCACAGAATTTTAAAAATTAACAAATACAACATATAACATTTTAAAAATTCTACAAATCGGAAGGACTACAAATTACTGTCTAAATGTCCAAGTTCTTGGTGTAGTTCAGAATCAGCTCCTTCATTCGCGGGGTGTACTGGTCGCCGACCTTCGCGATCATGTAGTCGATGTCCATCAGCAAGGCCTCGTTGACGTTCTCGAGCTTCACATCTTCTCGCTGATAGAAGAAAAGGGGCATGACCCAGAGGGACCTCATGATGCCGTAGTCTGCAAACCGGGCCATCTCCTTGGCCAGCCACTCCTGGGTCAGGACGTTGTCCATGTCGACGTCCTTCGCCTTCACGTTCTTCCGTAGGGCATCCAGGTACTTCTTCAGCAGGAGCTGGATGTTTTCGGCCCATAAGGCGGGCTTGAGGTTGACGTAGAACAGGTAGCACAAGTCGACAGCCACGGAGTTGTACCGCATCAGCTGGAGGTCGATGAGCTTGACCTCGTGGCTCTTGTTGAACATCATGTTGCACACCCAGGCGTCGCCGTGGCCGATCACGGAGTACTCCTTGGGACTGTCGAGGAGCTGCCGGGAGACCTGCTCGAAGTTGTTGTAGAGGTTGTTGAGGAACTTGACAGCTTTATCTTGCTCGGGGGACTGCGGCATGGCCGTGAATGTTTTCAGGGCGTACTCGATGTAGGTTTTCTGGCTCTTCAACAGCTCCTCTCCACCGGTGAACATCGTTTCTGTGGTCAGCTTGGACAGGTCTTTCAAGACCTCGGGTTCCTTATGCTCCAGCACCAAGGACGCTGCATGGAGGTTGGCTAATGCCTAAAATTGAATGATTGAAATTAATGGTTGATCTATAAAATACTGCTAGTACAACAACTACAGAGCAATACATAATGTAACCACATACAAAAATATGCTTAGGCAGTAACGTCACCTTTGGGAAACAGAAAATTAAAAACATAATAGAAGAACCACAGCAGGAAAATAGTAGTTATATCAAAGATGGTGATCTACAAAGAAGACTGTAGGCGTGTAGGTAAACTCAGATATAGAGAACCGCCACGTAATGTACTATCGCCTTCATAGAAAACTGGTACAGCCCATTTTAAAAAGATTTAATTGGGCTGTAATACACTGCTCAAAAAATTAGGGGAACACTTTTTTCAAAACCTGTAACTTTTTAAATAAGAGCCCAAGGAAAATCAAATTTGGTATACTTCAACGGCATATATTTAACTAAAGAAAATTACAAAAACAATGTTACAACTCTTAGTTACTTCTAAGTTACACTTAAAAATGTAAATTAATAACGCAAAACAAAATGAAAACGACTGGCATAGTATCGATGAGAGCGGGTTTTCTGTGGATTGGTGAGGTTTAATACCGTGTATGCCTCCCACGAGCACGAATCACTTCTTCACACCTGCGTGGCATGCTTCGCACTAGTCTGCGAAGAGATTCTTGGGGTCTGCTTTCCCATTCCTCAATCAAGGCTTGTGTCAGTTCCTGTATGGTTAGTGGTGGATTAGGGAGCTTGCGAACACGTCGGTCAAGCTGATCCCACACGTGTTCAATAGGATTCAGGTCAGGACTTAACGCCGGCCATTCCATGACCCGAATTCCACGTTCTGGTGACGCCGGCGGTATGGGGCTTTGCATTGTCCTGCATTATGATGAAATTGGGACCGACGCCATATGCAGCAGGCACCACATGGTCCTCCAAGACATTTTTTATATAATTCATTGCATTTAGTCTATTAGGAACCACAACAAGATCAGTTCTGTTGTCTATACCGATTCCAGCCCAAACCGTCACAGATCCACGACCAAATCTATCCACTTCCTGTATAGTAGCGACTGAGTAGATTTCGCCAGGACGTCTATATACACGTACTCGACCGTCGCAAAGAGTTAAAAGAAATCTGGACTCGTCTGTAAACAGTACAGGCGTCCAGTGACGAAGTTGCCAATCTTTGTGATCCAGAGCAAACCCCATTCGCGCTGCTTTCTGATGCTATGTAGGGCGTGGTGCGCGGACAGGTCTTCTTAATTTTGAGTAGTTTTTCGATTTCGACCTTGTCCAGCCCTTCTGACATATTGGCCAGTCTCCCGAAACCGATTCCATAAACGCTGAATAACAGAAGGGGAAACTCCAAGGTCCCTGTTAACATGTGGAATAGAGTGAATAAGGGCGACAGCACGAGCAACTTGCACTTCACTAAGATGCCTCATTTTACTTCTAATCAACGAAGATTGACAACTGAATTCATTTGTCATCTTTAGTAGGCTTTCATACGTAAATTCAAAGCATACTTGACATTTTTTCCATTTTGTTTTGCGTTATTAATTTACCTTTTTTCTATAGTAGGTACATGTTAAAGTGTGCTTTTATCAACTCAAAACAAAAGGTCAAGTTTTACTTTAACAGCAAGGGTAGATAAAGTAGCACTTTAACATCAAGGATAGATAAAGTAATTTAATTTTTGTTTAAATTAAATATGACAGCTTCGTATTATCGTAGCAACCCAATCTAGCTACTGACATTTTGAAATGTGATTGACTGTCATTATTTTCTTTTGAAATTGTTAAAGGTCTTGCTATAGAAAAAAATATTGTATTATGCACGACGATAAAGTTATTTCTATCCACTCTTGAATCATTAACGTCTCGACTTCGTCTCGACGTTAAACGATTCACTCGTGGATAAAATTTAACTTTATCGTCTTGTATAATAAATTACTATTTTAAGTGTAACTTAGAAATAACTAAGAGTTGTAAAATTGTTTTTGAATTTGTTTTTTTAGTTAAATATATGCCGTTGAAGCATACCAAATTTGATTTGCCTAGAACTATTATTTAAAAAGTTACAGGTTTTGAAAAAAAGTGTTCTCCTAATTTTTTTGAGCAGTGCATGATAAATCTAAACATACTTCTGCAATATGACAGCTTTAACATCAAGTTTAGATGGCACATTTAAACGAAGCTCAGAAGCAATAATTTGAACCACATTAAGCGATGGAGTGAACATAAGTGCAATTGTGAGTGAGCTCGGCGCTAACAAGAACACGGTCTTAATCGATAAAAAATCGTAATTAGACAACTAACATTTTCAAAAATTACAATATCTTGATATTTTCACCAGTTTTCTATGAAGGCGATGGTATGCAAAAGTATTTGGAAGAGTTTGTGTTAACCTTTGTATATAAAAATATAGAAATAGTTTTATTTAATATCAAAGCAACCTTCTCACATTATTGCCAGTGTCGATCAGTTGAGATTGTCATTCTAGATTTTGTACAAGCTAGTTTCATGCGGCTTAAAAATCTCCAAAAGTCAGCCATAAGACTTATCCCAGATACTTTTGCATACAATGGTACAAGCAGTAATAGTAAAAAACAATGAGAGAATGAGACATGGGGCTATAAAACTAAAGAAAAACGCTTAACTCTTTTACAGAGAAATACAGAAGAAAGGAGATCTATAAGACACGTAAAAACATTTTTGGTAGAAGTATCGAACAACTTACTTCAAAAAATGATAACAAAAGACCTAAAACGAATCAAATAGCAAGGGAAGACGTCTTTTAATAAAAAATTCTTTGGCTACTGCGGTAAAACATAATTACAGTTTAATCAAGAATTTCAATCGTGGGGGCTTGTTGCATCCATATAATACGGCAGTGAATTTAATTTTGTTATATTATGAATTACACAAGCCTTTTGAAGGATATATTTTTTAAATTTCATAACAAACAGCGTAGCATTGGTGTCTCAGCTGGTTTTAAAATTTCTTACAGAAGTTCATTCATTTCATTTTGTTAACGAGGAAAGTACAGTGAAAGGTATCATAAATTCCACTTTTATTAAAAATAATTGTGGTACGATTAATAAATAAATAATCACAAAAGGTTGCCTTATTTTGCCACATCACGAAACCATAAAAACGGCCTGTAGTTGGTTTGTAAGTCACGGTATAAAAATGATATATCCTACAAATCCCAAGGGCGGGGGTTGGGGGGGTGGGGTGATTCAGCCTGTTATTGTTATTTTTGGCTTAATTTCTTTAGTTATGAATTGGAATAGATGATTTTTTGGTTGTTAGTAGTTTTACTTCAGCACCTTTTAGTTAGTACTGAAAAATTTTTGCATTTTTGTCTTAAAAAATATTATTTCGGAGAGGACGTTTTTTAATTTATTACGAAAACTAAAGATAATTTGTTCAAAAAACATTCAAAACATATGTAAAATACATATGGAAACACGTTGGTACAAATTGTAATTCTGAAAGTTTGGGTGAATAAATGTAGTTATCATAATTTAATAAAGTTTTAATTACAGGTTTATATATTAAAAAGAATGTTTAATTGGATGTGAGTAAAGTTATTGCTACATGCAGCATGTTGTATTTCGTCTGTACTAGTATCTCGTTAACGCACTGCCCCTTAGGTATGCACTATTCTTAATACAACTAGTTCTAAATCTAGAAGCCATGAATTTGTGTTATTTTAGTTGATGAAATGACTTTTTAACTGTCATGTGAATAATTCAAACCTGTCATATGTCATAACAAATTTTAATAGCAAAAACTACAATAAAAACAATTATAAAACTAGATAAAATTGCAATTTGTCGAATAGTTATTATACTCTTTTCTAAGCAATAAATAATCCCAGCTTTTGAAACTAAACTCATTCTAGGCATTATTGACAGTGACGTTTTGAAATAGTTTTAAATGTATTCACATCGAAGTTGCCAGATTCACACAGTTAAAAAACCTTGTTCTATATAGTAGTGTTGACATTACCTCGAAGAGCTGAAGCCTTGTCACTAGTCGGTAATGCCAAAATCTAAAATGACCAAATACGAAAAATCCTAAAAGCTAACTATGATAGAAGATATACGATATGGAAGAGTGAAATTTGACAGACGATTATTGTAGAAATAAAAAGAGAATGGCGAATGAAAATCCGTAGACAAACGGAATGCGCTGTAAATAGATTCAATATATGTACAGGGCGTTTCACTTTTCGCCTTCAAAGTCTTCAAGCTCTTGTATCTTCCTCATTTACTTTCGAATCGATTTAAAATTTTGATCACGTATTCTACCCTTTCATAAGGTTTATTAATCATTTTTAAATAATTTTACTGCAAACTTAGATCAAAAATAAATGCGAAAAGTCGAATAATCATAGGCAGCCTAATTTTAACGAAAAGAATTATTGACAAATGTTGCTCAGAATCATGAAAATATTTTTTTACCATCGACAAGCATGGTTTCTGTTTACACTAATGATTAATGATTAAATTATGCCAGCCAATATTTAATTTGTTATTTAATTTTTCTTCATCGGTGTTATAGACTAGTTACTAAATCAATTTGAGCATCGTTAAGAGCTTTATTAACGCACTCAGTGCCGTTATAGATGATGTTACCGCACTCAGTGCGGTAATATCCATTACAGCACTCTTTTTTACAAAACAAAGAATAAACTAAACCAGAATTTATTGATGATGATAAAATATTGAACAATATACATTTGCTTATGGCACTTTCGTTTCGTTAATACGCTCATAATCAAACTTAATATCGATTATAGGACGCTTAATCGACAGTTCATAAATTCTTTGTGTGCTATGGCA
Source organism: Agriotes lineatus (assembly GCA_940337035.1). Classification (NCBI taxonomy): domain Eukaryota; kingdom Metazoa; phylum Arthropoda; class Insecta; order Coleoptera; family Elateridae; genus Agriotes; species Agriotes lineatus. Next base: position 169,878,518 of record OW679195.1, read on the forward strand.
CTTTTTAGTAAGACAACAATGACATTTTAATCAATTTACACTATAATATTAGAAGCTATTAGCAATGCAATTTTTCTATTAAAAATTTGGATTTTGACTATATTTTTTCGATTTTTCGTATTTAGTTTTGATGGCAGTAAGCTGATAATTGGCAATAATAGTTATTTACTATACAAGTGGGATAACAGCATCATTAATATACGTGTGCGTAAGCACATAAGTATATTAATGATGCATTATCACACATGTATTGTACAAAATTTTATCTACGACTGCCTAAAATTGAGAAAAGTGCATTAAGAGAAATGTCAGATCTGTCATTTTCAAAAATATTTTAGTAGGAAAATGTCATTATGTCATTCATTTGACATTATTTCAGTTACGTAATGAAGTCATGCGTAATGAAACCATTACATAACTGAGTGGTTTAATGAGCTGCATTACCTAACTAAAATAGTGTCAAATGAGTGACGTAATGAGTTACTTATCCCACCGGAGTAGATAAATGCCATTATGTCATTCATTTGACACTATTTCAGTTACGCAATGAAGTCATTACACAACTCAGTTGCGTAATGAAACCATTACATAACTGAGTGGTGTAATGAGCTTCATTACCTAACTGAAATAGTGTCAAATGAGTGACGTAATGCGTTACTTATCCCAGTGGAGTAGATGAAATTATTTACAACTTCTAAAAATATTCCCTTTAGAGGGTAGTGTAATTGATAAAAATTTGAAAGCGATTAGAACATGAATAAGGAAGATACGGAGATGTGGTAAGAAATGAAACACACTGTATGTAGGGCGAATCGATAAGCTTTTTTCTGAATTGTTCAGTCTTTTCATAGGTTGATTTAAAGTTTGTTATTTCTCGTATGTTTAGATATCGAACGTTAAAGCTCTGATTTTGTTCGTTGTCCCGTTAGGTCTCTTCTAAAGCTTGATTGCATCTAAACCAAATATTTTTAAAATGTTCATAAATTACTCCAAAAGCATGCATTTTATCCATATGATTTTGTTAATACAAAATTTTGGAATAAGGAGAAATATAGTATATCATTAAAAAAGTTTTGAGAATTTAAGATTTATACATTTGATAAAAGCTTCCAGATAGTGGAGAGACTAAAAATTGTGCTTTATGGCTTTACCCGATCTACCAGTTTTAAACTATTAATCTTAAAAAACTACACCAAAAATTAACTTAATCAACCTAAGCAAGTGTATTTTCAGAAAAGGTTATGAACTTGGCAATCCCGTAGAAAATTCAAAGTGTCAGCATGGTTTTGTAGATAATTTGCTATAGATCTCAAATCATTAAACAAAATTTGGAAGTTGCTATTTAAAAAATTCCCATACAGGATGTTAAAAAAGTGTAACCACTTAAGTTCCTATGAGCAAGATCCGGAAATAACTTTTACGGAAGTTCTAGCCTTGTGAAGGATAATAAAAAAAGCAAGGATTTTATTTAATTAAAATAGTACAGATAAAGCATTTATGATGTAATTTGGTATAACTAAATGACCTTAATTTTTTTTTGTAGAAGGTTCAGAAGGGGTAGCTTATGAACAAAAAATTATCGTAACTATTTACAGTCAAAATTTTTGTAAATTTTGATAAGATTTTCGAAAAGGCTAGACTCTTACGTAAAAACACTCTTGGTTGGAGTCTGTAAGAGCAGTGCAAACTCAAAGATTGCAATTTACTACCTTATCGGAGCATTTCCGGACCTATGTTCATTGGAACGTTTTGTCTTATTTAGGTGAGTACTCTTTAAAGTTTGATACCCGTTTTTTAACACCCTGTATAACTAAAAGTTAAAAAATGTCCACCGAGAATCGAGGAACTCACCAGTACTACGGTGGTACTTTGTTCCAAGGTGAGGCCCCCGTCCATTCTGTTCACAGTTTGATAATCTAGAAGCGTCAAGTCCTGCAACATAATCTGATTTTCATCAGCTTGCAGGCAATCGGCAATAGATAAGGATTCGTCCACGGCGTGCTTCTTAAGAACGGGAATTATCTTGTTGTAAGCGTTCGCTTCGTTTAACAGAGCCACTTTAGAGCGGTACATTTCGGCATGTTTGTCATTTTTTGGTATCCTCTTCAGTACTAGAGCTGGCCTGTACACTAAAATACAGAAAGTTAACGAAGGCAAAATGTTGAACTTGATTTTTCTTACCCACGAATTGCTCGTCGACTTTTCTTCTCCCTTCAAACTTGACCCTTTGGACATCGCACGTGAAGTTTTCCCCCGGTTCGCAGGCCGGACTGAACTTGAAGTCTTCAATTTTAATAGTGTCGTCGTTTTCGTATCGCCGATAGATGTTAGTGAAGAGCTGATTGTTGTAACCTTCCTCTGGTGCAGCCATCGTTCCGTGCATGATACCTGAATTCAAGGAGAAATTATGAATTTTACGTCATAAAATTGTAGGCTAATTACCTGCTGAAATAAATGTCTAAAGGAAACTTTTGATGGCAGTTGTGCGATGCTCGGGTTGGACAAGCAGACAATGTTTTCTTGTAAAACACACACATGTTCTTGTCGGGTTGAAGTAATATAAAAAGGATAGACATGGGCTGTGCGCTGAAGATAATTTTGATTAGCCTAGTTGAAGTTCTATTTTTACAATAGTTTATCGAAATTCTTTAAACTTGCAGGCTGAAGTGGAACTTTTTTATTGAAATATCTTTATTAATAAAAATTAAACACAAAATGCCAACTTTATCTTTTGGTATTCATAATTAATAACTAATAAGTTTCCTTTCAAATAGCTCTTTCAAAGGAATATTTAAATCTTTTTTAAAATATTAAGAATGTTTTTAGTCAAATTAATATATTAATTGGAAAGTATAAAATGAACAAATAATGAAGCAAACATGTTCTAAAAAATTAAAGTAATTTCTAATATTTTTAAATATTTTTTAAGGACATGGATAATTACCAACTTTATAATAAACATAATAACACAATTTGTTGTAACATTGCACGACATTTCATAAAGTAATTCTAGTTTCATGGGGAATAATAGTCTTTAAAAAGATGAGTACTATTCTGCTAAAGATACCAGTCTCAAAATTCATGATTTATTTTGTATTTTATTTAATATTTTAGATCAAAAATTGGAACCCAACTTTTCAGGCTCTATTTGTAAATAACGTATAATCAAAAATTATTTTCATTTACCTAGGCTATGGCATTACCAGTGATTTTGGGTATACCATGGTCTAATTTATTAATGCAACTACGTTTACATAAAAACCTTGGACTTTTAAAATTTCATAAGTGTACTTTAAAAATTCATATTTTATCTAGGAATGTACTTAGAAAAAGTTACTAAAACAAATAGGTTAATGGTGTGATATTTACTTAGCATCTGTCATAAATATTATAAATAACTATTAAATGTTGATTACAGCTGTATTACTATTCAAAAATTTAATGTGAAAATGTGTTATATTTTTCAGTAGAAGAATTTTTTCAGCTAATTTTGATATTTTGATTTACATTACTAATAGTTATAAGCAAACTTATTAGTTATGTCAAACAGGTTTATATAATATTTGAAAATGAAACAAAACATTTCACGTAACGTTTCGCTAATTTAATATAGCTTCCCCAGACATTTTAAAACAAATTTTATGATAAATTAAAATTTGGGACAAAACAATTAAAAAGGCACGTAAATCCTCTTATCTAAAATTAAAACATAGTACAAATTCTGTTGTTTTTAGTCCATGGAATGCAAGGTTGATTTTCACCAATTATTTTCCTTCTGTTGTATTCTACAATTGACTAAAATGTTTAATATTTATTAAAAGTCACTTTAAACAATTATTTATCGCACTATAATAAGAAAATGTTGTTATTAAAATCCTCTTTATTTATTCTTTTTCCCTTGGGTTTGCAACAATAACGTTTGTAAAGAATGGAACGTTTATGGTTTTAATATTCTATTAATATGCTATTACACGTTTGTTTCCTCTTGGATCTTAAAAATCAAGAAATTTGTAGCACTGTAAACGTAAAAATTTTGGTATTAATTTAAAATATTTGTAAAATTAACAAGAAAAATAATTAAAATGAGTATAAATTGTTGACAAAGCAGGGATGGTTATTTACCTTTTGGGTGAGTGTTTTTTTAAAAATAAATATCTCTCTTCTTAATTCCTCTTATGTTTTGGTGTATCTTCACGTAAAACGAAAATGGCCAAGCTCATAATTAAGAATTATTAAGAAAGCCGTTTGAACACAAAAAAGTTTATTTCTAACTGAAAATTTAGCCTTACACCTTTAAACTTACCCATTAAAAGTATTTTAGTACTTATTTCGGTAAAAATCATAAGTTTTCAATTAACTATAATTTTAATATTTCCAAATATCTAAAAATGTCCCAGATTAATTAATAACTACAAAATTTAAATAAGCAAAACAGGAACAGTGGTATAATAACACCAAAATAAGTATTTGTTGATACATAATTTATGAAAATAACATCCAATAACCTCAAAACTGTGTGATAGAACACCGAAACATAAAAGGAAAAAGAAAAACAAAAAGGAAATTTAAAAAAACCACACTCCCTAACCCAGCATAACCAAAACTTTATACTCATTTTAAATTACAACATTTTCGTGTTAAATTTTGCAAATATTATAGATTAATACCAAATTTTGCGCCTCCTGTGTAAAATTCTTTTTTGATACTTAAAATCTAATAGAAAACATACCATATAATAAAAACATATCAATTAAACGTTAAAATCTTGACGTTTCACTTTTTAGAAATAATATTATACCAACCCAGGGAAAAATGACCAACCCTTGCATAAGGAATTATTAGGGAACACAGTTAAACACAACATTTTTTATTTCTAACTGAAAATTTAGCCTCACATTAACAATTTTACTCAATAAAAAATGAAAGCTCAGTATATTAGTACTTATTTTGTTAAAAATTATAACAAGTTTTCAACTAACCGTATTTTTAACATTCCGGTAATCTAAAAATTTCCCAGATTAATTAATTAATAAAAATGTAAAAAAGATTATCTGGAACAGCAGTATAACAACCAAATAAGTGGTCTTTTATTCCATAATTTATAAATTTAACATCCAATAACCTCAAAACCAGGGTGGTAGAATACCGAAACATAAGAGGAAAAAGTAAAGAAGAGAAACATTTAAAAACCACGCACCCAAAAGGTAAATACCATATCCAGCTTAACCAAAAGTTTATACTTATTTTAAATAACAACTTTTCTTGTTAAATTTACAAAAAAAAAATTCAGTGTCATATCGTCTTGATATTCGGGATCCGATAGGAAACAAGTATATATAGTAGTGGCATATCATTTGAGCATTAAATCCTTAAACGTTCCACTTTTTAGAAATAATACTATACAAACCCAAGAAAAAATGGCCAGCCGTTTCATAATGAATTATTAGGGAAGCCTATTGAACATAAAAATTTGATTTCTAACTGAAGATTTAGACTCATACTAACAAGTTTACCCAATAAATTTAAAGGATCGCTCACTCGCGTTTTAACTCTGCCCCACTCGTGACTAAAGAACAGCTTTACGCACTTGTATCGTAAATTACTATTTTTTAATTTTACTCTAAGTTGTTTTACATGTTGTCCATTTGGACATTAAGTAAAACGTTTTATAACGTGTGACTATGACATACGTTAGTTTAGAGAACCTATGCAATAGTGGTTATTATATAGATTCTTTAAGGTAGTTTCAAGGTTGATAAAACTGACACTGATAATGAAATCTTAGTTTTACCAGTCTTGATTAGTTTACATTCGTTTTATACGTACATTCCGAGCTACGCCACTGGATCACGCTGAGGGTTTCGGTAATAAATGGGTTATGATTATACTTCATTAAATATTAGTTAATACGTTAATACTGACATCAATTGAAACAAGGTGGGTGGTTCAGCTTATGGTTGTACTAATAGTATGATCAAAAATTATATTCATCTAGTATGGCTATGGAATACTAATTTATGAATTCAACTACATGTATACTTAAATGTCAGTTTGACATTTGATTTTTAAGTGAGTTATAGTTGCATTTATAAATTTGAAATTATTTCATAACCATACTAGACGAAAATATTGTTTATCATACTATAGATAGAATTAGTAGTTTTACATATGCTACTCCCAAACCAAGAAAAAGAGGTATAAAGTACTGTGTTATTCTGTGATTAAATGCAAATAATAAATTCAGAGTTGAAGAACAGAATTCTTAGAATTTAGCCTAGAGTAGCGGTAAAGCAAAGGAAGGATTCGGCAGAAATAAAAAAAATATTCTGAAAAATTACATCATAGTAACAAAATGCGCAAACAAAAGTAAAACTATTTTTTTCTATTTTGTGTTTAGAATAACTCCATTCTAGCACTCAAATGACGTCATTTGAGTGTTAGAATAAGTCGCTATGAAATGACGTTATTTGGGCGCTAGAATGGAGTTATTTTAAACGCAAAATAAAAAACATTTAAATTTTGTAATTTATAAAATGATATAAAGCGGCTGTTTCCGGCTCTATGAGCTATATATTTTCTTTTTACCGCGGGTAGGTAGCTAACCTCGCCCGCGAAGGGAGCTAACAGCTAACAGCACAAACCTACAACATGCAAATCAATGTTACAAAAACTAAATGTTTAACGATAGCTAAGGAACCATTACGATGCAAGCTAGAGGTAGAAAACAAGATAATTGAACAAGTTATGCCTTTTCCATATCTCGGAGTTTTAATAACTAGCTACGGAAATGTACATGAAGAAGTGAAAAAACAAGCCAACAAGGCCTCAGCAGTATTTGGCGGGAGACAGTATGGCGAAATAAAGACCTGCATGTAAGCAGCAAAACAAAAATACATAAAACCTGTGTTAGACCAATACTTGCATATAGTATAAAAACAAGATCAGACACACGAAAAACAAAACAAATACTAAGAACAAACGAAATGAAGATATTACGAAATATAACAGGCAAAAGATTAGTAGATAGAGTGAGCAACCGCAGCATAAGAGAAGAATGCGGCGTGGAAGACATAGTAAGGTGGGTAAGAGCAAGAAGGAAAAAAATGGAGGGAACACGTACAACGAATGGATGACGATCGAATAACTAAGATATGTATAACCAGTACATCACACCGAAAGAGAACAAGAGGGAGACCTCCAAAACGCTGGAAAGACAGCTGGACCTCCACCTCCCAAGAACAGGCCTGAAGTAAATCTTAAACCCGAAATAAAACAGGTCAATGACCTATAAAGAAGAATAAGTAAGTAAGTATAAAGCGGCAAAATAGAAAAAATACTATAAAACACTCGTTGCAGATAGGGTTGCCAACTTTGTCATTTTGACCCGAAGACTTCGGGTTTGGCAATCATTCTTCGGGATTCGGGTTTTCAATAAAATTCTTCGTGAATTCGCCTAGGAAAATATAAAATAATTTGAAGCGACCCTAAAAGAGCCTGGCAGCTAACTTTTGCTGCAAACAGTGTTAAAGTGCAGCGATCCAGTATTTGCAAATTCCGCAAACGCATAATTCGTGTGTACATGTAAGTACAACCAATGTGCTATTTTTAAAGGCTTATTTGAAGCGTCATTTTTAAGAGGCACCAATGCAACTGTCCTTATTTTTAAGAGGCACCAATGCAACTGTCCTTATGAGATCTACACGCGGTCAGTGGTTCCGAACATAATGTCCGCCAAGAGCGGATGACGCAATCGAGGCGAGTTGTTTCCAAGGGTATACAGCAGTTAGTTCCAGGTAAAATGTTTACAAAGCCTGATAAGTTTGCGTTTAACTGCAAGCTTTTGCAAACGCACAGGAATGTGTTTTCAGCGACTTAAATAAGTGCCGGCTTCAGGTAATTTTGACGCTCCAGTTTTGTTAGACATTTTGACATTTGCATTCTTTTAAAAGATAATTATTTCAACGCAATTTTTGGTGATGTTTTACGTTGTTCATGTATGTTTGCAACACACCTGCGAGTATCCTCAATCTATATCGCACGTAGGTGAGAACTTAATTTTATTTTCTTTGATTTCTTTTGTATTTTTATGCGCGTTTTTTGTTTTTATATGTGTTTTGAAATCAATAGATGATGTAAAGAATTCGGATTTTTTGTGCATTGTTTCAAGTCCGACCAACATTATAAGGGAGAACCAAATTTATATTTTGGCAGATAGTGATCTTGCATAAGCGACTAACTGAGATATTAAGAGAGTTTCATGATCACTGAGCTAGCTACGGGATAAAAAGGGCAAATAATTATTTAAACATTAAAGCGTAGGAGACGTCTTGTTCAAATGTAATGTATTCACGAAGAAGTAAAAAATACTGCATTTCATAAGCTACTTAAAAAATATAAAACAAATTTAGGAATTATATGTTTATAATGTAAAAACCTATTTCACCTTGAACTTTTTTATTAATTTTATCCTACTTTTTTCTCCCCCAAAAATTATTTTCTTCAGGTTAGCATCGACCCAATGTTGGCAACCCTAGTTGCAGAAGGTCTTTCAAGCACTCATTTGTTCCTCAACTCGTCACTATGCGGCTCGTTTCGAAATTTCAAATTCGTGCTTGAATAGATGCCGTCTGCAACTTGTATTTTAATATACTATTATTTAAAGCAACACAATCCAAAAAGTTTCAATTAGCCCCCTTCTTGCGTCAAACAATAACCCAAGCGATAATAAAAACTTGGCCGCATATTAGCCAAAATATTAGGACTAATACTCTGAATGCCGTCTCAATTTTTAAACGCAGTTCTCTCAAATTGGTAGCTCTGTTATTTCTGAAACCGTACATTTTCGATTTTATGTAGCCTCATAAGAACAAATCACTGGGAGAGAGATCTGTAGATCTAGCTGCCCACAAAATGGTTTCTCGTCCAGTCAAATAGTCTATTTTGAAATGTATTGTTCAAATATTCTTGAACTAAGACAATGTTGTGAGGGGAGCAGCCATCCTGCTGAAACCAAAATCCATTAAATACCTCACCCGCTACACGTCGAATTTCTAGAATGATTTTCTGCTGCAGTAGTTCAAGGTAGGTATATAGGGCCGGTAATAGTTCCATTATTAAGAAATGGACCGACCGTGTTCTACTTGACTCACTTATTTTTTGTTTGCTTCTGACTGCTATTTTATATACAGTGAGAATAATGTAAGACTTTACATGGCTGAATTATGCAAAATTAGACATATGGCATTTACTTAATGTTACAATGGCGTTTGGAAACAAAATAACAAGAGAGTAACTATAGAAACTAATTGAAACTGGATGATTTCATTATAATTTCAAAACCAACAATTGTTACTGGCATGGGTAAATTAATTAATGCTAAAATAAAGTTGCCAATGTATGGTCTTACATTATTCACACAGTATATGCAGCTTTTTATAACCAACATATTCGTATATACAGTGTGTCTCAGGATTAATGGTTAATGGTAGACGTTTGGAGTGTAGACGTGTAAAGTGTGAGAGCGTGCAACTCCGATAAATAATATTCAAAATTGCAACAATGAGGACTTGCAGCTATTGTAAAGAGGTTTTGCCATCTGGAAGTGATTTTGTGATATGCAAGACCTGTAATAAAGAATGCATTTTGTGTGTGCCGGCAGGCATTAGAGAAGTTTCTTGGCGTGGATATTCCGAGGAATGTAGAAACACGTGGAAATGTAGTTTCTGCAAAAAAAATGGATGTGGATGGAAAAACGACTCAAGATTTGGAAGACCCCAACTGCGATGTAAGCCCAAAACTATTGGCTGCAATATCGGCGGCTGTGAAGAAGGTTGTTAACCAGGAAAATCAGCAACTAATTAGTAAAATCGACAATTTCCAAAAAGCGACGGGACGATTTTTTGGAAAAGGCAAAAAGTAGGAGACCAACAACAGCTGTACTATATCGCGATGATTCTCCACAGCCAATCTACGTCAACGAACATATGACTACTTACTACCGAAGTTTATACTATGAAGCGAAAAAGAAAAAGGTGCGTGATATTACTGTCTTTAAATTTGTGTGGTTTAAAAACGGCAAATTGTTTGTGCGAAAGATAGCGCAACCCCAGTGCAACGCGTTACAGGCTGACCTGGGCTTGTAAGAAGTACTCTTGAAACTGCAGGTGTAGACATTTGCATTAAACTTCGCATTTTAAAATGGATAGCCTAATTCATAATTTTGAAGTACTCGAATTTGAAACTTTACGTTTTTGTGATGTGGACACATATAATAAAACTTGTACCTTAGATAAGGGATTTAGTATATTTCATAACAATATCCGCAGTATAACTAAAAACTGTGACCAATTGCAAGCATTTTTGAGTAGTTTTTGTTTTGACTTTTATTTAATTACACTTACTGAATGTTGGAAAATATCTAACTATCTCGATTTTCAACTTCTAGGATATGATACGTTATATACCTAATCATGGTAACTTAAACCAAAATGATGGTGTGATTGTTTTTATTAAGAATAGTTTCAACAATAATTATGAAGTTGTCAATATTGGCCAAATTAAGTGTCTTCGAATTTGTATCTCGTGTAATTCTAAGAATATGTATGTAACAGTTATTTATCGACCTCCATCTACTAACATTGATGAATTCAACAATAATCTGGAAATTTATCTTAGAGACTACTGTAACAATCATAATGAAATAATTAGCGGTGATATTAACATCAATATTCTGCAACACACTTTAGAAACTACCACATACTTAAACGATTTATACCAGTATGGTTTCTTATCTTGCATAAACGGATATACGAGATTTCACAATGAGTCAAAAACATGCATAGACCACATTTTTATTAAAAGTAATTTAGAAAAACAAAATATATTTCCGATAATATTAGAAACAACAATAACAGATCATTTTTCTGTAATTTGAAACCTCAAAAACTTTTTTAAAATTCATGAACCAATGAAACTGAAGAAAATAGTAACAACGTCTATTAATTTTGAAAGATTAAAAGATAATTTATTAAATGAAGGCTGGTGTGATCTGTTTGTGCCAGATGATGACCTAAATCTAATAACCAATAAATTTGTAGACATGTTATGTGATCATCTAAGGAAAAGCACAATAAAAGTAGAGAACGTTGTAAGGAATACACACAGAAAACCATGGATAACTAATGGACTCGTAAAATCTATGAAAGTGCGGGATAAACTCTTTCAAAAATACAAACGTTTTAATGATCATGAAGCACTAGTGAGGTATAAATTTTATCGAAACCGAATAAATAATTTAATTACTAAGGTAAAATATAGGTACTACAGGGAAAAAATTAATTTAAATCCAAATGATGCCAGACATATATGGAATATAGTAAACAATTCACTTGACAGAGGTAAACAATCTCAAGTAATATCAAATATTAAGCTTCAGCACTCGGTTATCAATGATCCTCAAGCGATTGCAAATGAATTTAATACTTTTTTTACGTCAGTCGCAGATGAAATGATTAAAAAAATTCAGCATAATGGTAACTTATCACATACAATTCAAAAGACCATAAATTCAAAAAGCATATTCTTAGCTCCAACGAACGCACAAGAAATTATATTACACATAAAATCATTAAAACGTAGGAAAGCTCTCGGACATAATGGAATAACTGCTGAAACTTTACACGAAATAGCTGGGTTAATTGCAAGTCCTTCTTCAGATCTCATAAATAGAATATTTCAATCTGGGATTTGTCCAGATTCGTTTAAGACTGATATATTGAGACCAATTCATAAATCTGGCGAGACAAAGCTACTCACTAACTACCGCCCATTTCTCTGATATCAAATCTTGCAAAGGTTTTTGAAAAAATGTCTTAACAAAAGGTTGTTGGAATTTATTAACATACACAATCCTCTTAGTCCACACCAGTTCGGTTTCAGAACTAAATTAAGCGCACAGGATGCAATAGCAAAACTTACAGAAGTTCTATATAAAAACATTGACAATAGCGTGCCCACTATAGCAGTCTTTCTTGATCTGGCAAAAGCATTCGATACTGTTAACCATAATATTTTATTAGAAAAGTTGTATGATTTTGGTATACGAGGTATGGCGCACAAATTAATAACAAGTTATCTTACGAATAGGATACAATATGTTAAGGTAGCAAACAGTTTAAGTGATCCTTTGGAAATCAAACATGGAGTACTTCAAGGTACTATACTTGGTCCCCTATTTTTCATTCTTTATATTAATAAACTATTGTCACTAAAGTTAAAAGGAACGCTATTGTCATATGCGAATGATACAGTGGCAGTATATACGGGAAATGACTGGCTAACGTTAAATGATATAGTCAGCGAAGATTTAAATAACATAAAAACGTGGCTTGACAAAAATTTACTTACGATTAACATTACTAAAACAAAATTTGTGCCTTTTACCTCATATCAAAATAATTTACCTAACTATAATTGTATTGTGTTACACAAAAAGGAATGTAACCAAAACGATTGTAAATGTCTTACCCGTGTAGAAAAAGTACAGAGCGCAAAATATTTGGAAATTATTTTAGATAGTCATTTGAAATGGGATATGCACGTGAATCATTTAGTGACGAAACTTAGAAACGTTTATGTTTTTCGACATCTAAGACAATTTCTTCCCATACATAATCTAAAACACGTATGTATACCTTTCATTAGTTGAATCTCATTTAAATTATGGCATTATTGGTTGGGGAGGCGTAGCCAAAACCACGGTTAGGTGTCTTGAGATTCTTCAAAAGTTGATTATAAAAACAATGTTTAAAAAATGTAGTAGATACAGTACTGATCAATTATTTACGGAAACTAAATTATTAGATATAAGACAACTTTATTGCAAATCTATTCTAAGTAAGATCCATAAAAACACATTTATATTACACGGACACATACAACATCATAGTTATTTAACAAGAAATAAACAAAACAAGATTTTAAATAATCCTACTGTAAAAAGAATATTGGTATAAGAAGCTTCTTACATTTTGCAGTTAACCTCTATAATATAATTCCAGATATCTTAAAAAATGCACTTCATAGGAAATCATATCGTCCTTATATGTCTAGCATAAAGTGTTGGATTTCGCAATACTCTAGGATAGAATTACACAATTTCTTTAATTGATTTTTAATTGATCTTTTATATTGATTTTTTAATGATTTCGAATTATATCTTCCAGAAATCTGTGCGCTTTGGTTCTTCTTTCTTTGTTGCACTATTGATAATCATTTTGTATTGTATTTACTGTTTTCTTTCTGTTTACTAGTTTTATTTATTGGTGTAGTTTAAAAACTTTGTTACAGGGAGTTTAAAAAAATAATAACCAGAAGCTCAAAACACTCTTGCTAATATCAAAGAGCATATATTATATGCTCTTTGCTAATATTATATATATATATATATATGTACTCCGCACGCAAGCTTCTTCATAGCTTAAGCGGAGAGTAATTTATTTATTTATTTCTAATTCTAAGTATAATTCAATATATTTAATTTCCTATATGTATATAAATTGGGATTGGTTTAAATAAAATTATTATTATTATTATTATTATTATTATTATTATTATTATTATTATTATTATTATTGATGTTACAAGAGGTGAGATGGACTAAAAATTTTTGAATTTTATTTTAAAATAGTGGGATTAGGTACTGCTTGGTCGGAAGAGAATTTTAAGAATATTTTCAGTTGTTAAAAAAGCAAGTCGGCCTTGACGGTGAAGCAAAAATTATTTTCTTTTCAGGTACAAAATTTCAGGAAGATTTACCTACTTATAAACCGTTAAAATTGTATTTATTAAAAATGACGGTTTGATCTAAGTAGGTAGAACTTCCTGAAATTTTGTATAGGGCCATAATTTATCATTCTGAACAACTTTTCTTAGTAAAATTTTGCCGTATTATAAACAAAAAGGGTACCTAGTTTACCTGAAAAAAAAATTATTTTGTTTAATCTAAAAATAACGGTTTAATCTAAGGAAATAGATCTTCCTGAAATTTTGTATAAGACCATAATTTATCATTCTGAACCACTTTTCTCGTAAAATTTTGCCGTATCATGAACAAAAAGGGTAGTTTACCTGAAAAGAAAATAGTTTTCATTTCACTGTCAAGGCCGACCTGTTCTTTCAAAAACTGAAAATATTCGTAATTCTCTATTTAAATTATCATTTTTTGGAGTTCAACCCTGCTTGGTTGAAGGCTAATTTTTAACATACTTTCAGTTTTGAAAAATCAAGTGTACCTTAGAAATTTTCAAAAAACCGATTTTTCTGTAAAGTGCTTTTTATGTGGCAAATACGACAAATAGCTATTTATGCAACAAGTGTTAAAAGTTGATGTTTATGCACGAGACATGAAAATTATGAAACGAAGCCGAAGGCTGAGTTTCATAACATGTCGAGTGCGATAACACTTTTAGCACGAGTTTGCATACAATATTTTTTCGACGACCTTAAATTTTCTGTTAATTAATCCATAAATGTCGATTTAACAAAGGTTTGCATTTATGTCAGTTATAATTTATGTCATAATAAAGAGATGGCCTTGACGCGCAGGTAAATGTTTGTGGAGCCAGTACTGTCAAAGTCAGTTATTAAAGGTAATTATTAATACTACACATCTGACTTTATTCATTACATAACGCTTTAATTATTTAAAAAATAATTTACGTCTAATGCAAGAAGTAACTAGGATAACTTTAGAACCTCACTTCCAGTTCGAAATTGTAGTTTTATGACCTCACTACACTTTATAACACATGTGCTAAAAGTAAACAGCTGATTTCATTTTAAACACGCTAAATTATAAAATGTCACTTTTAGTGAAACAAGCTAGCGCTAAAAGGCCTACTTTTAGTGGTGGTCGTAGAAAAAAGTTATTAAGAAAAGTTGTTTAAAATCAACATGTAGGCCCCTATACTAAATTTCAAAATCGTCGCCTAACTTTGATCTCTCATATTTTCTTTTATGTTTATTTCCCAAATCAAAGAATATATTTTTAACAAAGACTGCCATGGAAAAACAATTTAAAATAAGAATATGTAACATCAAGGATTGCCTGAATGTACGGTGTGCGGTGGTTACGTGTGCGATAGGGCATTTTTAAGAAATTGCTACTAGGTGTCCAACCTGTAAAAAGTTTTTTTTGTGAGCTACTAGCATTAAACGAACACCAAATAAGTATGTCACCACAAATCGACGATTATGGTCGGCAGGAAGAGAAGAAATCGTCACTGCTTTTATTATTTTTTTAAATGTGCGACTAAATGTGGAGGACGACTCTACCATCTCTACTATGAAATCGCTATTGACGCGTCTTCCCCAACAGAGTTGATCAATGCTGGCCGAGAACTAGCAAAAACACTCTTTGGAGAGGACAATGTAAGTAATTTGCTGATAGCGTTTGTGATAACTGGCCTACTATTAGTGAATTGCTAAAATTAGACACCAGAGCCGTTGGCTGTAAATATAGTGTCCAACTAAAAAATATTGTTGCAAAAACCACAGGTATTGTCCAAAAACTATTTTGTGCAATATTAATCACATCGCCACATTCTATGACCACAGAAACGGTCATATCGCATTACAATCAAATAAAATCAGAACATAAAGCTTCTCTAATGGAAGAATCTATGAACTACAAATTGTTTATTTCACTGAATAGAATTGACACTGCACATTACGATCCTCGTCAGGCTGTGGCCGAATTTTTGGAAAAAAAGATCGTAGATATAGAGAACCAGATTTGAAACTTTACGCCCAGCGGGATTTCGCCAAAAATTTTTTTAAAACAACTGGAAGCATTTAATAATATTTTTGTTTATCTTTTTTAAACTGATATTTCTTAATATTGTTTAATATTTTATTTGTTCTTTGTTCAATGTTCTGAATGTAAATGTTGTTTATTTTATAAATTATAAATTAATGTTTTGTGCATTTTAGTGTGTATTTTCTATTTTTACCTTGTCCAATTCAAGACTTACTGGGTGTCCAACTTTAATCATTGGGTGTCCATTTGGACACACATTTATATCTTAAAAAATGCCCTGGACTGTGCGAGGTGAAATTTAAAGTGGATAGTTTTGATTTCATGTTGCGACCGTCCAAAGCAGATGTCAAATAGACCCAACATTATCGATGTACTGCAGTCGTTGCACCCAAGTTATTCAAACCGATTTCGCGTGGTGAATGCGAAAATAGTTATCATTTTGATTGCTCAATCGGCAAAAATAATTACAACATACTGGGAAAAAACAAAAAGCATTGGAAATGTATAGGGGCAACTACGCGTCAAAGACTGAACTCAAATAAAATTCCTTTAGGGGTTGAAGGTCAAGAGGATCAAACAAAAGCAATGCAGCAGCCAGGCCATGATAATACCACGTCCTTAACTGATATCATGAAAATGCTTTCCTCCATTGATAGTAAAATTGTTGGTATAGATAGATAATGAATTGGGGGAATTAAAAAGTTCGGCATCTTTCGTCTCTGCAAAATATGATGAACTAAATAAGCTCCTAAGTGGTAATATTGAGGAAGTGAAAAACCTAAAAAAAGAAGTGCACCATTTAGTAAAAGAACAGAACAAGCAAAATGATGACGTAATCGTAAATATGAACGCACAGTTGCAGCACCTAGAACTGTTGATGATTGCTTTATTCTCAATATGAAACACTTTTATGAACTGAGGCTTTTTATTAGCATACATACATTTTGTTTATACACGTTGACATTAGTTACCACATAGCACTCTACTTTTTAATGCAATAAAGGTGCAAAATTTAAATGAAAATCGTACGACACTAATTAAGAACCAATAGAAAAATTTATTTTAGTATGGTTTCAAAGCCAACAAAAAAATATTGATAATCTTTTTTAAGTTGACTAAACTAACTGAAATTATTAGGCGATAATGTTTTGACATTCACTGTTGTTAATATGTTGGGGGCAGGTGGCACTGTAAGTCTATGTCAAATTCGAGGTTAACAGGTTAGGTTTTGCGTCACTTTTGACATAGACTTACAGTGCCACCAACATATTAACAACAGTGAATGGATACATTTTTGATATCACTTGATATTTTATTTTCGAGTAAAATTTAAATTTTGCTTTTTATGGCCGTGTCGCTACGATTTTCTTGCCGAATCTACATTCTAGCATTAATTCGTGTCCGGTAATTTTCTTATCGTGCACAGAACAACGTAATCGGCCCTCATGTATCGCTCGTGCCGATTAATACGTTGTTTCTATGCACTCTAAAAAATTACCGGAAAGAATTAATGCTCTTATGAGATGACAAGTGATTATACCATTAATAATGTATAAGATTGTTATACAGACTACGTATTAATAATTGAAAACACAGTGGTGTTATCGTTTTGGTGTTTTCAATTTTGAGCTTTCAGCTGTCACTGTCACCGTTGATTGAGGTATACCCAAATACCTCAATCAACGCTGTCACGCCGTTTCCAAGAACTTTTCATGATACGCATTACATTCACTTTTAGTGTAATTCTCTTATTGGTATTCATGGTATTATCAGTAATAATACTATGAGGCGACTGTGAATTATCAAAAATACATTTGCTTTCGCACGAAAAGGGTTGCCTTCGGCATGCGGTCTTTCTACAAAGCAACCTGTTGAGTTTGTAAGCAAAAGTATTTGATTATTCTTAAAGTCGTCAAGTGAGTCTTCGATTAGATTATACCAATACGGGAATTACACTACAAATGTTTTTAATGCGTACCGACAGGCTCGGTCGTTATCTTGAATTCCTCTTTGAGTCGGCTCATGAATTTTTAAATGGCGATTTTCTTAGTTGCGATTACTAATCCGTCGTCGACGTATAGTACAACTATCAGTTTATCCTCATTCGAGATTCGATAGACAAGGATGGATCCGCTGCACTCTCATGAAATTCGAAAGAAATGAAACGTTTATACCAGCACTGTGGAAACTGTTTCAGTCCGTACAACCTTCTCTGAAGTTTGCACACACGCTGGCTGCCATCATCGTAACCTTCAGGCTGTTGCATATAAATTTCTTTCTCAATTACGCCGTTTAAAAACGCTGTTTTGACGTCGAATTGAGCGAGCTCCAGTTTATCGTTTGCAGCAATGCTCGTCATTGTCCAAATCGTGCCAAAACGTGCGACACAGCTGAAAGTTTCGTTATAGCCAATCCCTTCTCGTTGACTAAATCCTCGGACGACCAATCGCGCTTTATAGCGACTGATTTTAGGATCGGCGTCGCGTTTAACACGAAATATCCAGCGATTTGATATAGCTTTACGTTCTGCTGGTAATTTTACCAAATCGCATGTCGAGTTTTTTCCGGGAAATCTATTGCTTCCTCCATCGCTGCTCTCCAGTGCACCTTTTCCGCTGAATTCATCGCCTCGATATAATTCTTTGGTACATTGACTTCGGAGATCATCATTTCTATCAAGCGCTTCGGTCATTTTAAATTAGAACGATCTTGTAACTGAGGCCCTCTCACAGACGACGTTGGATTCTCCGAGTCCTGCTCTTGAACTGAATCATGCTCCATTTCTGATTTCGATGATTCATGTGATGAGTCGGTTGTCAAGCGAGACAAATCAAACACCCCCTTTTGTTCCTCAAGCTGCGAGCAATCGTCAATTCCACTAGGAAACAAACTCAGCAATTTCCCTGCGATTTCAGGCTCAAATACGACATCTTTACTCCGAACAACGCGATTTTCCGACTTGTACCAAACTCGAAAACCGTCCACGTTGTCTCAATAACCGACGAATATGCCTCGTTTGTCTCTTCCGTCCCATTTCTTGCGTTTTTCATTTGGCACGTGTACATAACATCCTGTACCAAAAACAAAGTTTCTCCAAAATATATACTGCAGCATTTACCACCTCGGCCCACAAGAACTTGGGCAAGTTTTTGGCCAAGAGCATCGTTCGGGCAAGGTCCACCACAGTTCTGTTGGTCCGCTCCGCACAGCCATTTTGTGGTGGGGTGTACGGATTGGTAATCTCCAGTGCTACTCCATTGGAAGTCATGGTTTTCTACACTTCAGCGTTATCGAACTCCGTGCCTCCGTCACATTGGAAAATCTTCATCGGTTTTCCACGATGATTCCTGACGACTTGAATCATCTTAGTAATTTTCACTGCAGTTTCTGACTTTTCTTTTGGAAAATAAACCATACGAAGTTTTAAAAAATTACATGTAAAGTACACGAAGTACTTTGATCCACTCAACGATGTGCATTCCATGGGATCACACAAGTCGACATGTATAATTTCACCAGGTTCAGTGGCACGCTGTTGACGTTTAATATAACTATTGCGATGCTGTTTACCCTCCACGCAGGCTCCGCAGAATTGGTCATCCTCTATGAATTCTACTCTGTGATCTTTCAGAACTTGCTTTACATGGCGTTTGTTTTGATGGCCAAGCCTCTCATGCCAGGTGTGCAGCGTATCCTTCCGATGATAAGTGTGCTTCAGCTAGGCACGAAATTTCCGGCGGTTTCACTCGAATCGCCATCTTGAACAGCTGACCAGTTCGTACACCACATGCCTTGACAATGCCATTCTTCACAAATTGGCATTATCTTTGTGTAAATGTAAACTGCATTCTTTTGTCCAGGGCTGAGATTACTGAAAATTAGTTTCTTCGGGCATTTGGTACATACAACACGTTTTAAATGTAACAGGGCATCCATTTCTGGTCAACAAGAGACTCAAATTTAATCGTACCCCTACCAAGAGCATCCATTGTCGATTTATCACCAATATATACTGTTATGGTACATTAAGAGCAGCTTTGGCTGAAGATTAAATGTAAAAATAGAATTCAGGAGATCAATACAATCAATTTAGAAAGTATTACAAAGAATTGGCTGTTTGAATGAAGTTCATTAAAAGAATTGGAATTTGAGACCAATTAAGATGAAAGGGATAACATTTGAGTATTCTTTGGGGGTTGTGAAAATTATAAAGTAAATACATGTTCATATAACACATGACAAATGTAATTTCTATTAAAATAATATAGTGAAGTAGGTAAGACTCAAATACATTTTATTTATAGATGGCAAGAATAATTAGAACATAGTTGTTAAGCAGATTTTGTTACGATTATTAGAACAACAACTCATAGAAAAATAGAATGTACCTTTTGATATAATTTTTCGGTCTGAATAAAAACATAGAAATTACCCTATTTTTTAATATTTTAGTGTGTGAAAACATTTAAAAAGGGTTTCCGCCTTGCAGGCCAAGCTCCTTCATGGGGTGTTAGTGCCTCACCATTATATTAACAAAATCTACGAGGTGAAAATTAAGAGAAATATAAAGAAGATTATTATTAATGAAGTAACAGTTATTGAAGAGACTTGGAAGGTCGTAAAACTAGATAGAAGCAAGCAGAAGAAGCAAGAAGAAAATAAGATTTGGATGGAATTAGTTTATTTTGAATAATACAATTGATAAGAAGTTACATTGGTTTGAGAATTGTCAAGTGCTGGGTTTGTTGAGGGTGTACTGAGGACACGTGGATCTGTTGACGGAGGATAGCAGAGGGACTGCTGGATTCGAGCTATTCTGTTGGTTACTGACGACAGAGGTTGCTGAAGTTTGGAAAGAAGAATATTAATTGGGGATCGTCTGTGATAACAAACTTGCCGTGAAGCTGTCGGAAGGAGGGAGTCTCTGGAAGGTAGCAGTAACATTATTAAAGTAGAATGGGGTCTTTCCTGCTAGCAGCCAAGGGTTTGACAAGTTGACAGCTGTTGTCAGTAAGCAGTGCATCACAGCAGGATTAAATAGGGGTCCGGGCTGTTGACATCAGGAGGAGTGCTGTCTTGGAGGTGATATTGGAACAGAAAGAGTGAAAGCAGCTCAAGGTGGGTTGTAGTTTTGTCCTATCGACGCTATAGTAAATAAAAGACAATTTAAAAAGTGCAATTAACTATAATCACCGTATAATATTGAGTCAATAAGATATAAATAGAATGAACATTTGTCATATTTGATTGAGATTATTAATAGCACATTGTTTGACGTGAAAGGTGACAGTTAATATCATTACACAATTCAAAGTCATTGTTAAAATAAAATTTAATTAACAAGCAACTAGATAATCGAACCACCCTGAAAGAGTCTCAAGGTGCTATCAATTTTAATAATTATAATTTCGATATTCAAAGATATAATTCAATCTATAAATAAGAGCAGCCAGCAAATAATAAAATTGGTCGCTCAAACGTGGGGAAAATTGTGATTGTTAGTCAGTTTGTTTATAACATAATTAATTAATTAATTGAGACCTAAGCGTGAGGATAGTAAATATTGCTATAGCTCACCAGTTGAACTATGCCTTAATTAATGCAATGTCTTAAATGTTAAACAATAATTGCTTTTAAATCGAGAGCTCTTATTTTCAGGGTGGGTTCGCCAAAATCTAGTTCTCTATTAATTGAAGTTTTAAAATTGTATTTTCAAAAAACTTTAACTATCAATGACATATAACGTCAAACTTGACTTTTTAAATTCATCAAACCCGGTATTTGACAATTGTATCTTACATTAACACATTTATTATTCAATTCACCTACGTAAGTACTATATCAACTTTATATTATCACTTTCTTTTATTGACAGTTATTCAAAATGCTTTCTCAACTTATCTACACAAACCTCTATAACTGCTCTAGCTTTCACTGCTACATCCAACAAATACCGGATCCTGACGTCGACAGACTGTAACACTTACTGCCCACTTCACAAACAGCAACACCTATGATGGTCTGTGAATCCTTTCAATTGCATCCGTTCTGCCAAACCAACTCCTCTGCTCCCAAAATCCAGTCCTGGCTCCTCCTGAATGTCACTATCACACGAACTAACTCCTGGTAAGTTGCTATATTATGATGTTCCAAATCTAACTTTGTTCCCTTTTTACAGATAATCCTGTAATACTCACAGAATATCCAAATCAAATAATAACTTGTAAAAACCTCTACTAATATCTTGTACGTATGAATAAATCCAAATCTCTTCAACTAATATAACATTCTGTATTCTATATCTCCAATTAACTGTATCTGTATAATCTCTTCATCCACTTGATGTCTCAATAAATTCCATTTTATATTTCACCTGTT
>OW679195.1:169900812-169956128 GCA_940337035.1 Agriotes lineatus
CATAGATAAAATTCAGTTGGTGCAGCAACTTTATCATGTTAAAATTATTCACAAGCGATTAAATTATGACACATTTTTAACTGCGGTTAAATTTTAACATTTGAATTTTAATCATTATTAACTAACATAAACCATGGTGATTACGGATTATTACGGATATGAAGGAAATAATCAACAGTAATATCCCAAGTGTATTAAAATAGCCGATTAAATTTTGACGTTTTCTGTCAGAATGTTTTGCTAAGAAATGTGTCAAGTAAATTTGCCACTCAAGAAGAATCCCGAGTCCGTCGCACGAGGGATTTTGGGACGGAAAATTTACGAGATATATTTCTTCAGAGCAAAACATTCTGAGAGAAAATCGTCAACATTATTCAGGCTAGTTTACATGCACGCGGGATATTCGGCGTGATTATTTCCCGAATTAATAGATAAGATTCAGTTGGTGAAGCACCTTTAATAATCATGTTAAAATTATGCACAAGCGATTAAATTTTGACACATATTTAACCGCGGTTACATTTTGACGTATACATTTTTGTCATTGTTAAACTGACAGAAAACATTCTGATTACGCATTATTATGGATATGAAATAATCACTAATAATACCATGAGTCAAAGTTATGTCGAATATTTTTGCTGTGGTATCACGAATGTCCATTGCGCGTAAGTTCGATTAGGACGAGTGCGCTAGCACTAATCCTAAGCGCAATGGACATCAGTAGTGATGCCACACAAATATTCTACTTAACTTTGACTAAGGACGGCATTCGAGGGACTATTCAATTAACCAAACTACTTTTTCAAATTAGTTTTCAGTAAATCTAGCAACAAACTACGCAATTTCTATGGTAACAGAAAACTAATAATGACTTTTTCTAATAAAAATCACACTTGTTTAAAATATTCACTTGAATACCTTGTAAGAAGGTATATCCGCTTATATATTTTTTTATTCCAAATTCTTTAATTTTTGTGCATACACTTCAATTGCAATGGAATAGAAACGAAAGAGGGTTTTATTATTCAAAATGGAAAAGGCTATAGTTGATTATTACAAGGAAAAACTAGAAGAAAATAGTTTTGACTTTTGACACATGTAACATAACCTTAACTTTAAATATTAATAGAAATCACTAGATCCGAAGTACATTCCCAAAAAAAAACTGTAATTTCCAGGTACACTCAGCAAATATTTAAAAAAATTGACATTGACAGGTCATGAGTTTTGTAAATGGATAATATACAACAAAATAAATATTACGGTTCTGTTTATGTGCAACTGACCAGTTAAAATTCAAAGCCAAGCTTTATGCGAAAAAGGAATGAATGGATTATACTCGTAATACAAATAAAAATATAATATAATAAAGTTAAAACATAAAAATCCATTCAACGTAAGTACAATTTTACAAGTAGGTATCTAATATTACAAAAAAAATTAAAAACGTTGACTGGGGTCTCGTCGAGACTTACACCGGGTATCGAGCAGGGTTGGCAAAAAAACATTATTTTTTAAATTAAACAAAAAATGGTAGATTAAGTTATTAGGAGTAAAAGTGATACTTTATGTGGCGAAACTGAAGTTTATTTAGCCGAACGTTAGTGAGACAAATAATTCAGCTAAGCCACATAAAGTCACTTTTACTCCGAATAACATATACTATTTTATCCGCAAACGTATTCAGGTAAATTTCGTTAATATAAATTTAAAAAAAAAGGATGCATCGGCCGGGAATCCAACCCATGTAACCCGCGTGACAGGCGAGCACTGTACCCCTGCGCCAACCTCTGTTGTTCAAATAACGCGCTACTGTAATGATATCTTATATTATAAGAGCCGATGCCGGCCATCCAGACCGTAAGCACAAGTGGCACCGGCACACGCAGCATGAAGGGCCTGCATACTACTACCACACACGCGCTTGCTATATAGGTTTCTATAAGTGCAGGTTTCTGTAAGCGCACATGCCGACCGTAAGCACGTGGCGGCGCCACACGCAGCCAAACGTAGGCTGGCTACCAGCTTAAGCAAGCACATTGTTATTGTTAACCGTTTCTTTACGCTAGCAAGGCCAGACGTAGGCTGGCCACGCGTGTTCTAGTATGAACATACTGAATTACCCGAGCTAATAGCACACGGCTACAGCAGCTGTCACACCATAACCCACAGCGACAGATGCTCCGATCCGCTGCTTAAGGGTTTATTTAAATTAAAACTTTTTCGTACTATTTTTGAAAATAAAAACCGGCCTGCGATCTAAGTCTAAAAATTAGCAAAATTTTAAGCCATCATACAATTTAATCGGTCCAGTATCTTCGGAGGAAATAGCGAACAACGTAGAAAGAAAGAAAGAGAGCAACGATTTTGTGTGCTTAGGCAGGCAGATAAAGTACGCAAAAGTCGCTATTTTATCTGCTTAGGCAGATAAAGTGACACTTTTACCTCGTCAATAAAGACAAATAACTTGTCACTTTTGTGACGTTTGCGGATAAACAGTTTTTTTATTGAAAACTTTTTTTTTGTTTAATACATGTTTTTGTTGAAAACAAAAAACGTGTTTGTTCATGTTTGAAACATGTTTTTTGTTTGTTTAAAACGTTTTTAATTCCGGACGTTGGGATGTACTAGTACTTGTATTTAGTAGGGAAATTCCATATGAAACTGAATCACTATCATGAATGAATGCAGTGAACATATTAGTTGCAATTCGAAATTTAGGGATGTACCTACTTACGTGGTATTTAATAGGTAGCTCATCGAAATCCCCTAGAAAACTGAATCAAGATTATGAATACATGCGGCAAACATATTGCTTTCAATTCAACTTTCAGTAACTGCTTGCATTTGTGGCTGAACGCACATTGTTTTTACATATTAAAATTTGTTAAGAAAGACTCGAGAGTTTTATTAAAATCCGAATTATGGACTGGAAGGAGACTAGATCCCGTCTGGAATTATTTCATAAAACTAAAATCAGGTAACAATAAATGCGTTAGAGCAAAATGTAAAAAATGTGGCAAAGAAACGACCACCGATTTAGAGGCGAAACAGTGAATCAAAATCAATTAGAACTAGCCATGGACTATGTACATATCTATCATCCTGAAGCATTACCAACTAATATCAATTATCAGACATACTTCACCATTCAAGGAGTATTTATTTAGCATTCAGACTATCGAAATTTTAAAACCATTTTCATAGTGGATGGCAATTAAGAGCAATCTTAATGCAGTAACTTTTGATTTAGTGATGCAGTTACATGCTGCATGCAGTTGCTTCGTCAGCTGGAATCGAACGATCGTTTTCTTCGTTTGGGATAGTTCACTCGAAGCTAAGAAATCGACTGGGAACCGAAAAAGCGTCGAAACTAGTGAACATTTTTAACGCTTAATAAAACATCCCTTCGCTTAAAGATACAGATTAGCTGTTTTTATTTTACTTTATTTATTGGTTATGTGGTGCTGTTTCTTATATACATAATTATATTTCTATGTAACTACGTTAAATGACATATCTATTATCTACAGTATTGATTTATTTTTATTTTTCATGACATTTAACACTAAAAATTCAGAAAAACATGTTTAAAACATACTTGTTTAAAACATAGGGCTTTGTTTTAAACGTTTTAAACATTTGTTTAAAAAAATTTGTTTTAAACGTGCCAACCCTGGTGTCGGGCCCGGGTATTTTTTTACTGGACTCGGCGGGCCAGAGTCCGGGTACCCGAAACCGAAAAACCCTAATCACACCGTATTCAAACTAAATGTTTTAGTCAAGTAATAAAGAAATTTAGTCATAAACAGGATAGCTACTTCTTTAATAAAATTCAGTATCAGTCTTAATCATTTGATTGGTCAGGGATATGACGGTTGTTCTGCTATGTCATGTAGAAGTCATGGCGCTCAAAAAATTATAAGACAAAAATATCAGATGGCCAATTTTTCGCATCGTTCTTAGAATCTGCTTAATTTAGTTGTAAATATCATAAGTAAAAGATATTTGTAACTGTGCAGAATCTCTTAAATGAAATAATTAACTTTTTTCGCGAATGCCTTTACGGCGACAATTAATAGCCAACATACCGCTTTTTCGTGACAACGATGGACGGCTAACTACAGAAGCATTCAGATTTAAAAAAATGAACATTGTTAGCGTCCCACGCTAACAACAATGTAACGAAACACAACATGTACAGTTATTGTAGTATTCCAATTAGTTTTATTGTATGTTTACATTTCAATATATTCTGCGTATTTTGAACACAGCAAGGAATCGACCGTACCTTCTCTCTGTTCAATAACAAATATCAACCTTAATAAACAAATGTTTAAATAAAAAAAACACGGGAGTAATGCAGAACACGAATTTGGTCGGTTAAAGTCTGAAATTAACAATATAGCCGTAACTTTAAGCATTACAATAAAGTCACCAAGCTTATGCTCTCGTCAAAACATCAAACGCATCGTGCAAATATGAAACGTTATCGAGTGATCCCGTACAAGAATATTTCAGGCGAACTATTTCTATAACATATTTGGACAGTCTCAAACATATCTATCTTGAAGACAGATATCCAGATGAAAACGCTGCATCTTATTCTTTGCTTTAATTCAATTGCAGTCTAAATATATGAATAAATTCACCTTTGAAACAAGACCTGAATACGATACATAAAAACTTCCTAATTTTGCTATAAATTTACTAAACTAGCGTTACAGGCTTGCATAGGTTCCTAAAAACTTGCTGTAATCTTGCTAACGAGATTTACTGGAAAATTAGTGAAACTTTGGGAAACCTACTTAAATATTTATGGAATTGTGGTAAAAATTAGCTGAAGACTTACTAAATTTTGCTATACATATATTTAACATGCGCTGCAGACTTAACGTAGATTCCAGAAAACTTGCTGTCAACTTGTTAAGGAGATTTACTGGAAAATTAGCGAAACTTTGGGAAGCCTACTCAAATATTTCTGGAAGTGTGGTAAAAATTAGCTGAAAACTTATTAGAGTTTGCTATAAATTTACCAAACATGCCCTGAAGCCTTAATTTGTTCCGAAAAAATTGCTGTAAACTTGTTAACGAGGGTTGTTGCACTATTACTGAATATTTACTGGATATTGAACGAAATGTTACTGGAATTGTGGTAAAATTTACCTAAAAATTTGCTATAAATTTACTAAACATACCCTGAAGTCTTACATAGGTTTCGGAAAACTTGTTAACGAAGTTTGTTGCAAAAGTACTGCATATTAGTTGGAATTTGAACGAAATGATTCTGAAATTGTGGTAAACATTAGCAGAAAATTAACTAAATTATAGTGTATATTTACTAAACATGTGCTACAGACTTCCACAGGTTACTGAAAAAACTTGAAGAAAACATATTATAGAGATTTACTGGAAAAATGGTGGAAGTTTGGAAAAATTGGCTGAAAACTGCTATATAAATGCAGACTTAGGAAGCCTACTCAAATATTTATGGAATTGTGGTAAAAATTAGCTGAAGACTTACTAAATTTTGCTATATATATATTTAACATGCGCTGCAGACTTAACGTAGATTCCAGAAAACTTGCTGTAAACTTGTTAAGGAGATTTACTGGAAAATTAGCGAAACTTTGGGAAACCTACTCAAATATTTCTGGAATTGTGGTAAAAATTAGCTGAAAACTTATTACGGTTTGCTATAAATTTACTAAACATGCCCTGAAGTCTGATATTGGTTTCGAAAAGATTGCTGTAAACTTGTTAGTCAGGTTTGTTCCGAAATTACTAAATAGTTCTTGGAATTTGAACGAAATATTACTGACATTGTGGTAAAAATTAGCAGAAAATTAACATTTTACTGCAAATTTATTAAACATGCGCTGCAGACTTACACAGGTTTCTGAAAACTTGCTGAAAACATATTATCGAGATTTGCTGGAAAATTAGTGGAAGTTTGGAAAAACTAGCTGAAAACTGCTATAAATTTACTAAATATGCGATGCAGACTTAATATAGGTCCTTGTCGTCGTAACTCCTGGAAAATTTGTGAAAGTTTGGGAAGCTTACTCAAATATTTCTGGAAATGTGGTAAAAATTAGCTGAAAACTTACTAAATTTTGCTATACATTTATTAAACATGCGCTGCAGACTTAACGTAAGTTCCAGAAAACTTGCTGTAAACCTGTTAACGGGATTTACTGGAAAATTTGTGAAATTGTGGAAAACCTACTCAAATATTTCTGGAATTGTGGTAAAAATTAGCTGAAAACTTATTACAGTTTGCTATAAATTTACTAAATATGTCCTGAAGTCTTACATAGGTTCCGGAAAAATTGATGTAAACTTGTTAGTTTGTTGTAAAATTACTGAATGCTTGTTGGAAATTGAACGAAATGTTTCTGGAATTGTGGTAAAAATTAGCTGAAAACTTACTAAATTTTGCTATACATTTATTACACATGCGCTGCAGATTTAACATAGGTTCCCGAAAACGTGCTGTAAATTTGTTAACTAGGTTTGTTACGAAATTAGTGCAAGTTTGGGAAACCTGCTCAAATATTTATTGAATTGTGGTAAAAAATTGCTGAAAACTTTAATAAAAGTTGGCTATAAATTTACTAAAAATGTCCTGTAGTCTTACATAGTTTCCTGAAAACTTGCTGTAAATTTGTTAACGAATTGTAAACTCACTGGGAATATACTGCAAACTTTTCCAAATTAGTGTTTTAAGTGATTTGCTGTACATTTGCTAAAAATTTACTTCAAACTCGCAGAAAGCCTACTAAGATTCACTGCTGGAACATTTACTACAAGTAATGTATGTATATAGGGTTTTCCAATAAGAAGTCCCATTTTAATTATAAAAACTGTTTCGCGGCTTGTGTGGTTTGTAGCGCCATCTTGCTGGACATAAAAATTATCTATGTCCATATTGTCTAACATAGGCCAAATAAAGTCAATTTTCTTTCCTTGTAAACAATATACAGTGTGTCCCAGGATTAATGTTGTAAAAGAGACGATGGACTAAAAATGTTTGAACTTTATTTTAATATTGTAGGATTAAGTCCTGCTTGGTTTGAAGAGAATTTTAAAAATATTTTCAGCTTTTAAAAAACAATTCGGCCTTGACAGTGAAGCGAAAACTATTTTCTCTTCAGATAAATTACCCTTTTTGTTCATGATACGGTAAAATTTCACTAAGAAAAGATGTTCAGAATGATAAATTATGGCCCTATACAAAATTTCAGGAAAACCTACCAACTTAGATTAAACCGTCATTTTTAATAATGAATTTTCACTATTTCTCTACGTTGTTGGAGCGTGTATCGTGCCATTTTCATCGTATAGTTTTTACTGACAAATGTCAAGAATTCAAGGCTTGCTATTCAACAGATCAAAAATGCTGCGAAATTTAAAATGGGACTTCTTAATGGAAAACCCTTTATATAGAATATATCATTACCCCTCTCTCTTTGTCTCATCATTATCTTTCAAGCCTAGTTCTTACTCTTAGATTTACAATCAATAAAAGATTGTTTCTAAAAATCCGGACTCAAGGCATTCCCTGAAAAAGCAGAACTGTCCGCCGAAATTGGGACATCTGGCAACCCTATACTATTAGTGCAAATGACAAGAAAAGTTTTTTATTGGCACTCATACTATACATTTCTCAACAGTAGGCAATTAATATCCTCGCTAATGAGCGGTTAAAAGGGATGCGCTAATTAGCATGCATTTCTTGGTCACATGTCTATTGAAATAAATACATAACGACACTGCTCTGCAGTTTTCGACGATGTAATCACTAAAGCTGCCATAAAAATGAAAACAACGCTTGGACAAAATCCGGATTAGAAAATCAACGAAGTTGCGAGCACTCCATCTCAATTACATCACACGAGTGAACGCTACAAGTTTACATCTCATTTATTCAAGTCGGGCGAGATGACAATTTCACGAAGTTCTGGCACAGTTAGCGGGAAAAAACGGGCATAAAATATTGGACAGAGGACACAGCGCATAAATTTCTCGGAAGATCCAGCCGAGGTGCGGGTGTTCGGTATAAAATAATTCATTTCAAACGTGTCCCTGCCACGTCCCTCTTCGTCGTGCAACAGCGATTTTCCTGGAGACGAGAAAGACGGACGGAGATAACTAAATGCCATTTTGTGAATGAATAATGGGATAGCTTATACGTGACACGAGCAGTGACATACGTCTTGTCAACTTGACACAACCTGGAGAATACCGGCTCTGGCGAGGGAAAAACTACTACAGTATTGGGCACTTTCGAAAAAAACACTTACATCAACGTCTTGTTAAAATAGTTACAGATTTTGTTTTATTTTTGGCCTATGTTAACTGGAAATTGGTTTTTATGCAGAAAAAATGTGTACGATAAAGCGTGTTGCATACCTAAATAGTAAATATGATGATTAATCTAGACATTATTTCCCTAATTCTGACGCAAAAGAAAGACTTGTTTTTGTTTGTTTGATGTGGACACAGAAGGTCAAGGCATGCGGGGCACTCAAGTAGCTTAAATATTAGCCGGTGTTGACATATGATCGAAACATTAGTAGAACTTTGTCGCAATTTAAACGTATAATAAAACGTTACAGCCACAAACAGTTGCATTCAGTGGTGGCTCACTCACTCAGGACCAGGCGTTCAAGAATGAAACTTTTTTGTAATTATTGGTCACCATTCACCTCCTTTCAAATCTTAAAAGAAAACACGAGTAACTTTTATTTCTTGAATATTAACTGTACGATCATCGCTTGCTTGCTTCACGGACGCATTGGGGCTGGATGGAAGCAGCCCAGCTTTATGACAGTTTATGGGCTGCAGCGGGCGGAGAGCGGCGAAGGAGGTACGCGCAAAAATATGTGCTTTAGCATTGAAACGGAGCCATTTCACGTTTGGCTCAAGCACTCGGACTGCGGCTGTGATAAAGAGCGTCTTGAGTTACTGATTTCGTTACTTATATCTTTGGCACGGTGACTCATCCAGTGCAGATGATTTCAATTGTAGGCAAGGCGTCCAAGCACAAGCGTGCAATTTTAATCGGATCTATTTCTATTAATTAATAGTTATCATTATATTATTGTATAACTTGGTTTTATTATACCTTCGATTTACCACGCGGTTTTTGCCGTATTCGCTCAAAAAAGGCTTGAAATATACCAGTTAGGTAGACCTAACAATACATTTTTATTATTATTACATTAGACGTATTATTTTATATGAAGATACATTTAATGCTCAAACCGAGGAAATTGTTATTTTTTGGCCGAATTACACATTTCAACTAAAAATGAGAGAGATGATCAATTCAGTCAATTATATTTTATTAGGCTGCAAAATTTAGCGATGTTTTCACGGATGTTGAAATCTATCTTTATCTGTGAGGAGGTGGAAATGCATTCCACAACCCGCCCCTAGTTACATATTCTTCATTATCCGATGATACACCATTGGCCACCAAAGCAGAGCTGAGTTATTTGTTTTTTATTGTTCTTTAGTGCATCTTCTAAAGTGTGCATCTCCCAATGTTTGATTAATACTAGAACTGGCACGGTGACTTCGCCTTTATTCTATTGTTCATGAATATTCTCACAAAAACAAACGTGAGCCGTTAGATCGGGAGATATTTTGGGATGGCACGAGGGCAATTGCTGTTTACAAACTTTTTTATTAATCCGTTTGGAAAAATTTCTATCAATACTTCGCAACTTCGGGGCACTATCTTATTGGAACCAAATGATTTTTTTTTCTTCAAATCTCAATCTTCTAAAGTCGATGCTAATTTTTAAAATTATATTATGGGTTGACCGCTACAGCTTTGTCGCCTTCCTCAAAGAAATATGGTTCCACGACTCCCAACTGAAGCAACCCCTACATATACAGCTTTCTGGGCACTGCAAGGTTTCTCACGTAGTTGTGATGATTTTTCTTCGCCTAGCAGCATTATCCGATTAGTTTTGCCTGAGGAAAATAACCAGACATAGCCTAGATAAATCTATCTTCGTAAGTGTAAATTGCATTCCCTACTAGGTACTATTTTTGTTCGCATGTTCAAATACATATGATAATCAGATAAATACTATTCCAATTTCCAATTACTATTCAAATACGTATAAATCTAGTGTACGGTGACGTGTTTTGCACGTATTCGTTATACTAAATTTATAGCCACCCTCCCACAAAGCCAAAAGTATATGAGTGGAATTTTCTTAAAAGATACTTTATACAAGATACAATATATTTCAGAGAACCTTACGCATAGTTAAAATAAATCCAGCTGGCGTTGCAATTCAAAAGAGATGTGTCGGTAGGTACCGCTGGTTAGGTTAGTTACAGTTTTTTGATTGAGTGTCATGCAAACAAACATCTTTGACATTTTATCTCTCGGCACCCTTTTTGTTGCGTCAAAGGTTCTCTAGTAAATATCAGCTAGTGCTAGACAATCCCACTTCTTGAACTTTGGGGCCCCATAGCTCGTGAACGACTCACGAGCGCCAACATCTTTTTGGTGTACTGGGAGTACTGGGACCCCCTCCCCTCGACGTCCTCTATCTACCATTAATCGATAATGAAAGTACTACTTCTACCAGTTAAGACATGCGTCAGATCCACAGAATTAAGGTACAGCTTATAACGCCAGAAGAAATGTATTCTTCGATAACAATATCTCTAGATATGCTGATATTTCCCAATCAGATCTACTGACCTTAACGCTTTCCATTTTGATAAGTACTTATAAAATAATTTTTGACATTATTAGAAAATACTTACTTTCCTCAGCACGATGAAAACCAACTATAAATACTTCTTATAAAACTCGAAGTTCGTATCATTTTTAATTTACAGGTTAGTTTACTAAGGGCTTGATTCTTCTTCTATGATTCTTCTCCGTATCATGGGGTTGGCTATAACAGGTTGACTACAACTTGACTGAATTGCTTGCGGTCTTTAGCTAATCGGAAAAGCTGTATTGTGGCCGTACCTATTCATTTACGAATGTTACGTAGCCAGCATAATATCTTCCTTCTTATTGGCCTCTTTCCCTGTATTTTTCTCTGATTGCAGTTTGAAGCAGTTTATATTTAGCACCTCTTAAGATGTGTCTGTTCATTCCATAGAGCAAGTTTAACCAAATCTAACATTTAACAAATTTTAATCGCAGATGATCGTTACACAGCATTGGTTTGTATTTAAAAATGCGTTTCTTGCTATTGCTATTCTTGTAGTTATTTCTATATCTGGATCTAGGTCTGTATTTATGAAACAGCTTAAATATATGAATCGCGTGACCTGTTCTAGTCCTGATCAATCTATCAATAGTTGTACTCCTTGTATAAGCCATTGACTTACGACCATAAATTTTGTTCTACCGAGCTCTGTGGATTAGTGGTTAGCACGTCTGCTTAGCATTCGGGAGGTCGTGGGTTCGATTGCCGTGGCCGGCTGCTCTAATTCAGGTTTTTAGGTGTTTCTTCCGAGACAACAGAGTACTTCGCCACCTTTCCTGATCTTTCTTTCATTTCCCACCCCTCCTTTCTCTCAGTTCGAGAATTGAACTGACCTTGAGCCTTTTACTTTTGTTCTTTTCTCTTATTAGTGCAATTTCTCCGCTACTTTCTTTAACTCTGTTAGTAAGAGTTTTTAGATCCTCCGAACTCTCTACAATTATTGTGATGTTGGCAGCGTTATCTAATGTTATTTATCATTTCGCCACTTATTCACTATAGCCCCTCTATTACAAATAGTAGCGACATCATGGGGCAAACCTGATGTAAACATGAAAATACAAAAAGTTACTAAACGGTAAATTTCAGTGTAAACAGTGAAAAAATAACAGATCTGAATACCTGAAATCCTTTTCTGCCTCTATTTTTACACTTATCGACACAACACCCTAGCATTTCCACGTCCTCGACTTCAAATTAGCCCCCGAAGAGAAAGATGAATAAAAACACGACAACTGTCAATGTCACATTTTAATTTAATTATGCAACTTCCTAGGCGATTTTTAAATATGCTAGGGACTTAAGGGATACCAACGTGATTTTGCCCCAGCGGCAACATCAATCGTTGTCGCTACTATATGTAAATATAGGGGCTATATTATTCACAATCCCTCTACCCCCTCCCACAGTGCATTTTGAAACACACTTTAATATTTTAGGAATTACAATGTTCCTGATTAAATAATAATGTCCACCTAATGAGGCAGTGTTTTCACGCGATCACGATTGGTTTTAATGAATTCAATTTAGCGAGTAGCCTTTGACTGACATTTCGCCAAAAACGTCAAAGTGAAGTTTGCAAATCGGTGTCGTTCTAAAAATGAATAATAATGGTTTTGGAAACTCTTGTATTAGATTAAAAACGTTGCCGTCGAACACAGTAAAATCGAAGTCATATATTTATATTGTTGAATAATCTTTCCAAATATCGCTCAAGGTACAAGATTTTTTTTTCGTTTACATAATATTATTTCAAATCTCACTCAACAAAAACTGCTCAAGTTCCACTTGACCTGCGGTCTCGCGGAAATTTAAACGTAATAATTTGCATGTAAACGAAAAGATCTCGAAAATGTTTCACCTTTTGTGGCATTACCTTTGATTATTTTGATATAAAACCGATAACTTGAATAGATGAACACTATTGCAGAATAAATACCTACAAATTTGGTCTTGAGTATAAAGGGTATCGCCACATTTCGGACACAATATTTGTTTGAATTAGTTTCCTGTGCTTACTGCATTAACTATTGTAGACTGAAGCTATCTGTTACGATGTTCCGAAAGTGTCGCTTCGAATTTTTGCCTCAATTTGCTGTTACTTCGGCCAACAACACCGTCGGATACTTCAGCTTGCCTGAATAGTTATAGTGACTTGATCTCGTTCGAAAATATTTCTCGCAGTTCTTTTGAAAACTTCGAGCATTCTCGATTGTACTTCCGAAGACGTGTTCGAGGTATTTCTTTTGATTAACACTTTGTAACTTTGACAATATGGGGATGTTT
This sequence comes from Agriotes lineatus, assembly GCA_940337035.1. Classification (NCBI taxonomy): domain Eukaryota; kingdom Metazoa; phylum Arthropoda; class Insecta; order Coleoptera; family Elateridae; genus Agriotes; species Agriotes lineatus. The sequence continues at coordinate 169,913,853 of OW679195.1, forward strand.
GGTCTTATTGGTTCGGTGAATTGTTGCACCCATCTGCTTACCTCAAGAGGTGATAGTATTTCGCCTGCTGGATTGCAGAATCATAGCTGAGAAAAGCCGCAATTCTTGCGATTGCGACCCTGTATCGGCAACCTCTTTTGGAAATTTCCAGCTATTTAAGGTCAAGTTTTTCAATTGTACTAACCTTTCGCGTACCTGGCATCGCATGCCGGGCTTCCCGTCACACGAGAAAAATACATGGTTTAATGAATCGCATCCATCGTGGAGATTGCTCATCATAGAACTTAAAAGTTTTGATTGCAAATTAAGTATACAGTATACAACTATCTACTGTTTATCAGAGTCATTTAATATTGTAATGGTTTACTGCCCACAGCAATTCTGATTGCCTAATTAACACGAAAATGAATCGATTCAAAATTAGCTCAAAATTAAATATTTTATTTATTGCCAGTATTTTACACTAATAAATGAACTGGATATGATCAGCAGCAATTATAATTTGAGTAAGACAGGTTGGCATGCGATAACATAGAATTCGAAAGGGTTACGTTCAGAGTTTCAGTCATAAGTAATGTTCGGAATGGCAAATGCAGCTTGAATTATGTAGCTGACAGGTTTGAGTTGAATAAAATCAATACAATGATATGGATTTTAAATAATACAAAAATGGTTTGTGAAGTACAGAAATTGTTTGAGCGTTATGAGTATTAAAAGTTTATAAGCCCACAAACGGTAAGGTAACGGAAAGGTAAAGCAAAGCAGTACGAGGAAGTAAAGATTGCAAAGAGCAATAAGGCAATCTATCGGAAGACACGGGCAATTAATACAGTGCTAAATAAACTCATGTGAATCAGTGCAAGTGTATAAAAGCAGAGCAAAGTGCTACGTGGACAATTTAAAAAAAAGTATTTAAGCAAGAACATTCTATCAAAACTATAGCCAATAAGTGAAAATGTAAATCAAACTTTATTTCTTATAAACAAATGTAAATCGCTATTCCTAGGATACGAGACAGTCATTTGTCTAACATAAAATAGAAGCTTATAACATTTAGGCTGTGTGCCAGTTGAGCTCCCAGTTTTTATAAAATTATTAATAAAGAAAGTTATTTATTGAGCCCAAATAGTGTTATTAATATTCAGCAATGTGCAGTGCATCTTTGTGGCTAATTTTCCAAGTGATAACAGTTCCCAATAAAGTGCAATCAGCCCAGCAAGATTTTATTAGGTGCGTCCTATAGCGAGGTCAAACTTTGGACAAGATATTGGGCAGTTCGAGACATCGGCAAGCAAGAATTGGATGTGCTACGATGGCAGAAGACCTTCAGGAGTGCCTGGGTGGAGAAATTTGGAGGAGGAACAAGTTGATAGAAGCCGTGGCGTCTCTTCATTGTGCGAGCCAGCATTGAAGCACCACTTCAAACGTAAATTTCACAGGAAAGCGTTGCCGAAAGCCCATAACCCGTGGGGTTCTGCTAGTTTGGACTAGTGATGGGCATAATCGGATGATTTCAATAATCGGAATGTTCCATTTCGTAATGTTTATAAAATCCGAATATCATCCGATTATTTTACATTCCGTAAATGTGAAGCAAGGGAAAACGAGCAAAACAACAACAAGCTGAAGGAAGATGAAGTGCGTGCAAATTAGCGATGCGAGCACTCGCCGTAAACCTTTATCTGCGTTGGCATCTATTGTTTGGGTTTGTAGGACGGCCAGTAAAATAATTTATGTCGCACAGTGGCATATAAGAGAAAATAAAATATTTTTTCAAATTATTACAGTAGTTACCTTAATAGACTTTCAGAAAATGGTAGTGATATTTTAAAGTAATGGCACACAAAGTATGTACATAATAGATAGTATAAAACAATACATGAATTTGAAGTATGTAAGGTGTACTATCTAATGATTAATCTACGAAATACCACTGACATTAGTGTCATTCACGTATCATACATGTGCGCACACGGCGCGATCCATCGGCATTCGCCAACCAGCATATAGCAGTCAATTGAGTAAACACAACATTCCGTATTCCGTTCAGTTCAAATTGGCATTTCGTTTTCTCATTTTGTGTACCGAATAGTAAAGTAATCGAATTCCGAAAGTTCCGAATTTTGAGCACCGAACAGTAAAATAATCGAATTCCGAAAAGTTCCGAAACGTTCCGAAACAATCGGAACCTTCCGATTTTTTTAACAATCGGAAACTTTCCGATTATTCATTCCGGATAGGGCCATCACTAGTTTGGACATCGTACGAGATCTTGGAACGTGGTTTGAAGCCGATTGTGCTAGTTTTTCCGGAAATAAAACAAACCCAAGTTTTGGCGTGCCCTACGTGCTTCAACACATAATTCGCTATATTTAGCTGATGTGGTCTTGCCGTTTTCGGTGTTTTTAAGGTTACGCTAAATTTCGAGGACGTGCAGATCACTTTGTATGCACTAAATTTTAAGGTTATAGAACTGTCAAATACGAAGTCAAGTATCTGCCATACTGGATAATTTATCATACAGCAAAGCATTTGTAATACAAAGTCAATGAACCTACTCCCCTGAGACGAGTTTTTTTATTTCATGCTTTACCGGAGTTTTGCCATAAATTGTTGCAAATAGACAAAATACAGAGAGCAATAAACCATTTATTTAGAAAATAAAAAAATATTATTACATTATTTTAGTTAGTCCTGAGTTTGCCATAAAATTCAATTATTAAGACCATTTAATTTATAAATTGTGGTGATCTGCCCTGAATTATTTATATTTTTACATAAAGCCTTATATTGAGTAGAGGGGTGTCATTACAATATTTCTGTTGTCTGATTATATGTATGATATGCCCTTTTGTTTGTTAGTAATAGTGAACCGATAATTTTACACGTATAGGTGCGCCACCCGGCGATTATACGAAGAATTTGTGTATTTCTTGATGCGGTAATTTCGTAACTTATCTACATCAGCGTACGTTCGTCGACGACGGGATACGTGATTAAATCATTTAAATACCTAACTTTTTTAGAAGTTGGCGTTGGAATAGAAATTTTAAGCTACACCATCTTCCTAAGCTACACCAAAATAATAATGCTTTACAATTTGTAACAATAGAACTTGTCCAGAACATGGCATAAGTATGTAATATAAAAAAACGAAAAGTTAAATAATTGCATATTGGGCGCTTTTTTCGTCGCTTATTACTGCTCCCGCAACTTTTTCCAATATTCTTTTGTCAAATGGTCTTTTTAAATAACGGTTGTGGTCTTAAAACACAATTTGTTGCTTTCCACACCGTTCTGTGAAATAATATTTAAGGTTAAATACGAGGCCAGTACGTATTTTACAGACACTGCCAAACTGCCCGATTTTACGCAGGAAACGTTCGATTTTACAGCACCGCTATAATTTACTGCTTTTCATTTCTCTACAACCGAACCGTTCGTTACAGAAATAAAATGTTAGCATTTATGGGCAAAATAACTCACCAAATCGATCGGCTATTTGACAGACAGCCTTGCATTAAATGCGTCTCGGCCTGTTTTCGTGCTGGAATTATGTCGTTAATACTACTTCGAGCGAAATGTTATAATCAATGTGTGTAATTAAATCGGGTCGTTACATTATACTATTAAATTGGTGCATTATTCAAGTTAATGGGAATGAAAGTCGCGGTGGAAAGAACATCATTTCGGAGCAACTTGTTGAGTTACATAACGCCATAAAATCAAATTACCGTACCTTGTAGAGTGTTCCTCCATCCTGTACGCATTCTCAGCAAAATATAAAAAGTAATTGTGATAAAATCCAAATGTAAAAAATTTCACCACTTTAGCAACTGTGCAGTTGAAAATATTCCAACATAAAAAATGTAAAACTGTAAGCCCGAGTCTAGTCCATGTTTTAGGTATATTCAACCAATTGGCAACTCTAGAAATACGTAACTAAGGGTAATTGAACTTATTTGTGAACTACATAAAACATCCACAATTAATCATTTTATTGATTACATCTTGATTACCTATAGAATAATACCTTGCTCTTATTAATAACCAATTATGTACAGAATAATGAATTGATTTTGAGATTTATCAGTCATTAACTATCCCATTTTAACACATTTAATACCTGTTGCCCCTTGATTAATTTACCATATTATTGATTATTTAAGAATTGGGAAATTGATTACAAAAATACGTTTTACAAAATCAATCTACTCTTCTTGTGAACGTTTATAATACACCGTTTCTGAAGCTTTTATTTACACTAACCTTGCTAAATTACAAGTTTAACACGTTCTTCGCATCGTCGATAGATAACCTGAAGGATTATTGTAAAATAGATATGTAATTAGAAAATTTACAAGTATAATTAGTTTATTGTAAGCCAAATTTATTATATAGTGCTCATGCTCAACAAATGAACTAGACCACTTGCATATATTGATGCAATTTTTGAAAATATTTTCCAAAAGGACGATTATGGAATTTTTGGTAACCTTTCAGGATTGTATTCTATAAAAAATATTACTTTTCATAATTTGGTTTAAATAAAACTAAGTCCATTAATACAATAGTATCATTTGAAAAGTTTGAATTTTGCTCAAATGTTGATAGCCCATACATACATGCAAAGTATACCAAATCGTTGCCAAACATTTTTAAACATTCCGAGGAGACTCAAAAACTATTAATTTCCTTTTTTGTTTTTCCTCTTATTGTTGTTGAATCTAGTTTTTTATAATTTTATTATTTTTTATTATATTCATATGATTTTGTTAATGCTTCAGTTGATATTTGAGGACAATGCAATTAAATATGCTTAATATGAGTACACTATAAAACAAAAACTTTTAAATATATTTTCTATGACGTAATGTATCAAATACAATTTTATGGGTGGTCCAGTTCATTTGTTGAGCAGTATACTTTACCTTCTCGAGGGTTCGTCCGATAATCAAAAAAATCGACAGAATATTAGAATGGCGGCAACAGTAGCAAGGAGAGAGAAAATTAGGAAAGAGGCATGCATAAATGAGGGAAAACTCAATTTTCTGAGAAGTCAAGGTAAAATGTGAAGAAGAAAAGAAGCTTTTCTTCAGTACAGAACACTACAAGCTTACAACTATTATAAGAAAACTAGCAGTCCAGTGAGACAAATGTCTCATTTAATAAAACAAAAAAGACCGTTTTGCAAATAGAACGCGTATTCACCACACGTACGTATATGACGTCATTGTTCGTAGCAAACTACCAGTCGCATTCGCCTTGATAAAATTTGCCTAGAATCTAACCTAAAAAGTTAGGATTAGGATAATTATTAAGATATAATTAGTGTTAGAGACTGAAATTCGGTTCCTGACCTGACAAGACCATTCCAAACATATAACTTTAATAACTTTTTTCTCTATCTTTTACGGTTTGGCTGCTGAAACAGCGTCCCAGACAGACAAAACAGCGTCCCGGACAGACCAGCGTCCCGGACAGACACGTCTATTAGATAAAGGATTCAGAACAGTCATTTTTTTCCATCCTAAACTATTGTTACGGTCATTTTCACAATCAACTCTAGTTTTGGCTTATTTCTTAACGTGAACCCTAAAGCCGCGTCCACATTAATAAATATTTACGTTGTGCGTTGTATTTGACGCAAACGTGTGCGTGTGCGTTGAAATTAATGTAGATGTGGACGGTTCGCCGAACACCAACGCGCACAAATATTTTCCTGACGAACTACGCACGCTATCCATCGCCCAGTCGGTTTTTACTTGAACTTCAAAGAGATTTGCGGCGCAACGTTGTGCTGATGTAGACGTATGTTGGTAGTGCATATATGTGTCGCGTTGTTTTAATTTTAATTTATTTTTAGGAATGAACTTTCTAACTTGTAGAAGGAAATTATTGATTAACCATGTCCTATTACTCCCTATTAGTAAAAAATAAATCTAGGGCATTTACTATAATGCCCCATTTAATTCGAAAAAATAAAAATAAACTCAATAATAAAAAAGAAAGACGTTCCTGAATGACATTTCATCTTCTGTTATTACTCTTTATTTCCACAAATGTTGCAAATATAAAACTTACTAATAATAAGAGCATGCACAATGCGCCGCGCTGCAAATCGACGAACAGGCGGAGCGCCGACACACAACGCACAACACACATTTGTGCGTCGAAAAATGATGCTCTTTCATAAAATTTGCGCCGCAAATAAGTGCGCTACATTTTGAAATAGAACACACAACGTAAATATTTATATATGTGTACGCGGCTTAATGCTTTGCCTCATCTTAGTAAAAGCTACTTATTGGCTATGCAAATTTTTAAGCTGATTTTAATAACTGTCACAGGTTATCGCTGATGTTCGTAACATGTCTAGGTCTCATTTTGGAGATTAATTCGGCACTAGGAACTACCAGCTGATCTTATTTAATTGTATATTAAGTATAATTAGAAATAAGTCACTTTAATTGCGCCACATTTATGTCTTGTTCTTGCTATAAAAATTATAGCTTATCAAAAAACCTGCCTCTAATAAGCGTAATTTTGGTTGTAACTCATTGAATGATGGGATTAGCGTATCTTCCAACTTTGATTCGCGCTGGTGGCGCCCGTATTTTGTTTTGATTATTTTAGCGTTAACGCACTCCCTTCTCCGAGGTAGCTTGCCCCGTCCGTTGAACGCTATTGGTTACGGGACTGTTTTGGGTATTTACAGCTCGCTATCCGGCTGTTGTGAGATTGTCGTTAATTTATTCTAGTGCCATTGGGAATATTAAAGCGTTCAGAGGTGACACTATGATTGTGCGTTTGCGTACTATCTTCTTAATTTATTTTAGATACGTTTTGCTCTTACTGCCAATTAATTACTTCTCTTTAAGTAATCGGATATTTAGTTAAAACTTTTTTATAATGGTGTATGTCTTATACTTTTAAAATACAACTTTCCATACTTCGTCAGCAATCTGAACTATACCTTTTTCAATTGTAATTTAGAAAGCGTAACTTGTAATTCAGATTGATAAATTGTAATTCAAATTAGTAAATTGTAATTCAAATTAGTAAATTGTAATTCAGAAAATGTGAATTGATATTCAGACCGCATCAATTATAGTTCAGAAAGCATCAATTGTAGTACAGAAACCAAGGGACAACCTTTATGAAGAATTCCTGTGTAGATACATACAGTTGTGTGTAAAGTTTGTAATAAATCTAATATTTATTGTTAACAAATCGTCGGGTATAAAAGACTCTTAGTAACTACATATAATAATGACGTATGAATTCTATATGATGAAGAATTTTAAAGTTACTTTATTTTCAACCAAAATATGACAAAACAAAAATTAAAATAGACCTCTCCGAAGATTTGTTTTACCAATCAACAGTACAATAAATATTAAATGTGTTGCTAACTTTACACACATCCATTATGCGTTTCCATAGTAATTCTACAGAAAGATCGTCTCTACGTTTCTGAATTACAATTGATGCTTTCTAAATTACAAATCATGCTTTCTAAATATCAATTAACGTTTTCTGAATTACAATTTACACTTCTGAATTACAATTTACTTCTCTAAATTACATGTTATACTTTCTGAATTTAAAATGAAGGTGTAATATATAACTAAATAACAATTTAAACCAGCACAAGACAACAAATCTAAAATATATAAATGAATTACACCAATAAAACGATTTCCTAAAATGGAATTCTATCGGTTTGTAGTCAACTAGTCTTTCTTGAAGTAATTTATCTAACTGAATTCAAAGCGGTTTATTTGAATTTTACAAAAACAATCAATCAGGTCAGAAAGAATGAGATTTATGTAATTACGTTATTCACGTTTTAAATGCAGGACTGTATATTTTAAAGTTTCAGTTTTAGCCCACCCATTATGGTGAACGATTGCATTAAAATCGTTTCTTAATAAATGCGGCTTCGTAAATTTTAATGTATTTGCTGTCGTTTAAAACACGTACGCCTACACACCATCAACCGCACAGTTATGCTGCTTTTATCACAGCATCTACCTTAGGATTTCCGAGACATTATTTTTGGAACGCTACTATATCCCTGCTCTTAAATGTTATGACATTTTAAGGAAATTAAGGTACTGTATACAACTGCAGACTTAATTAAACAGCATTGCCTTAATCGCATAAAATACAGAATATAAACTGTGCAAGCTTGAATGATTCAGATTCTAAATCAGAATAAACACATAATTTCATAATTTACAAACATTTTTTTAAATCCAAGAGTTTGCAAGAAAATGAAATCTTCGTTTATTTAAAACAATGTTGAGTTTTATACATAGCCTAACTTGTAGAAGCGGAAGTGGCAAATTATGGAAACTAGCAGTTTCTTAACCCATAATAACTACAGATAGGCGAAACGACGCTAACTTTACGTATATATTCGTAGTTATCAAGTTTCTTGTGATCAGTAGTCGTTTACAAATCGTTCAATAAATTAAATCGAACATTCGGTTGATGGTCCTAAATAAACTGGAACGCTGCTCCCCAAGTCTTTAACGCAGTAATTAATATGGGTGAAAATTAGGTTTTCGTGTTAATTTTATAAAAATAAGGTTTTGGTTTCCCGTCCAGCTTCAAACGAAGTAGATATATTTTTGAGTTCCGCGTGAACAGTTTAGCGATTTCACCTTCATAATCCTAGAGATTTGTCAATAATTACAATTATTACTCCAACACAATCTACCGAAGTGTTGCTTTCGATTCCAACCATTTTTACAAATTTATAATTTTTGACGTAACCGCTTAACCAATCGCGACCAATCCAAAATTATATGTAGTCTCATGAAACTATTGCACATAACTTTTGTGAAAACATTCCGTTTTCAAGTTAAAAGAAGGTCGAAAAATTAATAAAGGATGAGTATGCCATTTCGGATGGTTCTGAAAATGGTGCCTCGAGAATGATGTAATGGAATATTAATGCAAAGAAGTGAGCAGCTCTTGAGCGAGATTGGTCGCTTTTTCTTTGTATATACGAGAGGTCGTTTTTATATTCCCGGAATAAGTACTTTTTAATTTGGTTGGAATTTTTCTATTTAACTTTTTAAAATAAGTTGGGCCTTGAAACAACATATGACAATTTATAAAACAATTGCCAAATTTATAGCTTACTTCGCTTCTGGTTTTTGAAGACGTGTCAAGCTAAGAGGTCGAAATGAATAAATTTGAGTATCGCTCGGTTATAAAATTCCTCACCAAACAGGGAAAAAATTCTCAAATAATAGTTGACGAAATAATAGCCGTGTATGGTGATCTGTGTGCTTCCAAGTCAACCATTTATGAATGGTCTAACTTGTTTAGATGTGCTGGAGAATAATTACAAGATGATCAAAGATCCGATCGTCTCACTGAAACGATTGCCGCAGAAGTTGTGGATAAAGTTAAATGTTTAGTGTTACAAGACGCCAGACTAAAGAATAGGCAGTTAGTTGCATTAACTGGTGTATCAGACACTACTGTTTTTAGGATATTGCATGAATATTTGGGGATGTCAAAAGTAAGTGCAAGATGGGTTCCCCGAATGTTTTCTCCCTTTCAAATGCAGCACAGAATTCAAGTCTGTAATCAGTTTTTGAGTTTGCATGAGGAAGATCTCGACTCGATAATTAAACGAATTGTTACGGGAGATGAGACTTGGGTCCATTATTATGACCCAGAGTCCAAACAAGAGTCCATGCAGTGGCCTGTTAAGGGTTCCAGCCCTCCTACACAGTTTAAGGTTGTTGCATCAACAGGAAAAATAATTGACACCATTTTTTGAGATTGTGAGAGCATATTATTAATAATTACTTAAAAAAGGGCCAAACCATGGGTAATGCTATTCGGGCTGATTGCACCGTTTAAAGGATTCAATTAAACAAAACAGAAGGAGAAAGTTAAGCAAGGGGATACTGCTGTTGCACGACAATGTTGTTGTTCATAAGGCAAAAACAGTCAAGGCTGCCATGAACAGTTGCGGCTTTGAACAACTGGACCATCCACCCTATTGTCCTGAATTGGTTCCCTCAAACTACTTTCTATTCCCAAATTTGAAAAAAAGACATCAGAGGAAGAAAATTTGCCCATGATAATGAACTCATAGCAGCAGTTGATAGCCATTTTAAGACAAAAACAAAAGAATATTTTTATCACGGTTTGCAATTGTCATTGATACGCTCTAATACTTGCATTGTTAAGGGAGGGGGTTATATTTAAAAATAAAATTTTCTTAGTTCTGTAGTTATTTGGTTTGTTTTCTATTCGGGAATATAAAAACGTGGACGTTAAGCGATCACCTAACTAACGTTAAGCGATCACCTAACTACGCTGTGAGATTGATGTATGATCAACACTTGTGGACTGCCGAGCCTGAGATCGCGTGTTCGAATCCCAGTCAAGGTATAGTTTTTTTTTAATTGTCGAAATATTCGGATGCCAATGCCACATTATTGGCGCTCCCTGTCCCATACGAACTTTCCGCTAACGGTATTGATAAACCGTAGACTTGATATTAGCCCAATTCGTCGCATACCACATTGAAACCATCGTTCAACAGATTACGAAGACTACATGTGGCTGAAGGAGCGGGCGTCAATAAAGTTATCAATCTTGCTTCTAATAATTCAGATACTAGTATATTTGTTCAGACCCAATATCTCATCAATACATTTAATTAAAACGTATATCTATCAGCTCAGTGTTGGTAAATGATTCTAGGCAAACAACTTCGTACCAATAAGCAGAATTAGATCTGCTTATGTTGTGAGTATTTACAGTGAAGAATATTTCTACCACATTTAATTTGTTCAGTGTACTCGTCACTAAAACATAGTTTGAAGATGTTTGAGGTCTGAAAATAATTTATTAATCGTGAAAAACATTTTTGATGTGTTACCGATCTTGGATGCTAAGGATTTCGCCTCAAGTTAGTTTGGTACTAAGAATCGAACACAAAGCACAAAGGTAAATTTTATATATATTTACGATAATACATAAGGATTGTTTCCCCTACATGAACTTGTATTGGGCAGTTAAAAGATACTACTGGTAAACCTGTGAAATATTTCATGATAACTATATCTTTCCTAAACCACGTGGTACCGTACACAAGGTGATTTATTTCTCAGCTCTATGACAAACTTTGGCAGATGAAAATCGATGTAATTTGAAAAGAAAAAATTATAAAAACATAGGTCTAATTCTTCTTAGTTAGCGAGATACAAGGTATGGCAGCTCCGTTGTAAAAATCGAAGTTATTCGGCAAGTTTAAAACGAGAGTTATTTTCTTCCAATGCCGTACGTGATTATAAAGTAAGGTGATTTATTTCCAGATGCAGACACCAAATAGTAGGGCTACAATGAGCCCTAGTGTTTTACTTAACCAAGTACCGAGTACTCAGGCGCCGAGTAGCAATAGTAATTTATTATACAAGTCGATAAAGTTAAAGTTTATCCACGCCTTCGTCTCGACGTTAATGATTCAAGAGTGGATAGTAATAACTTTATCGTCGTGTATATTTTTTTTATAGCAAGAACTAACAATTTCAAAAGAAAATAAGGAAAGTCAATCACATTTTAAAATCTCAGTAGCTAGATTGGGTTGCTAGAATAATACGAAGCTGTAATATTGAATTTAAATATATGTTAGAAAATTAAATTACTTTATCTACCCTTGATGTTAAAGTGCAACTTTATCTACCGTTGCTGTTAAAGTAACACTTGACCTTTTGTTTTGACTCGATTAAAGCACACTTTAACATTTGCTATAGAAAAAAATGACCGAGCATCGAGTACGCGAGCTACTCATTGTAGCCATAGCAAATAGTATGCAGTGGCGTAGGTACTGGGAATTACTGTTTTTTGTATTATAATAAAGTGTTATATTCATTCCTGGCTTTGTTTGTTTTGTTCGTTAATTTATCGGGAAAAAATAATTTACAAGATTTTTTTTGGCGTTTTTTTCGTAGAAATCTATGAATATTTTAAATATTATTTGTTTGTTAATTAATCAGGAAAAAATAATGATTTGAAAAAGTAATATTTCTCGAAAAAACGGTGTATCATATGAGATATCCCTTAGAATACTTAAATGTACAGCGATGCCTATAACTGCCCTAAGGGCTGTTGGCTGAGTACAAAATAAAAAAATAAAATAAAATAAATGCATTTATATTTCGGAAATAGTGTCACTGTGTACCTTAACGATTGGCGTATCACACAGTTTTTAAAAGGGTGCGGGCCACTAACTACCAATATTTACGCCAATGGATACTATTTGCTGTCTGTTTTAGGCATGTAGAAATAGACCACCTTACTTTACAATAACGTACAGAATTTGAAGAAAATATCCGTATTAGTTTTAAAGTTGCTGAATAAATTCAATTTCTACAACACAGCTACAACTAACTAAGGTTAATTCCCATATACATAAAACATTTAAAAAAATTATTATTACATCACCTGTCATTTGCCAAAGTTTGTCACAGAGCTAATCTGTCACCGTATATATCAGTTATTTATATTGTCAAATTACAATTAATATAACTCGACACACACCGCATGTCTGTACAAGTACGCTAAAGACTCGTTCATTAGTTTCAAGTTTGTTGTTACTTTTGTTTATATTATTGGCTGATTTAATTAGTTATGTATTACATATATAATAACCGCATGCGGTCTTGGATTTCCAAATGATATCCATTGCTGTACGTTGTATTTTCTTCAGTTACCGTATTATTCAGTGTGCTTAAAATGTGAAGCAGTAAACAACCTACTATGCGAAAACTTAGTTGAATCAAATAAGAAGTAGAAAGATAATATTCTCAACAATATTAGTAAGGGTAGATTTCTGTTGTTTCCTAAAGAAATTAGAATAGCCTAACAGGTATCTGAAATTTATAAAAATACTATAGACAATAACAATAATTTAAAAAAAAATAAAAAACAGCTCTTTCCGATTATCAAAGAAGTTAAAAACAAATGGGAATCCTTTATAAAAACAGTGGTTTGATTACCAAACTTGTGGAAACATGATAAAAGAAGGTTAATGTACTTGCTTGTTTTCTTTTACGTCACATAAAAAAGTTACTAGCAAAATATAGAAACTCCCTCCATTCTGCTTTATAGGCAAAAGTAGGGATTCTTAATTGAATATTTTGGCAAGTGATTAAATTTCAAACGGTATTAACACTGATTCTGGATCTCACTGTTAACTTCGTGCAGCTTTGACTGAACTTATCAGTGCACATGCATTTTCATGAATTAACATAAGAAAAAAAATCTGTAAAAGGCTTTACCCAAAACTTCCCTCCCCCGAATTAGATCAATTTGCGAATTAAAAAAAATGTATCCCGCTGGGGTTTGAACCCGCCGCACAGTGGGAGGAAATAAAATTCTAACTGGCCAAAAATGATATGACATTGTTATTTGCATTTTTTAATCTGTAGAATTCGATTGTGAGATTTATTTAGCTCCAAAATTTGACAGTTTTAAAATTAAAATGACCAAATCTTCAATATTCTAAATTATGATATTAAGTATTTTGTTATAAAATATTCTAGTTAAAGTAATGTCAATTTTGGTCATTTCGGGTGATAATTGACTAAGAAACAGTGTCACATCTGTATATGGTGGTAAAGATTTAGATACCGATTTCTTAACTTGTTAAACAGCTTTTTTTATTTTTTATTTTTTAATATCCCTTAAAAATAAAAATTCGCAACTGTAGTTTTTGCAAGTTTTTGCAGATAAAGTATACGCCATTTTATAAAAAAGATGTGAATGCATAATATGAAAACAACAATAAAGATCTAATAGCCTCTAATATTTTTTTCGACGCTAATAAATTTAGTAAAAGTTTGAGATAACCTACTAGTTTTAAAATAAGGTGTTTTTGTTTTCGAAACAAAAGAATTAAGGATAAATATTATGTACCTTCTGTAGCTTCATTCATTTTCATAGAAACATGTTTAATAGTATAACTTCTATTTCATTAATAAATGTTAAATACGCTCAACGTACCTATAAACATAAATCAGTGTTCCCACTTTGAGAGTTACCTAGCGTTTGACGTATGCACAAATCGTTTAGCTAACTTGATAACATCCTTCAGTAAGTCATACAAAACGCATATAAATAGATTTTATTAAAAATGTATCTTGAGAATTTTTATATTTTTGGCCACTTGGAATCCTAATTCCTCCCACTGTGCGCCGCACCTGCATAGTGATCGTAACCCCATCTCCGCAGCGATCGTAACTGCATCAATAAGTCCAACTGCGCCTCTCTTGAACAGAACGGTCTTATTCAGAGCCGGATTAAAGATATGTGTGGCCCGGGGCAAAATGTTTTTTAGAGGCCCTATTCCCCAAGTCAAAGGCATATTCTACAAACATGCTTGATTATTTTATTAAATTTATATTTTATTATAGGTAGGAAAGTTTTTAATACAATGTAGGGAAAAAGTACACTGCAGCCCACTTTGCCCCCCCCCCCCTTAATCCGGCCCTGGTCTTATTGCTGAAACGTTTTTACTCTTTTGTGACATTATCCTGTAGGTATCGGTTGAGTCTTTTTTTCGGCAAATGTAAAACCTGACCTATGTGAAAGTTATTACTTCCTTCCATTTCAAAATTAACCAAAAAATAAACGGACGGACGGACTAATAGACGGACAGACAGACAGACAGACGGAAATTAAGAAAAACTCGTTTTCGCCATCTAGGGACCTTGAAACGTGAAGATCTGAAGAAATCTCGAAAGATTTTTTTCGTGATTACAATACATACTTCCTTCGTCTTTCATAAGAAATTGAGAAATATTTGATACAAATAAAAGAAATCCGATTTCAATCAATAAAACTCATTTAAACGAATTTAACTTTTATCAAATCTGTATTTCTAGTCTATTTAAAATTTTGGCCAACTACAATACCCTTTTAAAAAGTTTATTTTTAATTATTGTTAATAATTTTACTGCAAACCCGTCGCCGACAGAGATCAAACGCAAATGCGAAAATTTGACGAACCACACTAAGCCTAGATTTATCGAACTTATTTAAAAACATCAAATCACGAATATATTTGAAATCCAAGTTTTAATTGCAATGTTTTTATTGCTAATAATTTAGATTATACTGTGAGTGAGATAAAATTCCATTGTCTTAATAAATTGTACTATGGAAAAACAAGTTTATAAACTGTCAGTTAAGTAAATCAGCTTTTAATTAAGTGTTCTAGAAATCTATAATTTTTATTTGTTTGTTTGTTAATGGACAAGGTCTAGGCATGCAGAGTACCAGGTACCTTAGACACCGACTGCTTTGGTCATATGGTCCTACTTAGAATTTTGCCGAGACTAAGGAGTTCCAACCCTAGTAAGGGATCTTTTACATGCTACATATCGTAGTAACATGGGACCCACGGCTTTACATCACTTCCGAATGATGGCATTTTGTGGAAGTAGTCAGGATGCTTACCACTGAGCTACCGACCTCGGCAAATTTATAATATATAATATATTATAATATTATATAACAAGATTAACTTCAAAACCAGATCAACGAATTTAAAACTTAATTTTGTAATGTTAATATTTATTATATTAGTTATAATTACATAATTTTGCATTTCTATTGAGACGTACAAATTGTCACGGTTAGTTTTTTATCCTAATTGCAAGGTCAATGCCATATTCCACGAACTTGTGCTAGTTTTTTCTTAAGAAACTAATTTGTTGCTAGGTAGAAGTCAACAAAATATATTTGACTTTCATATGTAAGATATGTAAAAACATCCTGCAATGTTCAAGAGGAAACTGATCTTAGCAATGACGAGAAGGTTGAAGCAACTGTATGAAAACTGTATACAAGATGTCTGTATTTCGTGTGCTTGGCAGGTTAGTCCGTTCTATTATGAAAAATCTGTACAGTTCTTTACAGGGAACTTCCCTTGCAAATTGCTATCTGCGATACCGCGGTACGTAGGATCGCTATCTTTCCGTTGCGCTCCTTTACACAATGTTCCCCTCTATACGTTAAGTCCTACTTTCATCAAGGGTAAAATCCTTAGCTATGTGCAAATTATTAGTTTTATCGCTTTTCCAAGTTAAAGCAAAAATAGACAACATTTTATTTTTGTAAGGTGTTCACCCTGTATATATTTGACCGGAATATATTCGGTTTCCAGTTAGGTAAACGTACAATCCAAGTGCATAATATTGTCTTCTTACAATAACTGCTTTTTGAGCTATGCCGCCAATAGACAGACGGACAAACAGACATATGGAATTCAGAAAATCTGTTTTTGTCATTTAGGGACCCTGCACCCTGAAACGTGAAGGTCTGAAAAAATCTCGGAAAAATACTTCCATCTTTTAGACGAGAGAAATTAAGAAATTGCCACGCTCCCATTTTTTATTTTGAGCATAGTTTGAGGGGCTTGTATCAAATTCTTAATAGTTTTCGTTTAAACCAATGGCGCTGTAAGCAAACAACTAAATACACTATATTTCCGAACTAAGTGTGGTACTTTCGTGCCACCCTAAAAATCTCCTGTGATGAGGGTTGTGACCATAGGCTCACAAATACTATTTTAGAACAGCTACAGTTTTAGGGAGAGGTCAAACACCTAAGAATTGATGAAATTTTAACTCAATTATATTTTCATACTTACTAAAATGTTTCAAAAATAATATGATTTCGAGAAAAGAAAAGCTAAATTACCCAGGAATTAAAAGTCAAGTGTCAGAACTTTTGAGTTCCGAGTGAATTGGAACTGTATTTCGTATTTTTCGAAAAGCATCGAACATATTTTACTTCACGAAGCGTTCCTGGAATCAAACACTCGGAATAGGACATCGCAATAAATCGATGTCAGTGCAAAAATAAAACTGCCAGGACACACATCGAAAGCACATCGCCTTGGAGCCAACTATCTGTCCATCAAGCGGAAATCTGCCCGCTGGAGGCACGCGCTCTCCTCGGTACAGAGGGCCAAATTCCTCAAAAATTGCGACGTGGCGAGGCTGGGGCCGTCGTGAAAGGTCCGGCGGACGCGCGCAAAGACAGAACAAGTGTCACCCGGAGTTAATGGTGCTGCAAGGATGAGGCGAACAAAGACGAGATGCTGCATTCTTCGGGTCGACAAAGAGCAAGGCGACATTTGGTCCACACATGTTGAAAACCGAAGAATACGGTTATGTTCTATTTTCTCGGCTACTACTTTTTAAGCGGCCAACTTCGTTTAGTTATGCAAACAAACGTAATTATGATGCGCTGCGGCGGATGACAGATATATTGTTAAAAGGCTTGAACTATATATTTTTATTACATTAAAGCGTCTTTGGGAATAATGCTTTCAACGAACAATTATTTGCTAGCAGGGCACTATAAATGCGATGGTGATTCGATGATTTCCAGTCCACAATTCTTTGATTACTACCGTGCGCTTAAGAAGATGAATTACTGTTTAGTAGCACTATTATTATTTATACAGTGGATTAATGGCTTTCGAATGGCGTTGAGCAACATAAAATTTATGTTCCAGCATTTTGCATGCTCTCCTAATGCCACTATAGTGTTTACAGCGAATCTATTTTATCCCAAAACACGTTAAAAACCTTCCTGATTATTGTTTTTGGTATTACATTAATTGCTATTTTATTTACTATCTTCTTAATATATTTTAGGTAAGTCTTGCTCTTACTGCCAATTACTTTTCTTTAAGTAATCGGATATTTAGTTAAAACTTTATTAGCCTGCTGTACGACTTATAAAATACAACTTTCCACTACTTCGTCAGCAATCTGAACTAGTAATCTTCAAAATAACAATTATGCCGCATTTTGCACCTAGTCAACACAATTTAAAAGTTCTAACTAATAAAGTGTAGATCTAAGTTTATGTTTACTGTAGATCAGAGATTCGACAGTTTAATCATACTTCAATTTCAAATGATGTTTAAATATTCTCTCAGACCGTTATACTTAAGGAATCTAAATCCAACTCTTTGTCCATTACTAAAGGTGTACCACAGGGTTCAGTACTTGGTCCGCTATTGTTCATAATATACACATTTTACTTTAAAACATCTGTAAAACATTGTGAATATCATCTTTATGCCGACGATTCGCAATTATTATATGAATTTCCTGCTGACAATGTGGCTGCTGCAAATGTTATTGTCAATGATAATATTAAAAGTCTTGTTGAGCTATCAGAAAAACACTGTCTAAAAATCAATGCTAATAAAAGTTCAGTTCTGCTGTTTGGGAGATCTACACAAAAAAATATTGTAAGAGAGAATATTGCTTTTAAAATTAAAGATATATTACTGCCGCTTTCTGATCATGCAAGAAACCTAGGCATTATACTTGATACTGATCTTAGATTCAAGAAGCATGTATCGACAGCATTACAAAAATCTTACGTTAAACTCAAATTAATTTTTAATAATAGATATAGTTTAAACCGCAATGTTAAAATTATGCTTTGTGAATCGCTAGTGTTGTCACAATTTAATTATTGCGATTCTGTTTATGGACCATGTTTAGATGCTGTTGATAATAGGAGAATTCAGTGTATGCAAAATTCCTGCCTTCGACTGATTTTTGGTATACGTAAATATGAACATATTTCGCATAAATTAAAGGAGGTTAAATGGCTGAACATGAATAATCGCCGATTTCTGCATTCTGCATGTTTATTTCATAAGATAATTAGTACAAAGTCACCACCATATCTATACAACAAAATTAGATTTAGAACTGATGTTCATAATCTTAATATCCGTAGAAAAGATCTAATAACACCACCTTACCATAAAACTAGCTTTTACGAACGATCTTTTTCCTACAATATTGCTAATATTTACAATTCTTTGCCTAATAAGCTAAAATCTTTGTCATCAACTTGCTTCAAAAGCCATCTCCACAACATCTTATTGGATAAGCAGCTGCAATAGTATTTTACTTGATTTAAATAATAATTCTGTATTTGCTGTATGATATAACTGTACTTCTTACTACTAATAATATTTGTTTAACGGGTTAAGTGGTAGAACAGATGGTATTAGTTAATACCAATCTGAACTTCGCCCTTTTGGGTTTTTGATAGAATTGCTCATACCAATGATATATATTTTTTTTACATGTATATAGTTTCTTAAACCCAATAAAAGTCCATTATTATTATTATTATTATTAAATATTCTAATTATACTCATTATTAATAAAAAAAAGACCAGAATGAACGACAGATTTTTAAAAATGTTTCGACATTGTTCAGTCCTAAAAATAGCTCAAAATGGCATCTTTCAATCAAAAATATGTTATTTGAGGTTGCATCTCTACTTTTCAGTATTATTTGGTGTAAATCTAAACCTTCCAATTAAATAAATGCCATTAACTAGGCCTAAAGCCGCGTCCTCATTAATAAATCTTCAAAATGTAACGCACTTATTTGCGGCGAAAATTTAATTCAGGTGCATCATTTTTGACGCACAAATTTGTGTTGTGGGTTTTGTGTCGGCAATCCGCCTGTTCGTCGATTTGCAGGGCAGCCTATTGTGCATTTTTGGCTCGATATGTTGACGAAGATTTCAAAATCCACTGATGACAATGAAGAAAGTTGCGAAATTCTCCTGTGCTTTTAATCAATTGCTAATGACATCAACAAGTCACTAGCGCCATTCTTATTTCTATTTTTTATAAAATTGTGCCGTCCAGTAGCACTTTTTTTACTTATTATGAGTTTATTTAAATTTTTACTTCCCAATTCCGCCTTTCTGTCTGTCTGTCCGTCTGTCTTTTGACTATATAGCTCAGCAACTATTAGTTGCAGGACGACGATATTTTGCATGGGGATTATATGTCTACCTGGCTCGAACTACGCTCAAACATATACTTTAGGTTTAATTGAAGAATAAATAAAAGTAATAACGTGCACACAGCTTAGGTTTTACCCTAGATGAAAGTAAGGACAACAGATATTGTAAAATGAATAGAATCGTGCTGCGATTAACGCGTCTTTTATAACACAGCCAAAAGTAAATTAAACTGCTGTGCCGGCGTAAGGTAGCGTTTAAAAGCGGCGAACTAGAAATCAGTAATCGAATTCCGCTTGTCTGAGTGCCTGGATGCGAGTTCGAATCCCAGCGACTGCAATGTACTTACTTGCATTTGCAAATTGATGTAATTCGCGCGAGAGAAATACCATGCAAACCATTGTATAGATTTTTAAAATTAAAACAACGCACAATCATAGCAAGTGCAAGTAAAAACCGACTGGCGATGGATAGCGTGCGTCGTTCGTCACAAAAATATGTGTGTGCGTTTGTGTTAGGCGAACCGTCCACATCTACGTTAATTTCAAGGCACAAATTTGAGTTAAATATGTACAACTTCTTCTTCTTCCGTCTTTTTAATATGGAAATCCATATTTAGGTAGGCTACTGCCTGTTTTAAACCTTTTGTAACCTATGTCCAACGCACAGCGTAAATATTTATTAATGTGGACGCAGCTTAAAAGGAAGATGCAGAGAATGTTAAATCACTTAACACAACTTACTTTCATTAAGCCTTCCAAATTCACAGTTTTTTACATTTCAGCCAAAAATTAAACCGAAAACGGAATATGATGTACAACCCAATTCAAAAAGGAATATATAGAAGTATTTTTAAGTGGAGAGAAAAATCAAACTAAAGAAGGTTAGATTTCACTTTCGGCTTATACCGCGTCGTCTCTTTGCAGATAAAACAACGAATTGTCTTACTTTTACCTTGTGAACATCAACAGTTATTGAAGATTTTCCAAACTTGCTCTTATATAAAATCACTATTACAGAAGAAATGAACATGAATAACTGCAATTATAAATTAAAACCATAAATTAAAATTATCAAAAAACATTTTAAACATTTGCAACGTTACACCCCATTATCGTCAGATTTGTTTTGTGGATGTTCGTTATAAGGGCTGTTCATTTGAATTTATGGTCTAGTTAACTGTTATTGTTGTTTACGTATGTTGTCCTGTTAGCTATACGCACACTTTTAACTGTCATAACATTATCAAAATACGTAACTGCTTCTTCTAACCTCTTTTTTACCAGAAATAGCAAGAAGCACAATTTTGACATTAAGTTACTTTGCTGTTATAATGAGACTGATAAATTTCCAATACCAATAATATGTGTATTATTTGAAGCAAATATTGAGTATATATGAGGTTATGTGTCCAACTGTATGATGTACCGTACAACATAACTTCAACAATTCCAAAGTTAACTAGATCACAAATTGCAATGAACACCCGTTATAATTTCATCATGTTTATTATAAATGAGCGCAGTTCGTCCACGTCGGTCCTGTCATCACGCCCCTTAATACTACAACGATAAGCATGTGTCTTACGCACTATCAGATTAAAAATCGGATTGCCCCTGGGAGCGCAGGACTGTGATGTGTTCGTAGGGGACTTTCTTGGATTGGCGCTTTATCTCCGAATTTCCCCCAACGAAACCGTTCTCATAGGGGCACTCTTGGACTTGTTGGATCGCAGCACTCCCGAATATTTCGGGATATAGTAGTTTTTTTCTGAACGAGGTAGGATGCGATTTTATATGTATTTCCGCGTGGGCTAGTAATCAATGTAATTTGTATTCAGTGTACCGTTTCTTTTTTTCTTCTCCCGTTTTGGTTTAACCATCTGGTTGTTATTTTTTTATAACCGTATGTTATCGCTTGGAGGTGTCTGCGTAAGAGCTAGACCCCAAGCCCGTGGACGCGTAAAATGGATGAAGAATTCGACGCCCGGCCAAGCTTTAGTCAGCACGCAGCGTAGCCACCAAGGTCAGACCTTTTGATTACTCTAATCTTCTGGTACCTAGCAACGCACTTCGTGCTTCCAAAGGAAATTCCTGGTTTACCAAATTTCGCCCGTTGGAGAAATTATTAGGCACGGATCTAAAGTGTTAAAAAAATTCTATAGGCGGAATGCAACATCAGTCGTTTCCTGATTGAATCTTGTATTTATTTATATCAACCTTACTGACGGTGGATGGCTACCCGCCACCCAGCGCTGTTAAAGCCTTTCGATTCTGTATTTCATTTTCATTTGTAACAGGGTTGCTGTTTGTAGAGGCCTTTTCGACGATCGTATCCGCCAGTCAACTCAATTCACTTCGCTGTCACCAATCCATGCTTGCAGCATGGTCCTGTGTACAATTCGTGCATCAAATTTATGATTTTAACTAATATGTTAATGTACTTCAATTCTGGGTTAGCTTTGCGTACCCGAATCCAATATTATTAGTATATTTCTGTACATTATTGTCGTCGTTGTAAATAAACGTATTGTTATGTTTGACATTAGCCGTTGTTTCTTTTCTTAGAGTATTTGTTATCTCCTTTTAGCCTATTTCAGTCGCATCTCATATACTGAATGTGCTGCTTTTCATCTACATACCTTACTTAGACGTAAGGAATATCGAAGGGCCGTCAAAGTTTTTGGTCTTACGAATAAAATTAATACCTTAATTTTTTAAGGCACTTGAATTTCGTTTGCACATCAAACACGGTGGCAATATTTCCCTTTAACAATGAATAAATTCCAAACTTTAAAATTTCCCTTTACATTTAATTATTGTTTTTACATCATTTACTGGCTGATTTTATCTTAAAAACACAAAAACGTAGATATATTGTTTGTGATAAGCATTGCAACAACTATGTAGTGAAAGAAAACCTCATGTCATGGAACAACATTTTCCCTTGAACAGCAGACAAATTTCATGGTATTTGGATGAACATTTTTCAAACGATAACAAAACTCCTCTAAAATCACACAGCAATTCTGATGTTTCGCATCTTGCAAATTATAATTCGTCACCAACGTACCGATTGATTCGAATTCGGAAAAATAAATTGTTAGAAAATGTCTAAATTTAAAAAATAGTTACCCTTTTTTTTTAATGTACCAAAAAGGTATGTTTTAGTTATCAAGAAGGGGCTAACAAGCCAAACTGTACCTTGAAACTGTCATAAATACTCCAATTACTTATGGCGTTATCGTTTGCATTTGCATGCATTCCCAGAAACTAGCAAAACTAATGCTGTTTCAGGGCAGCAAAGCAGTCAGAAGACGCTATTCAAACTGTGGCGCAACTTTTTGCAGTAAAAAGTCCGTGTAAACTTCATAAATAAGAGCCGCTGACATGTTACAGTTCGTTTACGCAGAGCAATAATAATTTTGCTTTTCGTTTGCAACGCGTTACTTATGAATGCCAAGAGGCTCAGATGTGAGATCAGGAAATAAAAGGAACGGTTTAATCTTGAATCTTTTAAAGCCAAGCTGTTTGCAAGCTGGCTGTAAAACGGCACTAAAACTCGGCGAGCTATTATAAAGATTGCTCGAGACGGGGAACACTATTGGAATGTCGTTCGAACTGGAAAAATATGCACGAAAAAATAAAAGTTTATAACAGATATGTGGAGCAGTTACGTCTATAATAGTTTAAATAATTCTAACACAGTTACCACTATGTTTAATGATATAAGGCCACTAACACCAAATAGAAATGGAAACTGCACACGAAACTGTAGATATAGTAAAGGAAAGTTTTCAACTAAAACATTTTGTTGGAAGAAGTAAAACCGACTCCTTAATTGTCGTCTTTTATAATAATGCAGTCGGTTTTAGTTAATTCTGCAACATGAAATATATACAGAACCCTATGTGTCACCCCTGAACAAGGGGTAAGTCTAATAATTAGTCGTATGAGTCCAGTGTACTTAGCGACGCGTGACCGGCTGAAGAGTTATGGTTGTGATTAGTGATGGGCTTATTCGAATGAAAAATAACCGGTTATCCGGTTATTGAAATAACCTATGTAACTCGGTTTTCGTTCCAAGTATTTGAATGAAAAATAACCTCATGCTGATACGTACTACGCTTTGAATATAAAACCTCTATTCAAAGGTACTACGTGCCATATCTCAGCGACCTACGCAGTGCTCAAAATTCTGTAAATATAAATACGTCATAACTCATAAACAAAGCAGATTGTACTGACTATTCAACACTATAACATATAAGCCAATCACATTGCAGACATTTGCTTTTTTCAACCAATAACAGCAGTATATCACTGAATATTGGGCACCATGCAAAATATTCACAAAACAATGTACGTACTCAAAAAATAAATAGCCTTGTTGCGAAGTATCGCTTAGCAACGATGTTCTAAGTCCTTAGTGATATCGCTAGGTTACGTAACACTAAACCCCAACAAACTGTGTGGCTTGTTTTAAAAATTTTAAAATTCTGTGTTTTGGAAGTATTCCGCTGAATTTAATTGAGAATGAATAATTATATTAATTGTTGGATTATTTTTCGATAAAGTTAATCGTTATGTATTAATATTGTTAAATAGTCGTTCCAAATACCACTCGAAGTGGATATATTTTTTTTTAAATATTTTGCCATTTCCATAGAAATTATTGCAAATTTCACTCAACAAAATCACATTTAAATGTCACTCGCCTTCGGCTCGTGACATTTTTGATGTGATTTTGTATCGTGAAATTTAAACGCAATAATTTACATGGAAACGACAAAATATTTGTCAAAAATATATCCACTGCTTGTGGTATTACCCTTGAAAACACCATTTGGTTATCGCGTAACTACCTCCTATCATAAAAATTATCAAATTCTGGGGACCTGAAACCTGAACGCCTGAAAACTGCAAACGCATCAAGCTATAAAACAATTTTTTATTTGCTTACATCTCCAAAGTTTCCATACAAGAGGCGGCGCCTTTAACCCGCCCGATCGATAAAGATAAACGTTTACCCCTGTTCTTATTGCGATTAGCAAGCAGTCCCGCATATTTCTTTCTTTCTACACTTCTTAATAAATACCTCTTAATTTCCAATACATAACACATAATGTACGGTCGCCGCCTTAGAAATCGGGCACTACACACTATTATGATATATTTTGCATGTATTTTTTAAGTGTATAAACTGGGTTTTTACAGTTATTATGGTTTTAATTGTTACGTCAGATTGTTTATTATTTGTCAATTATGAAATGCCATCTCACATTAATGAAGTAACCGGAGCAAGAATACTCCAAAGGCTAGAAGAACATATTACGTGTCCCGATTTCTAAGGCGCCGACCGTACACATTGTGTTTTGGTTTCTCTGCTATCTGCAAGTTACGATGTCGATGCAGATGACGGTGAACCGCCAACCGGCAAACCGGCTGACTTAATCGAAACGAATCGAGAGCCAAAATTTATTCGAATGATTATTCAAATAATCATTCGGTTATTAATATGATTCGAATGCAAATAATTCGTTTATGAAAATTGTCCGGTTATGCCCATCACTAGTTGTGATGGTTTAGATCGTGAATGACGAGTCTAAATTTTACCAAGTTTAAAACCATCTACCCTATTTATATTGTTTGGATGTTTTTTATTTCTATAGCGTTACGCCTACCTCTGGCTCTTTGACTCTAATGATGCAAGCTGTAATGTGATGCGAAACGTTAGTTCGTATTGGTTCACAAACAGCAAAACGGTCACGTTTGCCGGAGTATCCAAGGTACTCTTAAATTAGCAACACGAATCAAATCATGGGCGCTTTGCAAGGCTTCACGAGGTGTATAATACCCCAAGCCAAAAATTGCTGGGGCTTATCCGACGACGATGCGGTCTAAGCCGAACGTTTATCACACAGAAACAGTAGTTTCAATGGGTAATGGTTATGAAAGTCTTCAATCTGCAACTGGCTATATTGTCAATATAAATTATATGCTCCCGTTCGACCTGAAATATAGTATACAAGAGACGCTAAAAGACAGGTCAAGATTCCTCAAAACTATATAGTTCGAAGGTTCCAGATAATCCCATCACATTCTTCTTTTAAAGTAAGACCCAAGAATAAACACTAACAAGAAGCGACAGTACGCGAGTGCAAGAGATTGCTTTTTCCAGTGCGCATGTTTACCAGTAATGTCAACCGTGAACGTTTGTTGGTTTGAAAACACGCGGTGACATAACCTTCAATTTGTTGCTTGTTTAACATTAGATCCAGCTGAATTTTAAGAATGCCTAAACGTGGTTATTATTGTGCAGTTAAAGCCTGTAGCACGAAAAATGATGGGCGAATTAGTTTTTTTCGTTTTCCAAAGAACGATTTTGAAAGGTAAGTTTATTAAATGTTTGCATGTTATCTTACAACATTGTTGAATTGCTGTATACTTTACAGATGCACGGAATGGTTAAAATTATGCAGTAGGGAGGAACTCTTAAATAGAGGCGTCGACTATTTATACAATTTAAGAGTATGTGCAAAACATTTCGAAAGCACTATGTTCTTAAATGACTTAAAAAACCGATTGCAACCTCATGCTAAACCAGTCCTTCAGGTAGCTAACATATTATCAGTTGCAACTGTAAACACACCGAATGTTGAGCTGCAGTTGAATTCAGATAACTTAAGGTAAAATATTGAAAATGATGTAGTTATAAGCGCACTTGCTCGTAAGGGTAAGGCCATGCTTGCGTTTTAGTCGCTGCGACACGATCGCCACGAGTAGGTCGCAATGATGTGTCCTATAGATTCTAATGTAGGTGGCCACGTTTTGGACCCGCGACAGCGACCAATGTTGAAAACGCTCCGAAGAGCGTTTTGCCAGCGTTACAACAGATTGTTTCTTATGCAGTATTAGATTACGGCCTGTACAGAAAATTTTATATGTCTGCGACCTGGTCGTAGCGATCGAGTCACAGTGACTAAAACGCAAGCATGGCCTTACCCTTAAATTGACATTGCTTTTCACAACTTATTGCACAGATAATGATTTTGTTTGTCTTTACCAGATCTGAGCATTCCGGATCTTTAATGACCCCTCATTCGTCGGACATTACAAATTTAGCCCGAAGTGATACACCAGCAAAAGACATCAACTTACCTTTTGAATATGACAAAAACAGGTAAAACCCACAATAGTTTAATATTCCAACTTTTAACTCTGTATATGCATTTTTAGTTTAAGTGGATCTTTAACATTGGTGACTAGTGCAACCATTGAAACTCCACAATCGTTGAGCAACTCTACTCCCAGAAAAACACCATCAAAAGACATCAACTTACCTTTTGAATATGACAAAAACAGGTAAAACCCACAATAGTTTAATATTCCGACTTTTAATTTTGTATGTGCATTTTCAGTTTAAGTGGATCTTTAACATTGGCGACTAGTGCAACCACTCAAACTCCACAATCGTTGAGCAACTCTACTCCCAGAAAAACACCATCAAAAGACATCAACTTACCTTTTGAATATGACAAAAACAGGTAAAACCCACAATAGTTTAATATTCCGACTTTTAATTTTGTATATGCATTTTCAGTTTAAGTGGATCTTTAACATTGGCGACTAGTGCAACCACTCAAACTCCACAATCGTTGAGCAACTCTACTCCCAGAAAAACACCATCAAAAGACATCAACTTACCTTTTGAATATGACAAAAACAGGTAAAACCCACAATAATTTAATATTCCAACTTTTAATTCTGTATATGCATTTTCAGTTTAAGTGGATCTTCAACATTGGTGACAAGTGCAACCACTCAAACTCCACAATCGTTGAGCAACTCTACTCCCAGAAAAAGAAAGTTACGAATGAAGTGCAAGCAACAACAGAAAAATATACGGGCTGCCAAAAAACCCAAATGTGATCCCAATTCTAAAATTACTCTAGAGGAATTTAAGGAATTGTGTGAGAAGTTTCTGCCTGCGTCAACAGCAAAATTTGTTCAAACTCAAGCCACTTTGCATAAAAAAGCACCTCAAGGGCGACGATATAGTGCTGAATTTAAACAATTTGCATTGCAGATATATTTTAGTAGCCCAAGGACATACAGGTTGTTACGCAAAAACTTCACCCTGCCTTGTGTCAGAAGTCTACAAAGAATGATGCATGCTTTAGATCAGGGGTCGGCAACCCGCGGCCCGCGGGCAGCATGCGGCCCGCGATCCTCCGTCTTGCGGCCCGCGATGTTTTGTAAATGAGAGTCTTATATACCAATCTAAAATTTAAATAATTGCGTCATGCGTGCGCAAAATTCAAGCGAGCGTGCATTTAATAAGAATGTAATATTACAATCACAGACAGAGAGTGGGTGCGCTCAGCCGGCATAGCGCTGAGGTAGCGATTGCGTTGAACGCTTCGCTGACCGACAGCGCTTCGGTTTCATTTCGGCAGCAGTCGCCATTTTTGGGAGCGAATTTATTTTCGCTCCATTTCCGCTTTATTTCCGCTTGACCACTTAGCAGAAGACGGTGTTTGGGTTTACTTCTAATTATAACCTAGAAAGGCGCGAATTTTTTAAAAGCATGGATTCTGTAACGACCCTGCTGCAGTTTAATGTTAAAGTAATTAAGCCACTGAAATATGATACAAAAGCAGTAATAAAAAAAAATCAGTCTAATTTTGACAAGAGTTAAATGCTCAAACTGAAAATTCTTTATGAGGCCCATCCTCATTCTCATTATTTTCTTCCACATTTAAATAGAAATTTTGCAGCCCTTGTCCTAGCAAAAATACGTCACTACGCAATCACAACATAACTGACGTTTCTGTTTGTACACATAGCGCTCGCTAGCCAAGGTCGTTCAGCCGTTCGCAGCTGCTGCAACTAAGCACAATGTTTTCGCATTTTCAATATCACCCCGATATACATAGTATACCTATTATCAAAATTATGAATAAGTGCGGCCCGCCTTTACTTCATTTTGCCACTATGTGGCCCTTGCCTGCCAAAAGGTTGCCGACCGCTGCTTTAGATTTTAAGCCTGGTCTCAACGATTTTGTTTTTGAAGCCCTTAGACTGAAAATGAAACATCTAAACGACCAACAAAAAATTTGCTCTATATTAATAGATGAAATGTCTTTAAAATCCAGTTTGTTTTATAACTTATCAAAAGATACAATAGTTGGCTTTCACGATGAAGGAAAAGGTAAAAGTTGTGTACCTGCGCAATCCGTAATGGTGGTTATGGCAAGAGGTCTGCAGTGCAAGTGGAAACAGCCGTTAGCATTTTTCTTTTCAAGCACAACCTGTAAAGGTGATGTTCTAAAAAATATAGTCCTGGATACCATCAGAAAATTAAAAGATATTTCTGGAGCTGATCCTCGAGTACTAATTACAGACCAAGGAACTAATTTTAGAAACCTAGCAGTCTTGCTGAGTATTACAGAAGATGAGCCATACTTTTTTGTTGATAACAAAAAAATTTTTTACATGTTTGATCCACCACATCTAATAAAATCAGTAAGAAACAATTTACTAAAATACAACATTTATTTTGACAATTACGTAGCAAAGTGGGATCATATAAAGGTATTTTATAATTCCGATCGAGAAAAATCTTTTCGACTTGCTCCAAAGCTGACCAGAAGTCACATTGACCCTACGCAGTTCGAAAAAATGAGAGTTAAGCTTGCAACACAAGTTGTGAGCGCATCTGTAGCTGTTGGAATTTCTACATATATGTCATTTAAGGCTCTTCCCAATGAAGCTGTTGGAACAGCAACATTTTTAGAAAAATTTGACAAACTTTTCGATTTATTTAATTCTTCCAGAAGAAATAATGCAAAACAATACAATCTAGCGTTTATGGGGCTTAAATTTCAAACACAATTTCCAGAAGAAATGTTAGATTTACTGCGAAATATTGTAGTAAAAGACACCAAAGGAAAAGATAACACCAAAACAATTAAATGCTTCAAGGGTTGGTGCATTTCAATTAAGGTACTTATGTTGTTATGGCAGGACTTACGCGAAGATGGTTTTTCTTATCTGTGCACCCGACGGCTTAACCAGGACTGCCTTGAGAATTTTTTTGCTACTGCTAGAAGTAAAGGTGGAAATAGCAGTAATCCAACTCCCCAACATTTTGTACAAATTTTTAAGCACCTTTTTTCATTAAATTTTATTGAACACAGTATTAATGCAAATTGTGAAGAAGATTATGATACTTTATTAAGTACCGTAAATAATTCTGAGAGTTCTCTTAAACTACAATGTAGTTTTTTAGCAACATCCAATGACACAGGAGGAACACAAACAAATTTAAGTTCTCTTATGTGTACAGATTTTAGGGACTTAGATTTGGTATCAGAAAATGCCTTAACTTATGTTTGTGGATACTTATTTAAAAAAAGTTTAGATATTCATAGTGACTGTGTTATATGTGCAAATGAAAGCAAAAAAGTTAAAGAGTTAACGCTTACTACCATGTTTTGTGCTTTTAAAGCATATGACAATAAAGAAAAAAGTACATTTGGCAATCTATGTATGCCGGGGGAAGAATTTATTAATTTTGTGAAAGACATGCAAAGAGAATTTAAAACTAACTTTCTAAATGTCGCAATTTTACCCAGTGTTGGTCGCAACTTAATAAACTTGTTTGAACAAGTTCCATATGTCAATCCATGCCCACAGTTCCCCAAAACTTATGTAATTAAGTTATTTTGTAGGCTTCAATTGTACCACACTTTAAAGCGTTACAATTCTGACCTAAGAAGTGTGCCAAAGAAACAAAGAAAAACTCTACACCTTTCCAATTTATAAACTGAATACTATAAGTCGTTCACGACCTTTTTGGGACAGAGTTGGCTATGATTTTTTCTTTTCATGTTGGACTAACTGATTCGATGATGTAGTGGATGCAACTTTTTTTTCCTTCAGTGTCTGTTCGACATTTTTTTGCCACCACATTGCCAGTTGTATTATTTTAATATTCGTAAGAAAATAATGATTTATCAAATGTGTAAAAATAATTTTAATTTCCGTCAAAGGAAAAGTCAAAATGCCCCAAATAATTTTGTTACAACAAAAAATTTCCATTAAACGACGCTACTTCCAATTTAAAAAGGGCAGACCAAATTTAAAAGAATGCGAGTCGATGTGGAGACTAGAGAATATCCGGCAACAATGTACCTATTCAGAAAATATAACCTTAAACTGAAAACAACCTAACCTAACACAAAAAGTGTCAATTTCCATAAGGAAGTTTAGTTGCAACAGAGGTTCTGCCAACAAAATTACTAGATGGTCATAGCCTCACCTGACCCAAAAAGATCGTGAACGGCTTATATGTGAAAATAAATAGAAACAGCGTATTTTTTAATTATTTGTAGGTCATGTTCAGCAATGTAATTTGTTTCAATAAAAATAAACAGCATCTTTTGTTTCACCTGAAAAAATGTCTTAACTTTTTACTTCCTTTAGTCCCCTAAACCCAAAAGACATGTTTTTGTTCATAGGTCTGTCTGTGTGTCTGTGAACAGAATATCTCAAAAACGGAAAGAGGTATGACGGTGAATCTTCATATATAAGTTTTGTGTACTATGTAGATGCAACAGCGAGCTTTTGAAGAAAATCGCATAACCGGAAGTATGGTATTTACTTTAGTGATTTTTAGTTTTTCTCGATTTTTTTCAAAAACGGCTAACGATTTTTTTTAAATTTCATTTAAAAAAGTAGGGTTTTTTTAATTCATAGACTGCTTTTAATTTAGGAATGAACGATTTTAAATAGACTGCCTCGTTTAATAACCCTCCACACTTGTAAAAAAAGTTGCACTTCTGACACTTGTGGTCTAAATAACTATTTTCAAACTTTACATTTTTGTTTCATTTTGAATGTGCATTGATGTGAGATGTGATTTTCTAGTTGAATACTTCTACAATGGGATGCTTTTGTTTAAAAAAAAATATTAACTCCTATTTTAAATAGAACACCCGGTATATTATTACATTTTTGAATTCAGCTTAAAATTTTAGAGAAAGTTTGTCTTTTCAAGTAATTCTCTATTTTGTACCGTTTTTGTAGAATTTGTAATTTTTTTAAATGTTTGACAAATGCTTACAAATTAAAAATCAAATTTTTTACTAATTATAAGATCACTGTAAAAGGAAATTGTGTGAGTGTATCACGCCAGATTTTTTATAGTTATAGTGGATAGATTACGACGACAAACGAACCCATTATAATGTGTTACAAAGTTTTAAAGTTTAAAATTGCCGCTCTTTTTACCCTTTCAAAATGGCCGAAGGTCATCAAAATTAGCATGCTAAACATCAAAGGCGCCGACGTGAGTGTCGCTTCTTGTTAGTGTTTATTCTTGGGTAAGACTCTCAGAATCGTATCTTTTAAGGTTGCTTTGGGATATTTTTAACTCTTTGAAATAACAATCTGATCCGTGGTTTTACATGAAAATGGATTAAGTTTCGGTGAAACACTGAAAAAAAATCTCCCTTCCCGAATCGTGTTCTTGAATGTTTGCTCGAGATCGCTACAAGTGAAGAACCTAATCAGCAGCCAACAGAATCGCCAGCTTCTCTCGCTGTAATCGAAAAGATTTATAAGTATAAGTACGCCAGCACACTCAAAGAAGAAAGGGCTGAAGAGTTTTACTGGAAAAATCTCTACAATGATTGGGAAGAGTAAGAAATAAATATTCTCACAAGCAGCAGCAGACCATGATTTGATATAAAATTCTGAAAAGGGTACTCCTCGAGATACTTTAGATATAGAAGATGTCCTCCCTGGCAGCAAGCTCGAAACGATTTATCTTGTAAAAGTCCAAGCCAGGCATTATGTTCTCCATTTTGTTTGGTGAGTGGTATTTTGGGCACTTTTGAGAATAAGTTTCGTTCAATCAGTCAGATATCAAGGACGACGCCAATGGGGCAATGGCAATAATTAAAAGTTAGATTGATACAAATCCAATCGTACTCGTATTTAAGTCATTCTCTAAAAAACTTCACTTTAACTGATTGTTCATTTTTGTGTAACTAAAGAATTATTATTTAAGTTCAAATACTGTGAACTGCATTTATTTTTAGTGTACTGACCTGGAAATAATCCTGAAACGTTTAACCAGTGGAGATGGAAAATAGAGTTTTATATCGTCCATCCCACAAAAAAAATTAGGAAAGGGCCAGTAACTGACAAGTGCAG
Organism: Agriotes lineatus; assembly: GCA_940337035.1. Classification (NCBI taxonomy): domain Eukaryota; kingdom Metazoa; phylum Arthropoda; class Insecta; order Coleoptera; family Elateridae; genus Agriotes; species Agriotes lineatus. The sequence goes on from OW679195.1 coordinate 169,946,919, forward strand.
TTAAACCCCTCCATAACGAACACCTATAGGGAATCTGAAACTGTCCGTTGTAGAGACGCCCCCTCGTTCTTCAGAAGTTATAAAATTATATTATATTCTCTACAGTTTTGTATACTAAAAACCGCCCTTTGTGTGAATGTCTCCGCTAATGAGAGGTGTCCGTTAAAGAAAGTTTTCGCTGTATTTTTAACATTTAGGTGTCCAACCAACTATTTGATTCTTGAATGATGAACTTTTTAATTATTGAATGAAGTAAACTGAAATTGAGGAAGATCAATACTAACGTTCGCTCAGATAGCTTCAACCAAGACTTGACAGTCGCTATTCTGAAACGTTCAGATGAAAGACACCCATCCATCCTGCATATTTACATAATTTAACAACAGGACTATTTTGAATGCACCTTCAATATTTCACGACTAATTAACGAGGAATTATAGTCTGTTTTTTTGCTTTATGAGTCAGAGCAGGCTTTGCTTTTGCATTTTTGTTAACAGTGAACGTAGTTGGTTACAAAGAAAAAACACTAGTAATGTCAAAAACTTATTACAGCTGTCAATGCGTTATCTTATAAGTAGTGATGGGCATAACCGGACAATTTTCATAACCGAATTATTTGCATTCGAATCATATTAATAACCGATTGATTATTTGAATAATCATTCGAATAAATTTTGGCTCTCGATTCGTTTCGATTAAGTCAGCCGGTTTGCCGGTTGGCGGTTCACCGTCATCTGCATCGGCATCGTAACTTGCAGATAGCAGAGGAACTCAATTAATCGTTACTTATAATAATTGTATAAATGATTTTTATTTGATTTCTAAGGAGTTTAAACCATTGAGAATAGCTATATCAATACTAATCATAAAGAAATTATAAATATGCGAATACAAAGTATCTATTGTATCTATTTTTAGTTCCTAAAATTCTCTAGTAGGCACCCTTCCCTTTTCGCTTGCACATCATACCGGTATATTTTAGAATCCATAATTTATCTACGTTCAGCCTTCACTTTCACAATTTTCAACATCGAAATCCACTTCTTGTCCCGACTGCTCCGTTATTAAAAATTAAATATAAATCTGTTACGATATTGGAAAATCTTATTTCGCTTTCTGTTTATCCCTTATAGGCATAATCAACCGCGTTTCGAAGCAAAAATTTAGACCGTTATAAATTAATACCAACACAGCTTCGGCAAATCTCATACTCAGCAGAACGTTATCTTTAATAGGAACGGCCCCATAAATTTAACTCGTCGACTAGGAGTCTCAAATGTCTTAATAACATCAACAAGCAGCCGCGAGCCTCACTTGGGTCAATCAAGTACATACGTAGAAAAGGTTATATAAGTTATGAATGACGTATCAGGATGAGGTTATTTTTCATCCGAATACTTGGAACGAAAACCGAGTTACACAGGTTATTTCAATAACCGGATAACCGGTTATTTGAGATTCGAATAAGCCCATCACTACTAGTGATGGGCATAACCGGACAATTTACATAACCGAATTATTTGCATTCGAATGATATTAATAACCGAATGATTATTTGAATAATCATTCGAATAAATTTTGGCAGTCGATTCGTTTCGATTAAGTCAGCCGGTTTGCCGGTTGGCGGTTCACCGTCATCTGCATCGACATCGGTTCACCATCATCTGCATCGACATCGGTTCACCGTCATCTGCATCGACATCGTAACTTGCAGATAGCAGAGGAACCAAAACATAATATGTACGGTCGGTGCCTTAGAAATCGGGACACGTAATATGTTCTTCTAGTCTTTGGAGTATTCTTGCTCCGGTTACTTCATTAATGTGAGATGGCATTTCATAATTGACAAACAATAAACAATCTGACGTAACAATTAACACCATAATAACTGTAAAAACCCAGTTTATACACTTAAAAAATACATGCAAAATATATCATAATAATGTGTAGTGCCCGATTTCTAAGGCGCCGACCGTACATTATGTGTTATGTATTGGAAATTAAGAGGTATTTATTAAGAAGTGTAGAAAGAAACAAATATGCGGGACTGCTTGCTAATCGCAATAAGAACAGGGGTAAACGTTGATCTTTGTGGTGAAGAGACTATTGAAATATTGACGCAAACGTAAATTTCGCGTTTAATACTATGTGGGTTCGTGATTATAATACAAATACTAGAACTACGTAGGTAACGACGAAAATTCATTTTTATCTGACATGCCTTTCAAGAACTGCTAAAAAATGGTAATCTCTAACTTGAGCAGTAGAACGCAAGTCTGCCGATAAGCCTTGGAAAAACTTATAGTATCAAAATAATGCACAATTAATTACCTTTCGCTCGCTGCCTTAAGCGCAAAAAGAAACTCCCTCGGCACTATCTTACCCATAATTCATACTTAAATGTAAAAATTGTAAAATAAAGCTGATTTTTCCGGGACAGTAACAGCGTCGCCGCACCAGGATGCATCGACGGGAATCTAACTCGAAAAAACTCTGATTCTGGAGCCGCTAGGAGCCAGCAAGTATTTGGCTTCCGCGAAACGGTTACCATGTGACAGATAACATGTTCCAGGGCAAATTGAGCATGCAGGCGCCAACGATTTTCTCAACGTTTCCTAACGGGTCTAGATGCCAATCGCACGAAATTAGCACACTAAATCAATAGCAAAAATCGATCGCGTGCAGTGCACGGTCAGCATCTTGGAGGAAAATATCACGACGCTGGCTTCAGAAAAGCTATGAGTGCCTCTAAACACCCGATGACTTCGAAATAAAGCATGAGGTTTCAGATATAGAGCCCCACGAAATTGAATCAACGTCGCTTGCTGCGAAGCAAGAGGAGAGTGAAAAGCCGAAACAAAATTTCGATTTTGCGCCACTTTTGAGAACTACGTAGTGAAGTTAGTTCTACTCCCCAAAAATTGAACTCGTAATAAATAATAAAACAAGGAGTATACATGCAATCAAAACGAGAATCTAAGCCGCAAACGCCAAAATCAAAAGGGCCGTTACAAAATCTATTTCAAAACAATTTGTAGTTTGTTTTTGTGGCACTCTCCACTCCAACTTCTCCAACAACATTCAATATCAGAAAGAAATAATAGTAATTGCACAATACGATATCCGAATGAATATTTCTGACAGATTTTTGTTATCGTTACGTGTTGATCGTCAATATCTAGCAACGCATTTAAACTTTTTTTTTCGCGTAACAGACGTGAAATTTATAAACTCGATTTTGTCGATTTTAGCAGTCGAACATAAAACTGTGTGCTGCGCGTACATAATGATGTTTTTTACGCTACCTACTTATTTCTACTTTTTTGGGTTTGTTATCTGTGACGCAAAGGCCAACTTCCAATATTCTTGTTGGTTGGTACGACAACAACAAAATAACAAGCTCGTTATGACTATAACAGTCCTGGACTATTATAGAAAATTGTTTTGTGTTAGGTTACTACAGAAACAACTACATACTTTATTTAGGCAAACAATATTTGTAATACTCAACGGCATTTATATTTTTATTAGTTGATAGCGCAAAAAATGTTATACGAGACTCGATCGTTAAGTGCCTTATTGCAACAGGCCTAAAAAATAGCAAATCTCGCGCCTTCGGGTCTCGTTTTTCTAACTTCTTCTAGGCCTTTTCTATGGCACTTACCGATATTGTAACGAAATATACTAGTGGGTTTGCTTCCTTATACGGACTCGCTCTTTAACGGTAGCTCGTCCATTTAAATAGGTGCCCCAACTAAAGTAAGGCGACAAATATTCCCTACGTGTAGGGACAAATCCCTAGGTCTGACAACTCTGCTTGTATTTCTTATCCTTATTAATGTTCGTATTTTAAATTGAAGTTGTAGTTGGCTTCAACGCCTTCAAATAGATCGGCATGTATATGTATATACTTTCCCACATTTGACTTTAATAATATATAAATTACGGAATTTTCTTATTTAATTCACATTCAAAAATTGGAAGAAAGGCTACGTAGGATATACTGTTTATTTGTTCCATAGAGTAACTAACAGCAATCAACGTTCAAAAACAGATCATTTCAAGCCATTATTTGCTACTTAAAGAGCTTCCCATCAGTTGTTCTATGACAATGGCATATAACCGTTTATTATTACTATTAATTATGCGGTGGCGCGCCATTAGCTTGAAATGAAATATATTTATTTTCTTTTAATAAGAATATGGTTTTCCATATAGTTCAATAACTCGAGTATTTATGTTTTATTCCCAGTAGTAGAATATAATTGCTTTCTAATTCTTAAAATTCTAACAATCTAGGCAGGACACTATGAGCTGTATTTATACGTGAATTATGTATTTTTTTAAATGTATGGGTTATATCTGTCAACTAATCATAAAGCAAATTAATTTCGAAAACTACATAGTTTTCATGGTCTACCTACTACAGACATGTCAAACTCAAAATTCTAACTGGACTAAATGGTTTAGGATTAAAATCGGGTGGGCAGCAGTAGTGATGTAAATTAGCCGGGTATTTATTTTTAGGGGTAAATACCCGGGGTATTTACCCGGGTAAATACCCAAAATGGGTATTTAAGTGGGTGTTTATAGACTTTGTTACAAATATTATAAAGTTAATCTAATCAGTATAATTGATTGGTAAGTGAAGTGCGAATTTTATAAAAATGTTAAAGAAAATAACTGAACTGAGAACATTTACTGCCCAAAATACCAGTGGGGACATACCTAACTCTACAGAACATGGCAATTCCATGAGTTGGAAAAGGTTCATAAGAGTAACCGAAATAGAAAATGCAATAAATACTTTGGTAGCTAGGCAACAAGTAGCTATTATACCTACTTGTTGCCTAGCTACCAAAGTAATTATTGCATTTGTTATTTCGGTTACTCTTATGGTCTTATGAACCTTTTCCAACTCATGGAATTGCCATGTTCTGTACAATTTTTGGCAATCTGTATGTAACAGCAATGAGATAAAATGAATAAAAAACAGAATTCAATGATTGAATAAGAAAGAGATGAACATAGAAACAAATATTTGAGTATACTTGACGCTCATTTTAATTATGTCATGTCAACTAAATATGCATACTAAAATAACTTTTTTGTACGGTTATCTCTTTCTTACTAAAGTATTATGTGCTTTTGTTCATGCTATCTGATTGCTGTTGCATACTTATGATCCCATCAGTATACAGCGTTGTTTATATTATTTTGTGATATTGTTTGCCTTATTTAAGATTGTTTAATAATGTGTCTATAAGTATATATTAATATTAATGTTAATAAATTTTAGGATTATTTTTCAAGTTAATGTTATGTTCATTTTTCAAAATGGAAACAAGTCAGAAAATAATGTACAAACAATTTAAATTATCTCAATCTTCGCAGTCAGCCATCACAATGTTGTTTGTAAACTCTAACAGGCGCAATTTATTGCATCTAACTGTTTATTTCCATAAATTTCAGCAGCCAATGTTTTTTCCCAATAAATGATTAATTTACCTGGGTGAATGCTTATTCAATGTTATTTAAATTGTTATTTTACATAAAATACTCCAGTTCATTTATATGTAGTTTATTTATTAAGATAAGATTATGTGAGTAAAAGTTAGCTTAGCTTTCTAAATATTATAAATTTGATAAATACCCAGTTTTTAGGTATTTACCCAAGGCAGGGGTAAATACCCAGGTAAATACCCATTTATAAATACCCTACCCAGTGGGTATTTACCCAACCCACATCACTAGGCAGCAGGGTAACATTTTTTGAAGTGTTGCAACATTTGTAGAAGAAACTATACCAGTTACAAATTAAACATTTGTTCCGATATTTGAGACCTCTTACTTTTCACTAATTTTCCAATATAGAGATGCATATTTTTGAAAGATACACTCAGGTCATGTTCCTACATGGAATGAAGTGCCTGCCCGAACGAACAATTTTTGAAACTGAATTCAGATGGGTGGTAAGTCAGTCCGAACTACATTAATGGGAATAATTGCTCACACTGAAAAGTACTTCCGAACACCAACAATTATAAACGCAATTTCCAGTTTCTTCAAACCGCTCAGGTAAGCATTTATAAATTTCAGGTACAGGCAATTTCACACTTTCAGCTTCAAATACGTATCACACTGGATTTCAATTACTTCCATTTCCATATGACTTGGCACTTTCTTTGCGTCGACTGAAAAAACAGCCGAAAACAAAGAAAACTCTAAAGACTTGAAGCCGAAAACAAAGAAAACTCGAAAGACTTGAAATCTTCAGGTATTTTAAAATCTTGCCTTGAGAATTTGAGAAAGTATAACTTTAAACTTGTCTCGTTGTTGCTTGTTTAGGTTAGTTGCAGCCTTTGAGCGTTTTCTTTCACTTCACAACGGTCGCCGTTGGGTCCACTATCGGCATTGTATCCAGTCGGCGTTGTGTCATATGCAATACGCACTTAGCATATGCCTCGGCGAATAATCATTTGCTTAAATATGCATTATTCTTACGAGATATGTGCAAAAACGCATTAACAACTAATATTTAATGTTTTGAATTGTGAAAAACAAATAATGTGTCAATCAATTCAAATGCAGAAAATTCCTTTAGCTATTGCTCGGAAACGAAAACATATATTTGATTTTCATAGACGTATTGCTCTCGAAAATTCAGTTTCATATTCTGCAATTGTTTCCTTCATTCCACTAATTATCGCGATTTTCATCCCACCAAGGGAGACATCGAGAGTGAGGCACTAGTACGCATTTTGTTGGCTTTAATTGGCACAATACCTGCCTAGGCATAGGTGCTTAAAAAGCGCTTCATTATTTTCAGTCCCCGTTAAGTTCCAAACTTTATTAGGTTCGCCTGCATTTATACGTCCCGCAATATTACGTTTGCATCCACCATTGACAGCTCCGTAGATTGGATGGAATTTATCGCGCTCGTAAAACCTTTCGTGTTATTATAATTAACAGCAATTAATGCATTCGCCTCGCGAGTTTCCGCAAGCTGGCTTATCATAACCTCGCCCTCGGGCGGCTGAATTATATCGCCGGAGTCGTGTAAATTAGGGGACAAATTAAAAGTACTTATACGCACTAAACCCATGCAGAAACACGGACGGTTGTAGCCGTAAATTACGGCAACAATTCTAATAAATCTTTATATTTCTTGCAAAATTTAGTTAGTAGGTGTTTAATTAATGTTTTATCTCAATCCAGCAATCTAACGCGTGTTCGCTGTATTTTGCTCCACGTCACAACGCTGTGCTGGTTGAAGTACAGACAGAGACGACCACGCGTCGTGTTAACAAATAAATTAACGGCCGGGCGTAGAGTGTGAATATAACATATCTTAAATACCTACATCGAAGTTTTCTTTTTATTTGACACATATCCATTAGTTAACTTAATGGATGTTTAAGCCGGGAAATAAATTGCTATCCTAAAAGATTAAAATTTGATAAAACCACGAAAACTGCTGTAGATACAAGATAGTAGCCATCAATGATCACGATGCATAAATTTTTGGGATGTCCCGAACATCGGTTCGAAGTTTCCGAGCTGCCAGAGCCGTATCGCGCCGAATCGAAAATTTTTCGATCTCGATGCCTCTCCGCCAGGTGCCGATTCGAAATGCCAAAACCATTACTTAAACTTTCACAGATTCCAAGATACGCTCCGGCCAGATAAGTCACGCTTATCGGAACGGTTCGCGTCCTAGCTAGATAGATTGGCGTAAAATAATGAAAAATTGCCGCGGCCACGCGGCCTGCCCGCACCATTTATTTATTTTCTCCCTGCACACGAATTTCATTATAAACTATCGTTTTATTCCTCGCTTGTGGCATCCTCGTTAATCAACCTATTGAAAATGTAGATGTGTGAAATTACCGTTGGATAACTAATCGCGGAATTACGGTTCCTTTTGATGGATCCTTACTTTTTCCACGTTGGGGTATCCAAGCTTAAAAGCTGTACGTAATTTAAAAAACGACAACCTATCTTCAACCTTTCTTTTCAAAGATGCGAGAATGGATCTCTGGTGCATAAACAGTATGTTATAAGTTCTGTGGATCTACAATAGACGTTAGTACTACATACTTTCGATCAAAAGTAGATATACAAACAGGACAGAAATTTGGAAAACACACTTTGTGAGATTGTTCTGTGGAACAACATGTTTCTGCAATAAGCAAGGCAATAGTATTTTTTAAATTATGTCAATATATGATATAAAAAACTGCCTTTGATCCAATGTCGTTTTCCGACAGAATGATTAGTTATAAATGCCCGCTTTGTAAGACTATTTTGTACAGTAAAATTTACAAGACTCAAATAAAGAGAACAGTATTTTTCAAGTTCTGTCGATCTAGTATATACAATCAATGTTAAAAGTACGAAATCGACAAAGAACTAAGTACATTTGATTCAGTAATGCAAAATGATCGGAAGTTAGAGAAACGCGCCTTGAGAGACTATTTAGGAAGCTAAAAATAAACGGACATTAACAATATGTTCTATCGATGTGGTATCTACATTAGCACGAAATCGACAAAGAATTGCCTTTGTTCTAGCGTCAATTTATGCAAAATAATCTGAACTTGCGAGAAGCACATTTTGTGAAACTATTCAGCACAGTACAATTTACATTACTCAAAATAAAGATTACAGTAATTTTCAAATTCTGTAGATCTAGTACCTACAATCGACGTTAAAAGTGCGAAATCGACAAAGAAGTGCATTTGATTCAGTGTAAATTACTACAAAATGATCGACAGTCAGAGAAACACACCTTGAGACACTATTCTACACAGTAAAAATTAACAACGCTCAAAACCAAGGGAACTCTGAGTCTTTTTCAATTTCTATCGATATGGTACATACAATTGACGTTAATTAGTATGTAATCGATAAATAAGTCCTTTAATCCAGCGTCAATTAACAGGAAAAATTCAGAAGTTAGAGAAACACACTTTGTGAGACTACTTTTCACCGTAAAATTATGAATCTAAAAATAAGTTGGAGAAGCATATTTTGTGGAACTATTCAGCACATACAATTTACATTACTCAAAATAAAGAGAACGGTAATTTTCAAATTCTGTAGATCTAGTGCCTACAATCGACGTTCAAAGTACGAAATCGACAAAGAAAAGAAGTGCATTTGATTCAGTGTAGATTTTTACAAAATGATCGGCAGTCAGAGAAACAC